>VZRM01005013.1:0-227331 GCA_013397955.1 Grantiella picta
GACATAATGATGTATTCATTCCAGCTGGCAGTAATAAGTGAACTGGGAGCAGAGAGTGAGTGTTAAATATACTTTGGGAGACATTGTGCTGAAGGAGATAAGAATCATTAGGAAAAAGGGAAGCTGGGGACTGTCTATTTTACAACCAAGTAGTATGGAACTAAAAAATAGGTGATGGCGGTCAGGTTGATAGTTCTGTGGGGATTTTTGGTATACATATATATATATTTATATATGTGTGTGTGTTCTTCTTACAGATCCAGACCCTAAAAAGTTTGATTTTGTAAAGGAGCCCTTGAGCAAAACTACACTGAAAACTGTAAATAGTAATAAACCAGTAAAATACTATGACAAGACTGAGATCAACATTGCTTAGTTCTTTTGTTATTCTGCTATGATTTTCAATATCCATCTGAGTTTGATGGATTCTAAGCTGGGGATTCAAGTTTACACATACTACCAAAACAACAGAGATCTGAGTCAGTGAGCATTTATATCCTATTTTCATTGAAGTGTATCTTGATAACATTATTGAAATGGAAGAACACTACAAGAGACTGGCTCTCTTCTGGGATTCCTGATTGTTTCTTTAAACTCACATTAAAAAGAAGATTTTCTGAAGAATGTTCAGAGTTACTATGGCAGACGAAACTTGGTCTGGAGACAGATGGTTTCCCTCTTGGCTTCTATGGACAGAGGGGAGTAAAGGCCTGAAATATAAATGAAATGAGGAAGGAACGTAGATTTTTCTGGCGTGAGATTTCATCTCATCCCTGTAATCTAGCAGAAAAAAACAGTGCTCCAGAGACATTATTTTTTTTTGCAGATGAGCAAGGACTTGAGTTAAAAAATGGCCATCCACTGATCACAATAATTAAGCCCTTTGCCACTCATTAACACCTGATTTTTTCAGGTTGAGGGGTCATGGGTCTATTTGTCTCCCATGGGTTGCAGCCATCCAGGAGTCTGCAGTGGCTTCCTGCAACAGTGGAGATCAGAGAGTCATGGAAGCATCTCTCAGAATTCAGTCTGCTTATCTTTTTTAATACAGCATTTTTTAAAAGGGTGATAATTTTTAGATTATCTGAATCCCACATTTTGCTGAAAATAGTATGGTATTCAATAATAGGTTAACCATGAAACAAGTAATTTGATTAATTTTGTAGTTAATTTCACGCAATAGGAACCTTCATGATGCGCTATGATCTCTTCTGATTACATTTGAACTGAGCGCATGGGCAGGAGTATATCAGTCAAATGAAACCAAAATTATGTAGATTCTTAAGATTTAGTTTTTAATATGAAGATATTGGTGATGTTTTAACATTTAGTTAGTTTAAATTTCTGCTGCTTTTCTTGCTAGATTTCTTACCTCTTCTACAGTCTTAGTCAGTTAGATAAGGAGTCATCTAGTCTATGTATCTATTCTTATTTAGGTTAATACTGTTTAAAGGGACTTCCACATTTTGACTACAGCCAACAAATTGACAAAAAAGCAGAGTAAGTCTTTTTTTAAAGCAGAGTAACTCCATTTTAGTCATTACAGTAGCATTGACTGTCTCCAGCAGTAACTGCATAGAATCATAGAATCACAGAATTGTTTAGATTGGAAAAGACCTCTAAGATCATCAAGGCTAAACATTAATTTAACACTTCCATCTTTACTACTAAACCATATCCCCAGGTGCCTCTTCTACACATTTTTCAATACGTCCAGGAATGGTTAGTCCACCACTTCCCTGGGAATCTTGGTCCAATGACTGATCCCCCTTTCATCCAAGAATTTTTCCCTAATACCTAATCTAACCCTTCTCTGTCACAACTTGAGGCCATTTCCTGTGGTCTTGTTACATGGGAAAAGAGACTGGCACCCATCTCTCTACAACCTCCTTTAAGGCAATTGTAGAGAATTATAAGGTCCCCTCTGAGCTATTTTTTTTCTTCAGGCTGAACACCCCCAGCTCCCTAACCACTCCCCATAATAGCTCTAATCGAGTCCTTTGGACTTCATTACCCTTGGTCTTAAATATTGCCTAGGCTATATTATAATATACAATTATTCCCTAATTCCTCAGGAAAGATTTGCCTAAGCCTCTCATGCATAGGCACAAAAAAATTCACATATGCATGTATAAAAAACAAATACCTCAGGGCTGGGGTGAATCAACTGAATTTTAAGAGGAACCCAGAACATACACATTTACAGAAGTTCCCCAACAAGTGTTGCATACAGATACATTAGAAGTTATTTGACCAAATCAGATGCAGAAGTGTTAATAGAAGGTATCATAAATAAACTATGAGAGGTACTGATACAATGTGTCCCAGAGGTTGCTGGTTCCAGTACCTACAGTGGTCTTGTATGCATATTGGGTGATGTTTTCCATGTCTGCTCACATATCTGTAGGATCACCTCAAGTGATCTCTCTTCTAATGAGATGCGTCTCTAAAGACATCTCCATGTGTAGAAGGTTTTCCTCAGGTAAATGCTGATTTTTCCTTCAATAGAAGTTCTTATCTAGGTGAAGTTTTAAGAATTTGTGGCAGAAAATTGGCAGACATGCCTCAAAAATATTAGTGAGGCATTCCATGTAATTTTTATGATGCATAATGAATAAAAAAGACAGAAAAACGACAATACAAATAAATTTAATCTTCCATGCATGGCTCTGAGTTCCCAAGTCTAATGATTTATTTGCAATGCCTGCTAGCTTGATGCATTGCTATTATATTATTTTGTTAAAACGGGGTTTATAATGCTGTTACCGATATCTCCCTTTTTGCATTCAGCAAAAGGGATGTGCTTGTTCAGAGCTTCATTGGCATTGGGCATATTATGTAAGTCACTTGGGAAGTATTTCATGCACTGATTACAGTTTATCAGCATGAAAGGAAGCACAGAGTATCAAAACAAAAGATTTCACACAGAGCAATAGAAAACAAGATGTCCCCTGTAGAATATTCATGAAAAGCTTGCAGTATAGCTGAGAGGTATCTGAAGATGGAAGATATGGTGATAGCATACACATTTCTCAGTCTTTAAAATTGCATAAGCCCTCAGGTACAATTATTCATAGCCTTGTACAGCCTCATTCAGTAGGCTTGAAGCATTAAACACTTGTTTATAAAAGACAGAATTCCCTGGGCTTCATTGATTGCTCTTATGATGCCTTGAAGACAGTGCTAACCATTTAGATTAGTAATACTTGGAACTTTGTACAAGACAGCTGCATATTTTCTATGACACACAGCTGTAGGAAACAAAATATCATTGATGAAAACATGTTAGAAGAACAAAGAGTTTACTGTAGCCCACATGATGGCTTCAGCTTTGATTCAGCAGAGTTTGAGACACAGGAGAACAATTTTATGAGCTTGAGCAGAGCCAAAGTGCAATGGTCAAAATTGGTGTAGGAGTCTTTTTTGTGTCTTATTTCATTGACATCAAAAGTAACTAAAAATGTAAAAAGAAAGGAGAGGGTTATAATAAAATGCACATGTTAATATTCACTTACTAAATTCTGCTTACAGTCTTGTAATCTCAAAGCTAATTTAATCCAATTGCCTTTTAGCTACAGTGTCTTGCTCCAACTTCCAAATATAATGACTTTTTAATATAACTTGCACTGTTCTGTATCCAACATTGGGTTTAGTCATGCAATTTATTCAATCAGAACCAACATATTTTATAATTAAGCCTCACACCTGCACAATCTCTATATTAATATATTAATAAGTCTATCTTAAGCCTAGAGGAAAGGGAATTTTAGAGAAGATGCAACCCTGAACTGCAATTATATTGTGTAAAGCATAGTATATATATGCCGTACTACTACATTCCATTTTTTGGGTGTTTCATCATAGACTGTTTATTTATTCTATTTTTCATAGGGTGTTCTGTTATCAAAGTCAACATTAAAGACTAAAGATGAAATTAAACTTGTGGAAAATTAGTGTATATTATTTAGCATATCTAGAACACAGACATTAAAAAATTGCATGAGACTGAGGAACACATTTAAAAACATGAAACACAGCAAAGCAGAAAATGTCACTTTTGTCACTGGTTATTGAATAGACAACTTTAATATGTACATTCTAAACCCACGATTTTTGTAAAATTAATGGTAATTTTTGGTAGATGCTGTTAATAGAAGCAAAATGGAAGGAGTCTGGGGATATTGAGAGAGTGAGAATTTAGTCTTAAAAAATCAAGTGGCAGCTTAATTAGTTTCTAAATATTTGATTTTTGGTTTTTTTAGCTCTCATTTTTAGATAATCTCCAGACTGCTGGGCAAGGTGTTGCAGAAAGGCCTGATCTAAAAATTTCTT
Organism: Grantiella picta; assembly: GCA_013397955.1. NCBI lineage: Eukaryota > Metazoa > Chordata > Aves > Passeriformes > Meliphagidae > Grantiella > Grantiella picta. The sequence continues at coordinate 4,333 of VZRM01005013.1, forward strand.
CTTAATTGGCAGCATTCTCTCACTTCTTTACCACCCAGTATAAAATGTTATGCATAGGAACTGCTGATTCTTAACCACATGCTCTGTGCATTGGTGTAAACTTCCTATTTTTCATCTCCATGGGCTGCTTTACAGACCAGGAATGTTTTGGGGATTTTGACAGCCAAAAAATTAATGCGATGTTGTGGGAAATACTTGTAAATGCAGGCAGCCAGTTAAATACAAAGCAATTGCACGTGGACTTTGCCTGACTTGAAAAAAAAATATTGTGAACATTTTTATATACTTTTTCACACCAGCCATTGTGTCATTTTTCCTGCTTCATTGCTCATTTGCTCTCCTTAATTTTATACCTCATTTTGCTTTTGAAATGGGGCTTTGGAGTAGGGAGAATATGCATGTTTTCTGAAGTAAGTTGATAAGCTGCAAGAACCTGTAGAAGGCCAAGTTCTCACAATTTCTAAACTTGCCACTAATTGAGACAAAGGTGGATCCCAAGCAGAGTATCACTTGGAAATCAGAACAGAAAGCACATCATATACTTTCTCTTTGAAAACCACAGGCAAAAATATGCTTTTAGGTGGAACTAGGATCTATTTAAAACTTGAAACCTGGTTTGTGGTTGGCTGTAGTTATCTCTAAATGCCTGTGTGGTAAATGCCTCCTAGTAAAAATCATTGTGTGCCTTATATCGTAACTTGATATTGAATTGGGTTATGGAAAAAAAGTTTTTATAGTTCTGCTTTATGTCTGAGAAAGCAAATGCATTTCTAATAATACTTAGATACTATCACAACTCTTGAGCACTGATCCACTTCATCTGTGTCTCTTTTAGCAGGCAGAATTGGAAAAATATTTTTGAGAATTTCATGCACAAAAAAGCACTGTAGAAATTGTATAGTGAGAGAAAAGTGGAGAAAAAAGGAGCTCAAAAAGTCAGGTTGAGTCAAAATGTAAGCCAAAATGTAAAGTCAAAATTTTGTGTTCTGTGTTTGTCTCATAATTATGGAGGATTTGGGTTAAAAGAAAACCATGAGGAAGGATAAGAAACTATAATACTAATAAGAGGAGGAAAGGATTAAAGTGATCACAGGGAGCAAGAAGGGGGTGTTTACTGTGAACAAACTAGGTAGAAGAGTAAGAAAAAGAGAACAAAAAGAAAAGTGTCTCCTCAATTTCAAGAAATCAGGTGTCCTGACATGTTGTGTCCTAGGACAGTTGTCCAGCAGTTCCCTAATCTCCTCCAATTGTCTCCCACTTGTGGCTTTCTCTCGGATGTTGAAGGAAGCCTGACTGCCTTGATGGCTTCACCCTTGACATGTCTCCCTTCCTCAGTATCAATTAATGGTAAGGTAAGTAAACAGAATTTGATATCCCAGAAAAATATGTGTGTCTTTCCCGTGCTAAATCTAAAGAAGTAAAGGATGATTCAAGTTTCCACTACTCCAGTCAGTGTGTATATTTATTCACAATGCCTAAATAGCTTTCTCTTAGAAAAATAAATGTTCTTTTCTTGAATGTGAAATTAAAAAGAAAAAAGTCTTCCAGAAAACTGAAATTTATTCTTCAAGACCAAGATTCTTTTCACTTGTATAAGACATGCTCTTTTTATCTTAATACCTTTTTTATGAGAGGAAAGGTTTCAAACTGGAAGATTTGGTGAGGACTAAATCGTTTTGTTCAAAGTGACCTTGCAGCTGGGTATGCTAAGAATGTCAGTGTGGGAAAACTCCATTTACTATGCCCAGTGATGTTCATCCTCTGCCTGTTTTGAGAAGTAGAATTCCTGTGCAGAGATAACACACTCTCACAGACATGCTTGAGCCTCCTGCTGAGACAGAGAGAGACCATAAAAGCACAGCCTTGTGACAAACTGTGCGTGCAATTGATATATTGGGTTGGCAGTGGTAGGATGAGCTCAGCCTAGGGAACCTGTGCCCCATGTGTCTCTGCCACCCAGCATTGTTAGCAAGGCAATGAAATAAATTTCCTCTGCATTTCAGCTGTGGTTTGGTGGTTGCCCTGGTTACCTGTATGTGTCAATTCACACACCTATGATTCTAAAACGTGGTCTCAAGGGAAAACAACTGGTGTGCAAATGTCTTTGTAAGAATGTAAAAATGTTCATTTTGTTTTAGCATAAATTATCGGAGTATATTTTTAAATTATTTTTCTTAAAACTGGGTTCTTTAGGAGGCAGAACAAACAATGTAAAGAGGAGATTTATGATAAATGTTACTACACTTGTAAATGCTTATTGATTAGATATGGAGCTTGAAAATATACAACCAATTCTCAGTTGCAGAAGTAAAAGTTTAGTGACCTTGGACAATTTGCCCCGTATCCAGTTTACCTTTGTCATAGCCTGTATCTTTTCTCCGTGACCTTGAAAGATCACTGTTCTTGTAATTGGAAATTAAAATTCACAGCTAGGAAACATCCTTGTCATTTTTACATCTATCATACAAGATTGTTTTTCAGAAAAAAAAAAAATTACTAATGCAAGACTCCTGCTATCCCTCAGTATAAAAACTTGTCAGCCTTTGCACAGAAACAACTCTACTTTCAGGTGTTCACTGTTTGTATAAATTTCACCCTAACAGGAAATGGTCACAATAAGAAAAAAGAGGGACCAAGGTAATGTAATAAAATCTACAAGGCTTTTATGCTTGGTAATGCCATTTTCTGATTTAAAATATTTAATGATCTTAGACTTATTTTAATAAAACAAACTATGAAATTTGTTAGTGTTTGTGAATAATAAAATATGTTGTGGAATGGTGTTTCCCAAATAATGATCATCAGGTCTCTACCCGTGACACACAGTTACGACCCAAAATCGTCTCCTTATAGTATTATGGTTCAAAGGCCTAATAGTAAGAAAATATTTGTTCCCCAAAAAAGGTTCATGATGGTTATGACTGAGGGTTTTGTATAATTCAGTATGGAATAAATTAATTACTTTACAGGCTTCTAATATGTATCAGAATTGTAAAAAACACCCTGCAGTCACATTATTTTCAAATCTGGTCTCCAATTTTTAAAGTTTTTCCCTTCAAGAAAAGGACTTAAAAGTCTGCAATCTGATTAAGAATTTTCTAGCAAACTCTATTGATTGACTTTCATCAAAATAGAGTGACATTAAGTATATTTTGTATGTCAAACAACCTAGCTGTCTAATCTAATAGGATCTCATGTGCCAATTTGTACAAGATACAGGTACAATAAAAATGAGGCTTAGGAATCAAAAGGCTGTCAATATAATTTACAATATTATTGAATTCCAGTTTGCCAAGCCTCTAAAATATCATAAAGTTCTAGACTAATAAACTGAAGATGATACATATTATCCCATCGTTCTTTACTTTGAAAGAGATAGAAAAAAAGACAGAAAAGAGTTGTATGTATATTCTTTATATAATGTGTTTTTTCGAGAAACTGTGTATCTTACTTTGACTACTTGTTACCAGTCAGAACATTACACTAGCAATATTAACTTGTTTGCTTAATTTCTCTTTACTGTTAGACAGTCCTTGTTGAAACTGTTTACTTGTCTTCAGGGTTGAGGTGTCTTTTAGAATTTCATCAGGAAACCAAGTAAAAGACAGCCGTAAGTGATATATGTGCTTACAATAACTGTTGATATATGTTTGGAAGTAAAATATTCAACTTGTGTATTTGGTGAATTACACATTTTCCATGTTCTTTCCTTGATCTATGAATGGAGGAAATCTGATGGTGTCATCTAAAAGTGAAGCTTTTGTGAGACAGCACTGGTTTCACTGCTGTATGTCACTGCTGTGGGTATAGCACAGTGAATATAAAGGAGTGAGGAAATCAGTGTTTCATTATGAGACCCATAATGTTAATGAATGTGAAGATGATGTAATTTTGTACTGGGCAGAAGGGATCAGAGAGGAAGGAGTGGAATACTAGCAGGTGGTCTGATGTGTTTTCTTGAATTGCTGTAAGGCTACAAAAGTGCACAGGGAAATAAAGCCTCAGATCAACGCCAAGCTGTATCACTTAATGGACCAAAGCAAAAATGTTTTCAGAGATCAAACCTAGGTACCTTGCTGAGCTCAGATAGAGAGGAAAAAAAACCAAAAAAACAGCTTCCAGAAAATGTGCTTTCCCTATCTTCTTAGAGACCTCAATTTCAAAAAGAAATTGGATATCCTCAATGTGGACAAGTAATTAATTTTGCTGAAAACATTTATGAAGATGATGCATAGGGTCTGTTTCAGAAACTTGCCACCTTGCTTTCTCCAGGACTCAGGCTGTGTAGACAGCCCATCATTAGGTTTTGTTGCTGTTGCTGGTAAGATACAGGTAGCAGGGGGACAAGCTTCTAAATAAAAGTGCAGTTTTAACCCCATCCATGTGCAGTTCAGATGGGATTTTCACTCTCTGAATCACCCTTCAGGTTTTGCTTTTTTAAGCTCCAAAACTCAGGACAGAATATTTGCATTCTGGAGAAGGTATGCTCTAGGGAGAAGGTATGTTCTATCAAAGACTATGGAGAAATTATCAGGGGATGTGAGACCTTTATTACGCAAAACCTCTTTTTTTTTCAGGTGAGATATATTTCTCATTTTAAAGTACATGCTGTTCTCAAATACCAGAATCTATATGTAACTGTTGCAGTACAATTTCTGATCTAGAATCAGACTGTGAACTTTCCATACACCTGGAGAATCTAGTGAGCATCCTTTTAAGACTATCAGCGTAGAGGTTTTTAATTCACACCAGAAATTAGATTAAAGTAAAAAAAAAAATACTAGGCACTCCTGAAAGGAATTAGAAAATCTGTGCAGGGCTTGTGCCAACCTGTAGAAATCAGTAACACAAACAGGACAGTTTCCTGTGATTTTTCAACCTCACAGACTAGAGATACTATTCCTCACTGATGAGTAGGAGGAATTTCAGAGAACATCTGAAGAAGATTTGTGTCTCACCAGTTCTCTAATTAAAATGAATGAGAAACTTGCAAGTTTTCACAAACTTCCCTTGAGTCTCTGCCAGTTTTCAGAGCACAGCAATATAGTAATCACACTGAGCATCAAGATTCATGTCAGGATTAAAGGTTACAAACTATGAGGGCAGGCTGAGAGTTTAGGTCCATAATGTCTGAGAATGCAGGCTGTTGAAATGCTATATTGAATACTAACCTGAAGCTTTGGAAAGGGGACTAGTTTTTTTTTCCAGCATAACTGTGCTAATTGGACAAGTGGGTGTGAATAGCTGTTATAGGAAAAGCAATTTAGGGTAGGTACCAGAAATCATTTTTCCATACAAGAAAACCTGTAGGTATGGACTGTTAAAAGGATGAAGAAAAAATAGAATAATAAAAAAAAACCAATGCACATAGAAAACTGATGTCATACAGAACTGGACTATTGCTTATTCATTAGCTATGGATATGGGCCCAATTGTTAGTCTAAGCCAAGCTGGCCATATATTGCTTTAGCAGAATTCTAAGCAGAATTAAACCTGTTCTGACTAACTGGGGATTTATCCCACAGGGGAGAAATCTCTGAGCAGCATAAAGCTGTTGTTGCAGCATCTTGGCAAAAGAAATGCTTATTGGAATTGTACTGGGGCAGGAAGGACTATACTTGGAGCATACCAGGCTTCAGTCATTCCTGCCAATGTAATTGCCTCTAAGGGGTTCTACCATCTGGTGCAAGTAACAGAAAGCCTGAGGCTATTTTAACTTGTACTGGGACTTAACCTATGAGCAGGAGAGTGCTTTACTGGCTGTAGGCCAATTTCACCTTCTTGTCTTCTGCATTAAGCTGAATATTTCTATCATTATAAAATCTACTTAAAATCCATTGAAGTTCAATTAGTTAATATGGAATTGATTCTGACTTCAGATGGGAAATAGACCTTGGAACTAAATGAACCTCCGTGTTCCACGTTTTCCATGCAAATACTCCTAATAAGAAGAAAAACAGGCAAATGTCAAATGCGCAAGCAAAACGTTCTCAGAACAGATTTTTTTTTTCAGAATGTTTCCATTAAGTCAATTAGAAAGTCTAACTTGCTGAAACACATCCAAGAATAATAACAAAAATACCTAAATAAATAAAAGGTGCACACACGCAATTCAATAGGAATGATGTATGGATACAGACCTGTCATCACTCCCTCACTACATGATTTTACCTATTCCGCACCTGTTGCATATAGTAGCAGTGAAAGAGATACCCAGGTTTAATGTTACAGCTGTATATATTTGTGTCCTTTGGAACTCTTTTTGGAATTGCATTTATTATTCTTCAATCAATGCTCTTGCAAATCTCTAATGTTGTCAAATTAACATGTCAACATATTTAATTTCTTTTCTATGTAAAAAGAGACACTGTGGGCACTCAAGCACATCTTACTGAAAGTCAGAGACTTCATCCAAAGCTAGTACAACTACAGTTAATAAATATAATACCATTTGTTCCCTTTCAAGTTGCAAGGAAACCTTCATTATTTTCTTGCATTTAATGGATGAAGAGATCAGTAGCAGGGGAATGATTTTGATATTCTTTTCATTTGACTTATTATTACTTCTGATGTGGATCTGTTTTTTCTTATTTCAGTCATGCTCCTTAGACACGTTTTTTTGTGGTGGGTGGCTTTTTTTATTCTTGTTTTGTTTTTGGGTTGCTTGTTTGTTTGAATTTTTTAAATTCTTTCTGGGATATGCAAACAGATATGCAAACCATTGTGGAATAACTTGTCTTCATGATTCCCTGTGACTGAGAAATTAATTGCCTTAGTGCTCCTTGTTGTTGGTATGAACTGACCACTGCAGATAATTGTACAACTCTCCAGAAATAGATACTTGGACAATGATTTAAACTCTTTGGAGTGCCTGGGTACCATTCTCATCTCACTAGCTATAATCAGAATTTGTATTGTTGATGATTATTAGTGTCAGTGTGTTGCCAGTAAGTCTCATTGTATAGAAGACAAAGTCTATAAGCTTTGTGGAGCACTATATCAATCAGGATACTTCAGAGATTTCTTACTTTTGCAGGAAAAAGATATTTAGAGTTGCCTGTGTGACTCACACCTACAGTCTCTTTGGCAAAAAGTAGTTTTCTTGTTTTACCATAAAGTATTGCATTTTTTTCTTACACACACATTTTTCCTAGGTATATATGAACACTGACTATGTATGAACATAAAAGAGTAAACTAACAGGCATATACTGAGAAGAAGCTCAAGTCTAACAAATTGAGCTTTTTCAGACATTATAAAAAAACTAAAATAAAAATGAGAATTGTATGATATAATTCATATTTTTCCATAGTCATGATCCTCTTGTCATTTTTATCATAATGGGAACATCTATTGTTAGAATAAATGAACATAAAACTTCCGTTTATTGGAAAGATTTTTTTCCTAGTCCAAGCCAGTTTAAGAAGAGAAACTATCCCTAAATTAAGGGGAATAGACAATAGAAAGGTTAAATTGTGCCACTGGGAACTACAAAACTGTCAGGATTTAATTAAGACTAAAAAACACTGTTGAAGACTGTAAGCAAGTATAGAGTGGAAGCTCAGGGGTGCGTAAGTATTTAGTGATCATGCACAATATCTGAGGTATCATATCAAATTCTAGTAAGCAACAAAATCATGCCAATAAGGGTCACAGGTATATTTACTAATCTCATCTATTCATTGACTTAGTATCCATGAAGTTTGATAGGGCAGTCTCTAGGCTCATGAAAGCATATTGGGCCTATGAAATCTGGATTTCCTGCCTAGAAAAAAAATAAGGCAGGGTAATGGTTTGGAGTGGTGATTCACTCTTAAAAATAACTGTAAAAAAAAAGGAGGACAGAAGAAGAGACAAATAGCAAAGATAAGATGAGTATTTAATACAAAATGAACATTGACCTCTCAGCAAATAGGTCACCAGCTGACTGCCTGCTGTACTTTTGTCCAGTGAACACTCATGAGTTTTTACAGTGAGCTAGGGCTAGTGGCTGAAGGTTGTGTCCTCTTTTCACCTCATAGAAAAGGAAAGTAAAAAGTGATCATCATAAATTAACATAATAGTGCATGAAGTGATATGTGCTTTTATGTTCAGACAAGTCATTAGCATTAAATGTCTGCTGGAATGACATGTCGCAAATACATTGCCAAAGTCAGCAAACAGCACAGCGTGCGTCTGTCAAATGCTAAATCACTCTGCTCTCACAAGTATACCCAGGGTCTTATCCCATAAGTGTGTTTTGCATCGCTGCCCACATATGATCCAGTAGCGGTTTGCTACATGGTTATTTTGCTGGTTGGGCTGCCTAATACCTTCTTTCACAGGATTACTTTGCTTCCCATAAGCAGCATTTTATCATAATTCGCAATATTCAGAGGAATGAAAATACATGTCAAATAACTGACAATCTAAACAGAACATAAAAAACAGCATGATTGCATTTATGAGAACTTCATTGTTTTCTTTACATTATCACATAAAATGCAATTTTTAGATTGGTTTACTCCCGTCTGATTCGCAGTTCCTCATATGTTGTACTACTGCCAAACATTCACTGATGTACACATTCAGAACAACCTTGTGGAATTCAGAAGTTATACTCTTAATGCACATTTGCACATGAAAAAAATTATTTTAACTCTCAGAAATTATTCTTAAGTAGGGCTAAACAAACAGTATGTTTGCTGATGTTCTTCAGAAACCATAGTGAAGTTTTACTATCATTTCAGTTAATCTAATTTTTAAATTGCTGATTTTTAGGCTTTCCTATATTATGAGAAATTTCATAAAAGTGATTTGAAATAAACTTCTGGAGTACTTCACTTGAAATTGATTTTTCAAACTGGTTTTATTTTTTTTTAAAAAAACCCCAACAATTCAATGAAATAAAGATTAGTTGGTGAACATTTTCTTGTTATCAGACTTTCAGGTTTTTTCCCTGCTGAAATTTCAAATTACACTCTAGTTTTTAGTACTGCTTTCATTTGGCAACACTCAGTTGCCAGGTTAGTTAAGACCTTGCAAAACTGAGTTAATGAACTTGCTTTCAGCGAGGTTAATCGACTTAGACACAGGACCAGACACAAATAAATATACTGCTTTCCCTCTGCAGCCAGCTTGGTCCTGGCTAAGGGCAAGGATTCTGTACAGGGTGTTTCATCATGATATCCCAAAGTTGCAAATCAGGATTTCTTTTTTTCACATCCATATATATCAGACTTCTTTCCCACATACAGTTTTCATCTACTTCTCTGTACATTCATGTTGTTTTTAAAAAAAATAATCAGTCCTGTGACTGATTTTGTGGTCAAAAAGTAAAATTTACAATGCAGCAATCCTTTCTGCAGCACAAGAAACACTTTATGTATCAGAAAATAGAACCAGCTTAATGATCACTTCAGTTTTGTTTTGTGGAATGTTAGCAAGAAAGTGGATCTTTAAATTAGTACATTTAAAGGAGGCACTAAGACTTTAATTAGTGAATCCAGCATAAGTAATCTCACATCATGTGATAGTGCGGTATTAAAATTTAATTTACATGTGCCGAGTTCCTTGGCTTTTACATGTTAAGAACAGGATAGCATTGCAAATTTGAGCACCATTTCTCCAAATGATTCTGTAAGATATGCTTTGCACAACTGAAATAATTTAAATTTGCAAAATAGGTATAAAGCAGGAATCATGGTACAGTAAGGCAGCACCATGTATTATTTCCACTTACATGTTAATTCATCACCAGCTTCAAGTTGTCTTAAGGACTCACCACAAGAAGTTTCTCAAGTCCCCTCTCAAATCATCTCTGTCTGTAATCCCATAATAATTTCTCTTAGAGATCTTGGCATCTTAGCAGAGTGCTGAAAAGCTGCCAGTTTCTTATTAACAGGTTTTATGGCTATATCTTCTCCCTGTTCAACTCGGCAGCCTTCTATTTTTTTCAGGATCCTTCTGGGAAATTGTATTTATGGGATCAAAAGGGTTGTCCCTTATGGCTCTGACTACCATAAGCATAGTTTAGCAGAGATCACACAGACCCTGTGCACTCTGAGGTGTGCTTTCTTCCCACACAGACACCCTTAGTAGTCCCAAGTACAGTTTTTATACTGTGTGTGTGCTTTTATAGATTTTTCTCCAAACAGAGAAGGCTGCACAACCTTTTCTTACCAAATCCCACCTGCTATTATTATCTTGTCTTGGTTTTAAAAATCCATTATTTGTAAGTGAATAGCTATCTTATTTTGCTTTATCTATCACATAATACTAAAGCTAGCAAAACTGTTTGTTCAGGTGTCTTTCTGCCACTGAGTAAGTTAAAGGGATCAGTAAAACACTACTATAATTCTATGATGCTGCTGAACACAATGTGTTTACTATACTGAAAAATGGTCAGTGTATTTACACAAGTGAATGCAAGGTTTGTTTGACTAGCTTTTCTTTTCTTTACTTACTTTAACCTAAATATTTAATGTTCTGGGATTTGTAGACATGCGTCTCAGTTCCAAGTTTAGCAATGCAAACAGTGTGGATAAAGATTATTACAAAGTCATGGAGAGCTCTGTATATAAAACAATGTCAGGATGAGTTGCAGTAATCAATGGATTTTTTTTTCCTTTTTTGCTTCAGTACTCAATCTGGCATCTGCTCTATCCCCAACCAGAGGACTGTTTTTTTGAAGGTGATCACTAGGTGTTCAGTGTTATTTAAAAATCTATCCCGTTGCATGCATTTGTGTGTTTATATGCAATTAAGTTAAGTTACCATCAGTCTGTTTCCTCCAGTTGGCTTATTTTAAATTGTAAAAACTACTAGCATTCAGTGTTGTTGCTAAAACACCCATACATGCAGCTAAAATAATTTTTAAAAAATACTTCCTCCTGAGTCATAAAACTGTGTTCCTAAGCTATGTTCATAAAAATATGTTCCTATAGGATATATTAGAGTTCAACGTGAAGAAAATTGCATATACACTTGTCCAAGAATCAGAGAAAGGAAAAACCTCCCTCCTGCTTTAATCTGCTCACTTGGCATTTGTTGTCATAATCTTCCCTGTGCTTTTTGATCTTCACAATTTACAAAGAAAGCAGCCTATCTTTGAAAGTACTAATACATTGCCAGATTTTTGTACAACAGAGACTCCTATGCAACTTTTACCTACAGAAAACCTCTGAAAAGAAGAATCAAGCTGTAACAGTAGAACTTACATAATTATGCGTAGTATAATGTCATACCATTGTCTTGCTACAACCAATGTCACCAGTCTGAAGTGTCATAATATTTTGTCTTTAATATTCAGAGAAGGATTGTCATTTACAGTCCATAACTTATTTTTTCTGTCCTTTCTGGTTTTTGTTTTCTTGGATTTATAGGCAAGTCTTTGACTCCTTTTTTAAGGGAGGTTAAGAATACATCTTAAGTGTACTAGAAAGTCTGCACACGTCTATAAGACTTTTGATACTCCCCCATCTCAACTGAGAAGGTCTCATATGAAGTATTATGAGAGGGACCTGTACTCTTCAGCTTTTCTGTGTTACTATCTCATAATCACTTATTGGGTAACACACAGAAAATTCCTCCTGTCTCAGTGAACTCAAAGTCAATACTAGGCTGGAGTTGCTAATAAAGACTAGCTCATCTATTAATGTCAGCTCAGACCTCGAATTTTATATGATTATTTTAATCCTATTTCTATTTCTTCATTCCTTAGTCACCCTCATCTTCCTGTCAAATATTCTAACTATTCAGTACTAATGACATCTTCCAACATGTGTCAATGGCAAAATTAGTTAACATACTTTTCCTACTTTTTCGAACTTTGCTAATGAATTTGTTCAATAGCAATCAACCTACACCAGATCATTAAGAAAATGGTATGTTAATTTCTCTTGACACATTATCAGATTTCAATAAAACCAGCTGACTTGTCTCCTCTTTTCAAAGTCTCAGCTGAACCTCATTATTTCCAATCTAATTTCCAAACTTCCCAGTGTGCAGTGTTTGAGATTCAGATAAAATACAGTTTCAGACAAATAAAATGTAACAAATCAGATTTTTCCAGAAAAAGAAATTATCGGGAAGCTGGTCTACTGTGAAATATCCATGGTGAATACTTTATATATTCATTCTTTGTCTTGTGTATCTCCAAAATAAAATCAGCGTTTGCATGATATCACTATATAGTATTATTTATCACTATATAGTATTATTTAAAACATTCACTAATGAAACCATGACTTTATTGTCAGTTCATTAAGTAGCGTGGCGTAGAAAACACCTATAATCCTCTTTCATTAGTCTTAGGACCCTTCCTTCTCTTCCTCTCTCCATATAATCCAAAATAAATCATTTGACAAACTCAAAAAAAAACTTAACAAGGACTTATCATACTGACTTTTGTGCAGCCATGCTAGAAGCCAATAATGACTTTTAATCTGACTTTTTATCAGTCTTCATTTGATTCATTCCTGGACATTGACTTCCAATATCTTATTCTCTCATCTTCCTTTCAATGAATTTGTTTCTGCACTTTTTTCCTTCTGCATGTTTTTTTAACTTCTCATTATTCTACTCTTGCAGTATCAAATAGTCTGCAGTGATGAAAGAAAAAGAATCATGGCACTCTTTAGAAGTGCAAGTAGAGGCACCAAAAGCAAAATTTTCTCTTTTCAGGTTTAAAATATAATTTCAACAAAGCATATCAGCATTTCTGAAAATTCCTAAGGATAAAGAAAGTATGTTCCTGTTCAGATACAGCTTAAATTTAAGTAACCTTTTTCAGGCTGTATTTTTTCACTATCTGGTTATTTACTACCTTTAAAATGAAAAAAAAATTTAAAAAGTATCTTTTCTGTCTCCTTTTTTTTTTGCCTCCCAGCTTTTCCACATAACCTATTCATCCTAAATGTTCCAGTTTGCAAGGCTTCCTTATATAAATAATGAAGATATTAAAGATATGTTATGCATATCTAATATAAATATATATATTAATATTTAAAATATACATATCTAAATATGTATATTGCATATTAAATTATTTTCCCAGGTTTCCCATTAGAAAGACTTACCATAAAAAACCTCATAACAATCTAGAACCTTGAAGTTTAAAGCCATTTAACACAGCTGAATGGGGTGACTCAAGTAAGACAAACATATGACAAGTCAGATGGATATATTTTTCTCCAAATGTAAGGGAATGCAATCTGCACTGGAAAGGTTAGTGGTAGTATCACTATCACTTTTAACTAGTGAATTAAGAAGAATTCATTTACCTAAGTATACCTGAGAATTTCTTCAGAAAAGTCAGGAAAAATATTTAGAACAGCAGCTAAAATTGCTTGCACCAGAAGTCTGTTTCTAATCATATTCCTCTGCTCAGGAGTTACTGAGACAGTAAGATAATTTAGAACCACGTGTAAAAAGATGATACTCTGCTCAAGACCAATAGAGTGAGAAGGGTCTAACCCATCTCCTATTGATCTCGGAAGTTTAATTCAGTTCTACCTCATATATCCCTGCTGAATTCATATTAATCTACTGATTTATCGCCTCTGAAATAATCTTCACATCATGCAGTGAATTAATCAGGAGATGAATTAAATATTTTAATAGCATATGTCTAGTACAGGTAGAATGATTTCCCCTTCTAATTATAATATCTAATTTTCTTCTTACTATTCTTCAGCAGCTGTAGTGTTGGTCATGTTGGGTTTTTTAAATTTCATTTTCTTTCTTATACATAACCTCTTCACCTTAAAATGATCTTTTATCTCTCATAAAAACAGATGACAAGACTATTTTTCAGTTCAGAACTTTTTCATAATTACATTTTTGGCCTCAAGGGAAAAGCTGTATACATTGTCAAATCCCTTGGCTTTGCAACTGAGTAGCTTTAACAGTCTTGCACACTGCCTGAAGCTATTGTAATTTATTTTGAATATTAGAAAATCCTCAAATTATAAGTTCTAACAAGGTAGAGTCCTGCTCAAATTGAAACCCATTATATGTTTCTTAGTGCCTTGTAAACTGGTCCTGTAGGTTCCTTACAATCATTTCTCTTTCAGTCCTTACAGTTACCACTAACTATTCATGCTGTGGTGGATCTAACAGTTTTTATCAATGTAAAATCCACTGGCCATTTACCACTTACATCTACAGAAGCATTACAATGCAATTCAGGAATGCCCCTGAGCAATTCAGCAGATTGTGGAAGTGTGAAATGCTTCCTGAAAATGAGCTTAAACCCTGTAAAAGAATCACAGGATCATAGAATGGGTGATATTGGAAGGGACCACACTGGTTCATCTGGTCCAACCTTCCTGCTCAAGCAGGGTCATCCTAGATCACATTGCACAGGGTTGTGTCCAGATGGTTCTGCATTATCTCCAGTTAGGGAGACTCCACTGCCTCTCTGGACAATCTGCTCCAGTGCTTGGATAACCACATAGTAAAGACGTTCCTCACATTCAGGTGGAATTTCCTGTGCATCGGTTTCTGTCCATTTCCTCTTATCCTATTGCTCAGCACCACCAAGAAGAGACTGGATCCATCTTCTGACAAACTCCCTTCAAATACTTATAGACATTCTGGGATCCCCTCTCAATTGTCTTTTCTTGGGGCTGAACAGGCCCAGCTACCTCAGCCTGTCCTTGTAAGAGGTGCTCCAGTCCCCTAATCATATTTGTTGAGCTTCACATCTGTTTTGTACTAAAGAGTCAAGAACTAGACACTGCACTCCAAATGTGCCTCACCAGGGCCCCCCAGGTGAAGAGCTGCTTCCCAGCAGGTCCCCCCCAGCCTGTACTGGCTATTCCTCCCCAGCTGTAAGACCCTGCTTTTGTCTTTCTTGAATTTCAGGCAGTTTTTCTCTGCCCTGATAGAAAATACTTCTGAAGCAGAAACATATCAGTAGGTTACAGATTTTTGCTTTGGAGTTAAGCACCAAGAAGGATTACAAAGCCTGAAGAGTCATCGTGAAACTTATCCATTTGTTAAGAATTTTAGGTCAACCAGAACACAGCCCAGTACCATCCTCTCCTGGTTAAGTAACCATAGCCTGAGGGCGTCCAGGGCTCCCTCAAAACCTCTGGATTTTAATGGGCTTCACAGAAAATTGTCTGAACATCAGAGTTCTAGAAAAAGGTAATGAACTCTGCATCTACAGTCAGGATGTAGCTGAAAATATTATCTTCCGAAATACCTTGCTTATTTACACTTCACATGTACAGATGCAAAGTATAACTGCTGCAAATTGAAAACAATGCACTGATCAGAAGAGAAATTTTTGTAGAAGTTAGTTCAGTACTTGTTAAATTCATAGTTAAGTTGTTCTTTAGAATTGCTAAGGTGACAAGATCAGTGGTTTACATACCTGATTCTGTGTCCTCTTATTTCAAAGTTGTACTATTAATACTTAGCAATTAGCTTTCAACTAACATCCTTAGGGATACAGAATTGTTTTCCAGTAAAAGCAAAATTAGTTTCCCTCCCCCAGGTCTCTTAGGACATCCATTTATACCTAGAGGACTAAAAGTAGTTTTGAATGCTTCAGGTTTAACTTAACTATACACCTTTATCTCTATCACTTACCCAGACAGAAAGTAATCATGCATGTAATAATTGAAACAAAAATCTCAGTAACACCTGGCCTTCAAATCTTTGTTCTGACATGGAAAGGAGACCCTGGTACTGGTTTCAATTAAGTCTCTTTTAAAAGTGTAATCAGTGAATGCAGAGAAATAAACCTATATCAGCCCTCATAACCATTTTGAGATCACCAGTCTATGTGCTCTCTTCATTGAGTCCTCTTTACTTGATAAATGGACTCTAACTCTGCATCTGGCATTATATCTGGAAGTTTCTTATTGAGGTCCTTCCCTGATTGGCTTGATCTACTTGAAAGCCTTTGATTAGTTAATTAGAACCTGAGATCTGAATAGCAGTGAATTCATTAGCTCTCAGAACTTGGGATTTTTTTCCTTTGGCTTTTCTAGGTACTAGGATAGGCTCTCACATATGCAAATTTTTCATTCTGATTTTTCTTTCCTTTTTTTTAGGTTCTAATTAAGAGAAGCTCAGGAATTAGATTGAGATAGCCATTGCAATTCTAAATTTTTAGTCTGGATGCTTGATTTGAGAATGGCTGTACATCACAATAAGGTCTGTACTTGCTAGGCTGTGTTAGATCAGAGCTTTTCTATTTTTTTAATTTTAAATTTTGCTGTAATATTAACCAAATCAAGTAGGTTGTTTGTGCAGTTAGCTATACTTTGTTCATAGAGTGAATGGAACTGAGACCCATGACAGCTCTGAGAGGACATTCTGAATTTGAAGGCATTAGAGGAACTCTGTTTGGGTTGTCCTGTCAGTTGCAGTTCCACTGGAGACTGGAAGATTGAACACAGTGAGTCTAACATTTTTTAGCTGCTTATGTTGATCCAGTTGTGCTTACTGTGGGACACATGGGGTAGACTTTTGCAGAAAAATTCTTTGAAAACATTAGGAAGAGACTCATTTAAACTGAGACCGTACAATGAAACATCTTGACAGAAAAGTATGAATAAGTACTTATTTTTTTTAGATGCTTCTTTTTTTCTGCTTGTGGAAGTCCAGAAAATATGTTAGAATAGATGAAGTAGCCTTTATACATACAGGAAAGAAAAAAAAACCTAAACCAAACAAGAATACTTATACACCCCATAATTTATTAACAAGTATAAGCAGTATTTCTTTGACTTTATCCTAGCCCCAGATTATTTCTACTTTATACAAAATAACTTTCTTTGGGTAGTTTCAAGTTTGATTGGTAATTTGTGCAATTTGAAATACATCTACAAAAAACTATTACATTAAAGTTGGTTAAGGTTTATTGAGGTTTTGCTATACCCTTGCTTCATAAATGAGAAGTACATCATAAACACTTGAAATGCAGTAGAATCCTACTTACTAGTAAAAAACACTGTTTATTTTGGTATAATGTGGAGTGGTTCACATTTTACTGTGTATCTTTTCCTTGGCAGTCCAGTGAAATCATGTATATGTTTCCAAGAAATATAGAAAACAGGCCTACATTTTCCAGTCTCTCATCTGTCCCAAGGACTTCTGTCATGAAGTAAAAAGACAAGATTGTAAATCTCTTAATTTTTTTTCATTTGTCAGCGATACATTGCTATGGAAGTGAAAACTAAACACATTTTATGCTTCTTGTTCTGTCCCATATTTTGACTAAATATTTTGGTGATACTGGACAGAAAAGAGTCCTGAACAGAAGACTAAATGTCCAAAATGTACATATCCACTACCAATCTACAATACAGGGAGAAGGATATATTGCAAATCCAGCATGCTCATGAATACCATTACAAAGATAAATGAAGAGTTTTAAAGTAATTAAATGTGAGTCTCACAGCAGGAACATGAAACAAGGAAATATAACGTTATAATCGCTAAAAGACCCAAAAGAAAATAAATTTCTGTTGAAATAATTTTATAAAATGGTAAGGTTTGTTTATGGTTTTCATAATAAACAAAGGTAATTTAGGAAACTCTACACTTGCTTCTCTGATACACATGTATCTTTGACAGTTATGACAGCTACAAGCCACTGCATCTGTGGCTCCCCTTTCTGAGGAAAAGTGCTGCATGAAAATAACTGCATTTAAATGGAAGTTGCTGGAAAACTTTCTTTATGATTTGATAGAAGCAGTAAACTGAATCTGGAGTACAGAACTCAGAGTGAGAAAGATGCTCAAGGGTGTAAATTTCCTTATTCTTCAGGGTATTAGAAAAATAAAAGCAAAAAGGGAAAGAAGGCATGGGGAATTACTGTGTGCCAGTACTCAAACGGGAAAAGGTATGACTCGGGAGGGAATTTTCCCATGCTGGTATACAGATAAGGAGGTAGATGTTTCAAAGCTTTCAGGAGAAACACATATAAATGTAGGGTTTCATTTTTACACCTAGCCAGCTGCTTTTAGTGAAATCAATGAGTTCTGAGTTATGGTGTTTGAAACTTTAATGAGTTCACAAAAGTTACGATTTTCTCTCTGTAGAATGCCAAAATAATAGCTAAATGTTATATGAGGCTGAATTTATTTCTGATTTGAGCCTTTTCAAGTGCTATTTGAGCTTTTTTAGGTCTTCCCAGTAGATTCATTTCATCCTTCATCTCTAAGTGCAAATGAAATAAGTCTGGTGTTGTAGCTACCCTAGGATTTTATGGTGACAATATTTTCTTAAATGTTTGGTCTTGTTAGTTCTTGAATGCTTTGAAGAAACAAATGCATTTCTACAAAAAAATATTTAAGTACAACCATTTGTTCAAAAAAGACTGAGCACATTAGCTGTTCTAACTAAAACTTACTAAAATAATAGTGGAAATGGTTCTTACTGCCATTTTGAAGCAAAGATATTCTAATCTATTTGGTTTTCAAAAAGGAATTTTTGTGCATGGTTGCTGTTTTTCAGCCTGCAGACAGTACTAATATAATGATCTCCTATTGCATGTGAGCAGTGTTTCAGGTGGTTTCACCCACAGATATATTCCTGCCTTGTTTCTTAAGTGTAGTCTAAAAGTATAGATATTACTCTTGTAGCAATTCTAATATTTATGTTTCATTTTGGTGCAAAACACGTGCTTGAAGCCTATTAATAATCATGACAGTAAATGACTAAATAGAATTTTATTTAAGACTACTATGGATTTCTGTAGTTTTAGGGGCTAGCTACATTTTATTACTTTTATTTTAGGAAAGAGATATACCAGCTTCACCTAGGATTTCTGAGGTAAAATCCTGAAGCATTATATAAAAGATATATTTCCCTCTAAAATAATAATATAATATAATAATGCTTCGTTGAAACAAAAGAGCAGTTTCTTAAAAACTATATGAAGAAAGTTCCTCTTGGTCCTTCCCCATCCTGTAGAGCCTAGCAGTACTGCGACAATCTTAGACTTGGGAAGAGTAATCAATAATGTCTGCCTTCCAGAGATTACATGTAATTATTTCTGGGGAACTTGTCTTCCAAAACAAGTTTTCAATTCCTTCACCACTGCATCCACTTTTAAATATGTTTAAATTACCTAATTTATTACTATTATGTACTTTAGATACTAGGTCTTTACAGGGAGCATCAACTTGTACAATGACAATTTGACAAAAAGTATCATAGAAATACAGTAGGGGATTAAAAAAAGTCAAATCTTATTCCCTGTTCTGATTACCAGTACCCACAGCACTTGTTTCAGTAACATAACTTCAGTCCAGACATTCTACCTTCTGGAGGTGAGGATGGCCAGTGTAATGATGCACCGAGCTGGAATAACCCTAGTATTGCTCTCAGAAATAATGATTACACCTGCATTTCTGAGTCCTTCAGAGAATGGATGCTGCAGTTAGAGAAAGACTTCACCAGTTTTTGAAAACAGAGGCATGATGGAACACAAAAACTCTTCAGCTTTGACCTGATTGCATCTCAATTCCTGTCAAGGTAACCAGATTTATCTTCATGGATGTATGAGAGAAGTAATCTGTAACACGCTTCTCAGAGTTAGATACAAAAATCATTTAGTGAAATTACACCTATTGAATATTATAGGACTCCTATAGATAAGTCATGTAATTAATTCATACATAAATGCTTACCACTGTGCGATCTCAATTAACCTAACGATTTTTCTCCCTACTGTTTTAAACTGTGGATTCATAATAATGGGGATTTAATCCTATGTCGCAGTATTCTACATTAGCTGTCTTACTTATCTGAAATTTCCCATTCTAGGCTTTATCTATGCAGTAGAAATGTAAAATTAAAATGTTACACTTAAAGGAAAATGTTCAAAACCATTTTCATGTTAGTCCTATATAACTCTGTCATCATGTAGCCTAAAATATCCTGGCTAAAATTAACTGACACATTGCAGAAAATTGTTCTCTGTGTTGGCAGAAATGAATTCTATTAAAGCTAATGAAAATTGCACATCTGTGGCATAAGAACATATGTCCAGAAGAAAAGCAGTACATGGAATAACTTTCTTTCAAATTTAAATCCAATCACTGAAGCTCCTCCATCAGGGAGTTGTGCTCACCAGACTTATGAGAGCTCTGAAAAAGTCTGATACTCCAAAAAATTTTGAATCAGTAGCCTAGATAAAACAGTGAACAAATTAACTAAAGAATTAGGTTATTTTAACATGTTGTAGTCTATATGTCCTTCACATATATATATTTACTTTAAAATCTGAACAAATACAATACATGCACATGAAATAATAGAGCGTAATTGCAAAAAGGGGCAAGGAAACCTTTAGTACTATTAAGATCAGTGCTTTTATTAAGAAAATGTAGTATTGGTATAACAGAAGATGGATTTACCAGTGAAGATGAGCCACATCTGCGTTTCACTGCATTATTTTTTTTGTTCCCTCTTCCACATTGGAAAAACAGGAACTAGTAGAACTGTCTGAAGAGCATCAAACTGCTCCAGTCAAACATGGCTAGCTATTTTTTTTCTTGACTACAATTTTTTTCCTTGTGGAGGAAAAAGAAATTTGGTGATGTCTATAATATAACCATTACTTTTGTGATGGTTGTTTTTAATACAAAAGGTTTCTTGTCATTCTCTGGGACCTGTTCCTGGCAAGTATAATTATCTTACAAAAATATGCCTCTCCTTACCCTACCTACTCATTATATATACAATATATTTATTATGAACCTTTTTTTTTCTCCTATGCTCTATGGTTAAGTCAGAAGTCTTTGAAATGACTTAAACATTTTTCTAGCCAGATAAAGGAACAAACTTAGACTCTATGAAAGGGCCTTGAATTAACTTCTGGATTTATGAGGAAGAAATTTACAACTCTTGGAGATTAATTTTGGTTTAAGATGACTTGTAAGACTAATGAAAACCAGTGTATTTTTTCACAATTATATAAAAATGTTCCTCTTTAAGCATCAACAAATAGAGAGCTTATGACAAATGGCACAAAAAATACTATTCCTGACAGTGCCTAGTAACAACATTCTGACAACGGGATTTTTTTATTACTGTCTCTTCTCTATATTCGTAATTACCCCATCTGTAATTTTCCTAGTTTAGACTCCTCTTAGCAACAAATATCCTAATTTTGGCAGAGGCCAAAAGTGAGAGTCATCACTGGATATTGCCTCCTTAAATATTGCCTTTGCCAAGGTTGCCCACACATTGTATTTTCAGCAAAAATTGTACAGCACTTTTCCTTGAATAACAGAACTGAACCACTTGAAAGACATTTCTTCTTCCTTCTGTCACTATCTTAGACGTTTCATCCCATGCCTCTAATATTGTGGTGATTGGACCTGGGCATGATGCCAGGTCTGCACCAAAGTTGCTCTGTCACCCTCCTGAGACAGAGAAAATAGAGTAAAAGGCTAGTGGGTTAAGACAAGGGCAGGGAGAGACCACTTACCAGCTATTGTCACATGCAAAACAGATTTAGCTTGGGGAAATCAGCTGAATTTATGGCAAATTAAATCAGAAAAGAATAATGAGTAGTAAAATCAAATCTTAAAATACACCTTCCTCCCACTCCTCCCCCCCTTCCCAGGCCTAACTTTATCCCAAAATCTCTACCTACTTCCCCCTGCCCCCAGCAACACATTGTGATGGGAATGGGGGCTGCTCATCACATATCTGTCACTCCTTCCTCCTTAGAGAGAGGACTCACACTCTTCTCCACTCCAGAATGGGGTCCCTCCCGTGGGAGATCATCCTCCACATGCTTCTCCAACATGAGCCCTTCTCACTGGCTGCAGTTCTTTAATTTCTTTTTGTAACTTCTTTTTTGTCTTTTTTTCCTCTTAAATTTGTTATCCCCAAGGTGCTGCCACCACCACTGGCTCAACTTTGACCAGCAGTGGGTCTGCCTTAAGAGGAGCTGGCTGCCATTGGTGATAAGGGAGGCTTCTGGCAGCTTCTCAGAGAGAAGCTGTAGCTCACCCCCTACGGAAACCTTGCTACACAAATTCAGTACAAAGACATGCATAATTAAGTGAAGAAACAGTGTTTGAGGTCAATCTTTAGGTCACTTATTCTTAGCCTGTAAGCAATCATTTCTGGCACCCTAATATGACAATCTAGCTGCAAAAAGTGCAGATACCTATGTGTCTTCAAATCACGAGATACCACTTCAGCATAATTTGCATGAAAATATTTGTACTGGCTTTGACAGAGGTACAGTTAATTTTTTCACGGTAGCTGATATGGTGCTGTTTTTTTGATATGTTCTGGAAACAGTGTTGATAACACGGATGTTTTCATTATTGCTGAGCAGCGCTTGAACAGAGTCAAGGACTTTTCTCCTAGTCACCCCACCCCACCTGCCAAGAGGCTGAGATGCATAACTGGCTGGGACAGGACACACCTAGGACAGCTGACCCCTGCTGATCTAGTGACTATTGCAGGCCATGTGGCATCACGCTCAGTGTATAAAGTGGGGGAAAGAAGGAGGGAGGGGGATGTTTTATCGCATTTGTTTTCCCAAGTCACCTTTACATGTGAAAGCCTTGCTTTGCTGGAGATGGCTGAAAACCTGCTTGTCCAGGGGAAGAGGTGAATGAATTTCGTGTTTTATTCTATTTGCTGATGTGGCTTTTGCTTTCCCAATTAACCTGTCTTTATCTGAGCTCATAAGTATTTTCACTCTTACTCTGCCAATTCTCCCCCCCTCCCCCCATTCTGTTGACAGGGAAGTTATCAAGGGGCTGCATGGGGATTAGTTGCCAGCTGGGGCTAAACCAGAACAATATAAAATATTCTGTTTTTTAAAAGGAAGACTGAAATACAAGAAAAAGAAAATAGATGCAAAACATACAGAACTTTTTTTTTGTAGTAGCTTTTTATTTTGCCTTTCTCCTACAAATTTTCTGTTAATATAATGAGAAAACTTTGATAAGATTGCATTTTTTTCTACAGTTAGTCATTTAGGGACTATTTTTTGATTGTGGGAAAACAGAAAAGAGAAGTATAATTCAACAGGCATAGTAGGGGGTTCTTTTTGTTACTTGTGTGTTTTGTATTTTTCAATTCTGAGAAATTTGGAAAAATTTTTAATAGCAACCATGAAGTTAGTTTTAATTTTGTTAAAATGAAACAGGATTTAAGCTTGGATGCTTTCAAATCACTTTTAAAACTAGAACTGAGACTCCAAAGTCCAGCAAATACTTTGTGTATTTTACTGATTGTCTCCTCTGCAATATTAAATAACTTTAACCAAAAGAATTCAATACTGCATTTAGTAGCAACCTAGTTAAAACATTTTCAGACATTAAAAAAAAAAAAGTCCATTTAGTTTGCTAATAAAATTTGAACTTAAATCAGAATAATGGTTAAACAAGTGTTTGCGCTTTCTGAAAACTTACTGTTTTAAATGTGAAAGCAAATATCGTTAATTCTCAATGTTCGAGACAGTTTGATGATTGCTTTGTCATCATAATGTCCTCAAGGTATGGAAAAAATAAATTAAAGAAGGCACGTCTCCAAAAGAAACACATAGTGAAGAATTAAAATCTTGGATGCTGAACGCCTCAGTAAATCAGCTCTGCCTCTCATATTGTCCTGAATAATACCATTGTTTATATCTTTCAATAATCTTGTGCTTTACTTCATGAACTCAAGAAACTATACAGATATACTTCATGACATAAAGTATAAAAATGTATAATGTATAATAAATCATAAATAATTAATACAGAATATGAAGTGGAATATAATTATACTTTATAATGCATAGGTTACAGTATGGCTATATAATATAAATATGTATGGTTTAGGATTTATATGGTATATAAAATACATGTGGCTTTTATAAAAATATTTTTAATATATTTATATAGCTACATTTCACATATATGACATAATATGTAACATTCAGACTCAACCCTTATGAATATGTTGAAATTTATAGTTTCACATCAAACTCACAGATAAATATAGGCAGTACACAGTTTGATATTTTACTAGGCAAGGTAAACATCAATTAGTGGAGAAAGTTTAGTTGCAATAAAATCTTTAGGGACAATTTTTTCACCTTTTAATTTGGTTTTAACTCCTGGAATGTCAGTGTTGGAACTGGATATCACTGGGAAAAATCTGGTTTTGTTGAAAAATATTGAATGATTACATTAATTTTATCTTACTCTTTTTAGCGCCTTGAGCTCAAGTGGGAGAAAAGAAATTGTCTGGAGGAAAGTTAAAGCACTAACTTTCAGATTTGTGTAACAGGCCATGGCTGTTCTCTGGCTGACCATAGAACATGGAAGTACCAATAAAGTTGAAATCTCAGCAAAATAGAGAAGTTCTTTTCGGTGTTCTTTTCATCATATATTTTCACCACTATAGTATTACATAATAAAGACTTCTGAATGTGCTCCTTTACTGAATACTACATAGGTGTCATATGCTTTTTTCACAAAGTACCTACAGTGAGGTAGGAATACAAATTCATGGTTTTGAGTGGAGAACAAAGTGCATATAATTTAAATCCTCAACTAAATGAAAAAAAGAATATACAGAAACTCTGTCTCTAACTATGCACAGATTTTGGTAAGTTCTCACTTGGGTATCAAGTGAAATCTCTGAACATGCAAATAAAAGACTTGTAGTATACTGATTTATCCTTTACTCATTCCAATAAGTTTGTTGTTCTTGGTGTTCTTGATTATCTGTCCTTCATGAAATATGCTTATGCAAGCCTTTGAGGTCTTTAATTATGTTCTTTATTCTTGATTACAAAGTTAGATGAAAGGAAAAAGTGTTACCATATTATTTCTCATGGCAGTGAAATTTTACTATTGTGGAAAAATACCTGAATAATTTTGAAAAAACTTTAAAAACCTGAACCTTGAATCACAAGCTCTCATCTTGTTCTACATTTCTTTTTCACCCGTGTCAAATATACAGATAATATTATTATGGGTGAAATATTATATCTGCTAGAACTATTAACTGGGTTTTTACTGTAATAGACTGTTTGCAACAATATTGAATTGAATAAAATTTATCTCACAGGGTTTTCCAAAGCTAAAATAAGTGGGTTTTTCCTTTTCTTGTTTTGTTTTTGTTTGTTTGGTTTTGCTTTTTTTTTTTTGGAATAGAAAAATTGTATTTTGGAATTGGTTTGTCAATGTCTCCAATTTGTATTTATCATTTGTTATTTAAAAAAAAAAAAGACTGTGTCTATAGAAATCAATACAAATTTCACTATCACCTTCAAAAGGAGAAGGATAATGACTTCAATGATCCAGTTTCTGTTCTCAGTGGCTTGATATAAATCAAAAGTAACTTGAAGTAAATTTCCTGTGATTAGAATATGCATATGGCGTTATGTGCTTAAACATCTCTGATGTTGAAGACTCCAGATCTCTTGCTGAGCTATGATTTTGTAGTCTGTGGGGGTTCTGACTGTTTTTATACCTATTATGACAAAATGATTCTGAAACAGCTAAATATTTTTTAGATGGGGTTAAGCAGGCTGACACTTATAAAAATAAATCTGATGCTAAGTACCATCCTCTGGTTTTTGTGAGGAGTTTACTGACTTTCCAGATACTTGTCTGAAACTTGTCACTCATAGGAATTTATGGGTTTTAGGGGGTACAGAAAAACCTAAGCTACTTAAAGAAACTCTTTGGATTTACTGTCACTAACCTCCTCTTTGCAAGTTGTGAGTAGTGCAGATGGACTGGAAGATGCAGTCAGTATACAAAGAACAAAGAGGTACTTCAGCACTAGTCAGCATCAGGAGTCTGAATGAATTCACTAGTCTGAATCAGGAGTCTCTAACAAAAATGTCTGAATCTTTTTTAAAATAGGCTGAGGAAGAGGAACAGAAAAGTGCCTATATTCTAGAACTTTGGCAGCTCATCAGAAGCTGATGTTACTATGCAGTGTAAATTCCACAAAAATATTTTGGAGTATTTCTTCTTTACTCCTATTTATACAGCAAAGCTGTGTCACAGACTTCAAAATACTCTTGCTATTCTTTGTCATCCTTTAGTGTTCATTTTGTTGCTTTTTGCTTATTCTTAAACTTTCTAAATCCCACTATTTGTCTTCTTTGGTTCTGATATCGTTCAATGAAAGAGAACACTTGCATATTGTGCAGTGCCTTCATGATAAGTAAAAGGTACCCAAAGCCACACAAAACTCATGGACAA
This sequence comes from Grantiella picta, assembly GCA_013397955.1. Taxonomy (NCBI): domain Eukaryota; kingdom Metazoa; phylum Chordata; class Aves; order Passeriformes; family Meliphagidae; genus Grantiella; species Grantiella picta. Next base: position 30,519 of record VZRM01005013.1, read on the forward strand.
ACAACGTTAGGGAAGATTTCTTTGTGTTATATTTTAAATAGTGACATTGTTGAATTCTTGTCTTCCAAATCAAGTTAAAACATTATAAACTTGAAAAAGAATAAGTGTACTATCCTGTTTCATCTGGGACAGAGTTAATTTTCTTCTTGACATTATTCAAATACATGGGTGCATTTGGTGGATAATGATGAGGAATGGGGAAATCTGGAGTGTGCTTTAAAGGGATTTGGTTTTTGGTGGTAAGAGCCAATGAATAAAATTGCAGTTTATCGCTTGCACTGAGATATTGCTTGCCCTGGGTGGTATCACTTCTCTGGCTTACCACCACACTGAGTGCATCACAGTGTCTGTCTTTGCCTTTCTGGATCCATGGATCAGAACCACACTGCCCATCGATTGCCACATCTCTGAAGAATGAACTTTGATGAAACCAAGGAAGTGAAAATTTGACTGAGAGGGGATCTCACCAATGTCTGTAAGTGCTAGAAGGGAAGGTGCCAAGAGGATGGAGCCAGGTTCTTCTCAAGTGTTACCCAGCAATAGGATAAGACACAACAGACAGAAACTGATGCACAGGAAGTTCCACCTGAATCTGAGGAGGAACTTCTTTATTGTGCAGGTATCCCAAGCACTGGAACAGGTTGCCGGGAGAGTTTGTGGAGTCTCCCTCACTGGAGATATTCGAGAACCATCTGGATGCAATCCTGAGCAATGTGCTCTAGAATGACCCTGCTTGAGCAGAGGTGGGACCAGATGACCCACTCTGATCCCTTCCAAGCTGACTCATTCTGTGATTCTGCAACTCTGTCAAAGGTCATGGGATCTGGCATAATGTAAATAGTATGGAATAAGGGGTGGACCCTATGTTAGTTTTGGCTGGGACTGAGTTTCTTCGTAGTAGCTGGTACAGTTTTGGGTTCAGTGTGAGAATGATGTTGATAACACACTGATGTTTGGTTGTTGCTAAGCAGTGCTTACCCCAAGTCAAGGACTTTTCAGCGTCCCAGGCTCTGCCCGCCAGGAAGTGCACAAGAAGCTCTGAGGGAGCATGGCCAGGACAGCTGACCTGAGCTGGCCAAAGGGATATTCCACTCCATAGAATGTCATGCTCAATATATAAACTGGGAGGAAGTTGTCCAAGAGACACCAGTGGCTGCTGCTAGGGGGAGGGAGGGGGAGTGAGTGAACTGCTGCCTGGCAGCAGTTGGCAACTGGGGGTAAATTGCAGCACATGGGAATGGGAGGAAGAGAGAGACACAGGTGTTTTTGACAGTAGTGATGAACAGTGACTCAAAAAAAATATTGGCTTTACCTGGAGCACAACTCAACCATATATATCTATATCTATATTATGTATATCTGTATCTATATCTATCTATATCATCTATATCTATATCTCTCTCTATATATATCTCTTTCTAAATGTTTTTTGCAAAGTTCTTCCAGCTATTAGGTTTTTTTTTTCCTGTCAAACGGTATTCCTCTATTTTCATTATATCTGTTCCTGCTTCTGCTCCTTATACCTTCTCTTCTTATTCCTGCCTCAGGATTTCCCCCCAGTTTTTCCAAGGTTTGGACATCTCCACTGGAAAATGCAGGGAGAAAATCTGCTCTTAGAAACACCTTTTTACATTAATCTGAATTTTTACAACTTGTAAAGCAATTTAGTTAATTTTTTGCTGATAGTGTACAAATGACTGCCAGAAACATTCTTTGTGGGTTGGGTAATGATAAATTTGGATTCCAGTCCTTCAAACTCAAACTCATGCTAAAAATAAGCAGAGTGAACATCTGTGACAAGCAGGTAATTTTTAATAATGTCAGACAGTTCCTTTCAGTGGAGAATTACTACTCTCTCATCCCTAATCAACCTCTGCTGTAGCAGCAGCTGCCAATTAGGGATGTTGTCTCCTGACAGAGTGCTCAATGCATGTTTAATTTATTTTAAATGTGTTGTGTTTTTCCATGGAAGGTGAGGGGTATTTTTCAGTATTTTATGCCATCAGAGGCTCATGTCATGTTATACAAAGTGGTGAGGTATTCTCAGATCACAGTGGAGCACCCACAGTTTCAAGCAGATTCTCAGGGGACAAATCCTTTCATCTAAGCTCCTGACAGTGTTAAAGAATGAGGAATACTTAATTTTCCTTTTTTATACTTATAGCAAAACCCACATTCCTCTATGTTGAGAGACCCTTACTGATTTCCATGAGAACTTTCTGTTTGATATTACTGAACGTATTGATCTAAAAGTTAGCTATTTGTGTTAGCTACATACTAAACAAAAAAAAAAAAAAAAAGAGAGAGAGAAACGTGTGGAGAATCACCCTATTTTGTATTACGGGGTCTGAAGGAGTGAACCTATTAATGTAAATACACCTTGTATTGCTGTTGTTTAATTTTTGCTGTATATTTTAGAGTATAAGAAAGCAATTCTGATAATATTTAGATCACATTTTATTGAATTTTTTCCTTTTGCCTGCAACCTTCTTTATTCACAACCAAAAATATACATGCACATTCATCATTATAAATTTTAAGAAGCCATTGAAACTTTGGTGGTTTGATTAAAGCTGGAGACAATTTTAGGGCCTTATCTTATGTTGATCAGATATTAAAATTGCTGCAAAGAAGGAAACTCACCACCTTGTCATTCTTCTTCATTCAGTAACTCTTTTGTTGCTAAAGGGCAGCTGAAACATATTGAATAACTTTGTAACTAGACAGGCAGAGACTGGCAAAGATTTTAATTTTTTTTGTGTAACAAGTTCCTAGTTTCCTTTAATGCTGTGAGAAACTGAATGGTTAAATAGCAACCCTTACTACCTGCAAAACAGGCCATTAAAATTGGCATGTAAATCAGACAGCATGTGCCTAATCTTCACAAAGTGTAAGCTTGAAAAGACCATCAACCAGTACTTAGGGGGACTGTACTGTTCTTGTGCTATTTTGATTCTAGACTTTTGTTTGGCTTAAGAACCACATTCATGGCTGCAAGAATGTCTGGATAATTAAGAGACTCGGAAAAAATCTCATCTCCTGGGAGTTTAAACAGTATTTTGCTTGTCTTAATTTGTTGATGAGTAAGGCTTTTTGTCAAAAGAACAAAAGTGAAATACCCATGACCATAATAGTATAAAATTGATATATTTAGACACTCCCAAAATTAATTTATGGCATGAACTTCAATTTAGAAATCAAAGAGTTTTCCATTTTGTTGTTTGGTTGGTTTTTATAAATAAAGTTAGGTCTGATTCATTCTATTTCTAATTGATGGATTACTAGATTTGCCTCTCAATGTGAGGAATCAGCAGCCTATCAAACCATGCAATAAAACATTTTTTAGGTTTAAATGACTATATATAAGCATGTACTAACAAACATGTATAGATGAAGTGTAGTTGAATTCCCCCCTTCCCTAAAAAAGATGAAACAAAACTGAAACTCTACAAAACCTTTCTAGAGTTTATAATAAAGCTTTGTAGTACATGTGCAGTGTTCTCATTCCAGTCTGTATCAAACAATTAAAGTGTGGGGAGCTAATTAAATTGGTAAGGTCTGTGCTTTGTACAACATTTTCTAAAGAGAAATAAATAGGACAAAAAAGAGAAAGAGAAACAATGAGAAATAATTGAATGTGAAGAACCAAAATGAAGAGGAAACATAGAGGGGGGAAAATGGGAAGAGGAAAGGTGAAGAAAAAAATTGAAATACTGTCTCATAAGAAAATGATGGATAAGCATTTAAGTAGTTTCTCTTCAAGCTGTAACGCTTCCTGGAAATACCACAAGGCATAGGCGTAGTTATCAAGATGATAGATATTTTCTACCCTTAGGCTTGAAGCAAGAACATTTTTTTCCACAGGACACACTGAACTTTTGGAATTGCACTGTGGCTGTTGATGCTTTCCTTTCCTATTCAGTAAAGACTTTCATTTTATCAAGCAGTCTTGCTCCTTGGAAATATTCTCCTCTATTGGTTCTTTATTTGTATCATAGTAGTGAGCTTCTTGCTTAATGCTTCCAAGAACAATAAACATTACATACTGGATAATTTTGAAAAATTCAATACTTCATCTTCAGAACTTCTTTAAGACTGGATCTCTGGGAAATCTTTAACTTCATGTGGTACACATCTTCATGATGACTTATTGTTGTTATTTTGATGACTTGTTATTTTACTATTTTACTCCATGCCTCAGCTTTTCTCAACAATACCACTTATTTTATTTTGAGCACAGAGCTTGCTTACTCTGTTTGGCATATCTGGATTTTGCCTCAGTTGATAATCATCAAAATGCCTCTAATAACTTATGGCAAATAAATTAGCAATAGCAAGTTTATATGAAATAATACATATTTTATCTTGAAATCTTAATGGAGTTTTATGTCAAACCAACTCTTTTCACCAGTTCTGCTGCATACACTTAACTGGCTTTTTCCAGGGTATAGTTTCAGTATTACTATAGTATTGAGAGATGAGGAATTCAAAGTTTTCTCTCACCAAACAATTCCTGTTTAACACAGAAAGAAAAATGACCCTCTGGAACAGAAGCGTGGATCAGAAGGGGTGTTTTTTGGGGTCATGTATTCAAAATCTGGCCAGGTTCCTACGCCAAGTGTCTCTTACAAGGACAGGTATCTCCACTGGCTATAGACAGCATCTGAGACTATCCTCCTGGCCTTAAAGTGTCCTGTTTTCTCTGCTAGTAGCTCTGCCTCTTCATATTGCCCCATTCTTCCCTGTGTTGGCTGCATGGCTCTGTGTTGCAGAGGTCACATTGTCTTGTTGAAATAAAGAGGAAGATAATGCAGTACATATATATGTGCACACTCTTACACAAATACATGTATACTACATACATTGTGTTTGACCCTCATCAGTTTTTCTGATTCTAGAATTCAAAGAAAAAGTGAGCAATTGACTTTCTGCTTCAATCTGTGACAGGAAACAACATTTGAAATTTCAAAAATGCCTGTATGATAGAAACATAGTTCCCTCTCAGCTCCAGACTTCCTTCTTTTTCTTTTATTTTCTTAAGTGTTGTACCTTCTGTGCACCAATCTCACAAAAATTGCCGTGACCTGTAGTTTCTGTGTGTTTGACCTTCTCTTTGCACTTTTGGAGGAATGTTATTAAATAGAAATACAGTTCAGTAACTAGTGATGTTTCTAGCATATTCCTCCCTAAGAGTATTTGAGATTAAACAAACCAATTACAAAAATGAGAAATAGTTTTCCAGCAATGCTCAGGAACATGTTGTGCTGGACTCATTACATAACTGAAATTTCCAAGTTGTCACCTAGTCCACATCAACAGTCCAACAGTACTCTTAGAGAGATAAGAGCAAAAAATAGATCATCAGTAGAAATAGGGCTTTTTTCCTCTTTAATGTATCTACATCCTTCATTTGTTTAAAGGCTGAACATATTCATAAAGATAATTTTTGAGGGGAAAAATCTGTTGCAACTGTATTTTTGGAAGTAAGTCAAAGCTTTGATATAGAGATGAGATAAATCCATAAGAACTCAGCTTCATGCCAACAGGCTTGAGGTTTTTTTCACTGAAATATACCAGCTTTAAAGTCTGTGGCCACACACAGCATCTGCAGACCTAAAGGTAAGCTTTCATTTGGTTGCATGCAGATTCCATAATCCAGACCTATCTGGAGAGAGGGTGCCCCTAGACCCTCAGTATTCAGTATGATAACCGTAGCACCTCTGAGTTCAGCGAAGTATCTGTCTCTGTCCTCATAATCAGTTTCTTCCTCCTGTAGTTGTTATAATTTGTTGGAATTTAGCTGCTAAAAATTGCTGAATAATTTTTTAAACAATGTGTTTCAGAGTCACAGGGCAGAATCTTTTTAACAAGGATGTGGCACATTCATTCCACATGATGATTACAGACTGGGCAATGGATTAGACCCAATGCATTGGGATTAACAGGACCATCTCTATTTTCCTATTCCAATTTTTTATCCAAATTTTTAATTTCCAGTTTTCTATAATAAAAAAGGAAAAAAAACAGGATACTGGATTGCAGCTAATTGATTTTTTCTGAAAATTTTCAATACTCAGAATGACTGATCACAATTTTTTCACCCAACTCCAAATTCAATAAATAAAAAAGAAAAAAAGCTATAAAAGAAAAATATTTACTAAGATTAGATGTTTGTGTCCCTTTATTTCAACTTCAGTCACCAGGCAACCTCTTACTTCAGATACTGGGATTAGAATTTGCAGTTTGGCACCAAAATATAGGCTACTAACCAGAAGGGGAGACATCTGTCTCCATAAGATGGACTAATCAAGAAAACTGCTCTGTATGAGGTAGTCTGACATGGGTATACTAAAGTAAAGGGTAGTGGTCCACATTCATCCATCATATAAAAGTCAACCTTCATGAGGCAGGCTCAATGATTGAAAAAGGATCTCTTTATGCCTCACAAAGTTTTCATTTAGACTTTATAGCTTTTACTTCTCACCTTTTCTGTATGAACTTATCATCTCTTTCATGGCAGGTAAATCATTGAAGAATAATAGATGTGTAGCTGCCTATGGACGCATGGCATTTTGTCACTTATATCTAGTGAAATGCTCTGCATATAATTACATTGAAATAACTCTCCAAATTTCTTGCAATTTTTAATTGCATCTAAAAAATCATACATGCTACCTTTAGTTTCTCTGAGATGTGATAAAGCCTGCAAAAGCAGATGCCACCTCCTCTTCCACCACAAGTTAAAAAGGCAAGGGTTGATGTCTCTATCAAATAACTTTTCACACTAGAAATTTTACTGGGAGTCCTGCAAGTAGGAGTAAATTACTGGTAGTAGTCAGCTCACAACAGACAAAATCCTGTGCAAACCGATTGGATTTTGTATTTTTTTAATGCTGCTAGGATTAATAGGAAAACTTCTTGAGTACTTCTGAAAGCTTGCTTTAGAAAGTTTCTCATTTTTATTAGGGGTGATACCACTGTAACTTAAGAGATCTAACATCAGAAATTTTGTTATATTTTTTATTTATGACTGTGGTACAAGGGACTTCGAGTCAGGAGTTCAAAAAGTATCTGCCTCCTGTCTTTGTGAGCCAAAAGGATTTAAAGGCATTTTGATTTATTGTTTACTTATGAGGTAAATAACCGGATCTCCAGAGGAGGTATGCCAGTATCAGTATCGGAATTGTTCCTGGAACGGGAAAATAGTTCAAAGCTTGGCAGGGTTTTCTAGTAAGATTACTCCTTAGTGGCTCAACTTGTTTAACTGCTTGAACCAAAGACACAAGTCCCTTTTCCCACTCAGAATATCTCTGTCCTGTCTCTTTAAGTGCAGTGGAGCTGAATAATAAAGGTGTCTTTGGTTCATCAGGGCCAGTTTCATGTTCATGTTCGTCAGTGCAGTAGCAAGTTCAACAAAGCCCCATCCTGCTACAATATGGGGTTGTTTATACTGGTCCCAAAGGCTGACATGTTTTTAATTCCTGTATTAGGTTTCTTATTGCCTCTTCATGTTCTGGGTTTCATTCCCATGGTTTTCGATTTCATTAAATTGAGTACGGCAGGCAAGCAATGATAGAAAATCTAAGCACAAGTTTTCTCCAATATCTTAAAGTTCCCATTAGCTGTTATAATTGTTTCATACATGGAGTCATCTGCAACTGTTCGGTTTTTCTTAAGATATCTGGAGAAATCATCATGTGGTCTGCTCTATACCAATTATCCAAAAACGTTATGTCTTTACTCGGCAATTGATATTTCTCAGGTGGGATCTCAGCTTCTTCTTCATGGAGTGCTTGCCACATTGCTGATAAATATTGATATATAAATATTGATAAATCAATATTTATCATATTGATGAAATTTCACATCTTGAGGGAGTGAGACTGTCTGTAAAAATTCATCAAGTGCAGCATGAGCAGACACAGGTGAATGTACCTTTGTGAGAGTCTGGTAAATGTATATGGTATACCTTCACAAGGCAAAGCAAATTTCCTTTTATCTTCATCTTAGGGGACCATAAAGAACGTCTTTAACATCCAGCACTGCCATCCGTGGGTGTCCAAATGCTGTGGTGTGGCTGCTAGGTTTGCAATATTGGGTATTGCAACTGTTTGTGGGGCTCTGTTGGCACTAAAGCACCGGTAACCATTGTTAGTTGCCATGTTCTGTTGTTTTTGGACTGGCCAGACCATTAAATATAGGGAATGGATTCTGGAGATAATTTCATATCCAATTATTTGTTAAGCAAATTACTAACACTGTGAACTTCCACTGACTGCATAGTCAAAACTCCAGCTGTATGAGCAGCTGCCTCTCTCCTCACAGTGTTCTGCTCCCTGACAAATTCATCAAATCTTTACAATAAAGAGGAAATGCATGTGAAGGAAAGAGATTGCTAAATCCTTCAGGGAATAAAGTAGAACACTTAGAAGGGAGTTATGCAATACAAGTGAGGATAAATATATACTTATTTAGGGCACTTAAAGTCTTTTCAGTTCCTCTGTACTATTTGGTTGCCTGCACATTTAGGCCTTAGGGTTAAGTTTTGAGGTCTATTAACAGGGTTTATTGACAAGCTTGAAATTTTACCTTTTCTTTATCTTTTATCTGATTTCTGTTGGCAAACTGCAGTTACTTAGAACTGGAATTATGAAGGGAACAGGTGGTGTTTGAGAAATTCCAGAAGGAATTTACTTTTCCATCTCTGTTTGGCACATGAGTACATACACCCTGCAGGAGAAAAAAAGCAAAGCTGTTCCCAAATCCTGTTTGTGTTAATGTACATACATCAAAGTTTATAGAGAAATAAGGAGAATGCATGTGTGAAAACCATTGCATTATGATTTTTCACATAAGTTATTTAGGATAAGACTAAATCCACAATTAAATAATGCCCAGTTGCATAAGTAGAAAATTTTAAAGAGGAGCCTTGTCCTCCACACTGAAGAGGAAATTTAAATTCACAGTCTCTCACTCAAAGATACTTAGCTCTTACTTCTTCTTAAATATGCAAATTTGTGGGTCTTTACATCAAGAACCTCTACTCAGTGAATTGTAAAGGGAGAAATAGTTCAGGCAATACTATACAGATTAGCATTTAAACATGTCCTTAACCTAGAGCAAGCCTATGGCAATTCTGTCCTTGTGAAAGCAACCCTTTTATATCCCTTTTAAGCATCTTTTCACTCATAAGGTCCTCATCTATTCAGGGACTGTAAATTCTAGTGGGAAGCTTCTAATATATGCTTTTAGATGCTAGAAGTGACATCAGTAAATGATTCAGCTGTGGTGTTGTAAAATAATGTGCAGTTATACAGAAAGGCCTTATTACCTGAGGAAGTACCTCTCTGTGTGAGAGGAATGCACTATCTCAGCACAGAAACATAACTATGCCCTTCATTTCTTTCCTACTCTTCAACAGGATTTGCTGGAGAGTGGTTGTTTTTAGCTGTCATGTCTTTCTTGGAAGTTATATCATTACATATTTTCAGAGATTTAAGAAAACCCTGCAGCACAGGCTACAATTCAGTCAGTGGTATTTCATGACCATTAAAAATGCCAAATCAAACTTGTAATAAGACTTCTCAATTCAAGTGTCCTTATCTTTTTTTTGTCTCTGATTTTTACAAACTGGAGTGAAGACTGGCCTTTTAAATACCCTTTCTGTATGCATCCTATGAAACAACACTGCTCCGATTTAGTGAAGTGCAGTCTGCTAAATTGCAGTCAATGACTGAAATTTCACTTCAGTGGATTTTTTTTTTCTTTTTACAGAGCACTTAGTGTTGATCACCCTGTTGTGCTATCAGCTCAGAGAGCTATGAAATAATTTTCTTTCACATAGCAAAAGAAAGGTGGATTCTCTCACATAGTCCCATCACTTTCCCATTTCTTTCATTGCTAAACTGCAAGAAATGTCCTTAGGAAGGGAGATTTCTATTAGAAGGTGCTGTATTTTTCTCCAGAAGAGCAGCATTCCAAACAGCCATTAAAGCAAAACACTGTCCCAAATCAAAATCTTAGTTCAACATCAAACTGAAGATGAGGCTGAATTTTACCCTCTAACATGTACTGTCCTCTTTATAGTCTATATATGTACCTTTCATTTTACTGGTATTGCCAGTAGCAGAAGAGCATGTTCCACCCTGCAAAGAAAACCATACAACAGAAAGCATGAGAGGGACATTGACTCATTGGTGATAGGCTGATGGGGAGGGAGAAGCAAAAGGGATAGAATGGCAACCAGGGACACCACCCAAGTGAGTTGGCTTTTGTGGTAAAAAGTTATAAGATTAGAAATAAAAATCACATTTTACAGTAAAACATGGGTCTCGTTACTATAATCTAACGCTTGACTTTACTGCATTACCCTCAATATTTTCCTCTCCTGGTCATTTAACATCTTTTTTTCCCTGTTCAAATATTTTTGCTGGCTGGCTCTAGCTTTCCACAATGCTGTAAAACCCCTGGGAGTTGTCTATGCCTTAGTACAACTTCATGCTCTGTAAAACTTCAAATGCATATTTTCTCCATCTTTTCTCCATGTCTTCTTTTCTCTTTTCCTCTCTAGAGATGATTTGATATAGTTGCTAAAAATTTGACTATTCAGAAGACATTAACATAAAAGACAATAACATAGTTGATCAAATAGAGAGAGAAAAGTTGATCAAATGCAAAAGAAGGTGAAGAATTATCTAAAATTATTAAACAGACATATCGGTATCTCTTCATTACTTGAGCTCTCTGCTCAGCTAATTTTTTTTTCAATTCATTAAAAAATTTCATTATAATCCTGATGTGTAGAATGACTGTCAGCAGTATATTTGCTATCTTTTCGCTTAAGCCTTACTACTTCTTACTACTTCTGCAAAAAATCAACAGCAACTTCACAGGATAATCTCTGCAAGGTAAATTCACTTGCAGTGAACTTTATGGCTAAACTGTGACCAGAGTTTACAGCTTGAGACTTTTTACAGCTAAATTAGGTATCTTAAAGTTACTGTGCAGTCACTGAGATTTTGTCACATCCTTATTTTTCTCAGTGGGAAACAAAATCTTGTAAGGCCTGTTTGCCCCTTTTGTTTTTTGATGACCCTTATGAACCAGACATTTTCTACATCCTTAACTCTTTTGTTGTGCTCTTGCACAACCAGCCCAGTTGTTCCAGTTTCACAGAGTATTTCACTGTGAATCACAATGTACACCTTATGCTGATGCATTGCTAAAACATAACTGATACCAAGAATATCCAAAGAAAGGATGTAGACATGGATGGCACTCAGGAAGGAGCAGTTAGTGGGGACCCCCAGATTATGTAAATCAGAACAGCTCAGCTGTTATCAGCTGTTACTCTGGTTTACACCAGCTGAAGTGATGGTTAGCTCTCTTTCACCTTTATCAGCCTTTGCACTATTTCACTGAGATCCTTAACCATCTTTCTTAGTTTCCTTCATGTTTTTACACTATTCATACTGTCTGCTCTTCATGGAAGGACTCGTTGGCGTCATTTTTCTACATGCAAGAGCAGGAAGTCTTTTCACAAAAGCATAAGCACCACATTTTCTCTACGTCAAACTTTCTCTGCAGAGCCCTCCTCTATTGTGATAGTCTGTGCTAAGTTACAGAACTTTTTACTCCACCTACCCCACCCCAATCTGCTGTGCAGTGGCACTGGTGCTGAACTGATTACTCTGTTACTTACAATACTCCAGAGTTATGATTTCTATTATAAGTCAAAAGGAGAGCAGTTTTCTTAGCCTACTCCAGAATTCATGTGAAAATTGTGGCCTCTTTGCTGAATATGAAAATGTCAGTAATTTTATGCAGACATATTTCTAATTATCCTGTGATATCTTTAGAAACATAAAATTAAATCTTTCATTTCTTTATTTTTAACTGTCAAAAGTAATGCTCCTTCCCTCCCCCNTTCTATGATAAAATTGAAAGAGAGAATTACATAGAAGCCAAAAATATGTTAGGTAAGATTTTGCTAGTAGAAAATGTTTGCTTGCAAATAAGAAATCCTCCACCAAGGAAACATGTAATGAATTTGCTGGAAAAAGTCAAGTCTGTATTTCCATGGATGTGTTTTGAGTGCTTTTGTGAAATAAGATCAGTTGCTTAACAAATTATGGTACAGAAATGAAAGTCTAATTTACTGAACAAAATATGTGTTTGGCTCCTTGTCAAAATTAAATGTTTAAGGAAAATGGAAGTTGCATTTAACATATGATGTGCCAACACTAGCAATTAGAAAAAAAAGTTATCAGTGTGTAACTAAATTTGACAGTGTTTCAGAATTTGTGGTTCTTACATACCATGCATTTACACTGACCAAGAAGAGTAATAGCTTCCTCATCCAACAAGATCTATTGGGAAATTGGGGTAAACCAGGCAGAACAACTAAATTCTGTCCTGGGAAAGTCAGTACCTTGATTCCAATAAAAATGATGTGCAATCACTCTTAACTTTATGGTTAGAAAAGCTGCAACTTAATGAAACTGATTTACTGGGTTTTGAGACCCCAGTAAATTGCATAAAATGGAATAGACTGCAACTATTTTTTTTTTTTTATTGCATGGTTACAAGATTTGAGGGTCATGGCACTGTGTATTTTTGTATAATCCCTATGAGAACATGTCTTCCCTAGTGCTTGTGACTTCTGGACAGTTCTTTATTAAATGAATAATGCTAATAATAGTATTTAGACATATCAGAAGAGAAAACTACCATCAAGGAAATTTAGTAAGATACTGCCTATTGACTTTATAGGGTCTGTGAAGCTTAAACCCGTACTAAAAGTACTGTGCAATGTTGTGGAAAAGAAGGAACCTGCTAAGGCTATTTAGACAAGCACATGTCATAACTCCCTGTTGCTATTTTCATTACAATAATTTTAAAGGGAAAATGCTTTATATTCACCAATGTTTTAATAATCTTAAGGTCTTAGCCCTTTCTTTAGAAATGATGAGAAGTAAGGTTAATAGAACCTTAATAGAAAGGAATTTCGAAAGCTGTGCTGGCAGTAGCAATTTGAATATGTTCCCACAAATCTTTGAGATGAACCTACAAATGACATCCCATTTGCTTTATGCGTTAGTTGACATTATAGGCCAAATTTTGCCCGTCCATAAAATATGGCTCAATGCAATAAGGTAGAAATAATTTGTGGCAAAATTTAAACTTTCCAGAAGAAAATGGATGAAAGAACAAATGAGAGGGAGAAGCATGTGGTGCTGAACAACAGAACATAGAGATAAAGGAAGTTTAGAGAATTTTTGAACCAGAAAAGTAAATTGCATGCCAGGCAAAACAGTAAGTGTCTACTCACGAGTTTGAGAATGTTAGATTACATATATTTGTCAATGATTTTCCTCCTGAAAGATATATGCCCAGATGGTTAGTTCTCAGTTGAAAAATATTATATTAAACCTAATATATCTATACTCAAGATAAGTGGGGAGGGTGTCAGTCTCATATATTTTTTTTGATTGAATTATTGACTTTGAAAGAAAAATACAGTTTAAGCAAGCAAGAAGCAGACACAGAATTTATGATTGTTTGGCACTTTCACTATAGAATCAAAGGGTATTTGTGCTTTACTTATGTTCCAGAGGGTATTATTATTTTCAGGGTAAAGTTCCCTAACTGAAAGACCAAAATGCAAAAACACAGCAGCCATTTTGTTCAATCTGTTTTACTGGCAGAGAGTATAATTCAACTAACTTCCTCCTGTGAATTAGAATTTCCAGTCAGCCCATTTCCAGTTCAGAGTGAACCTCAGCAAACCTATAGATGATAACCAGAGTCTAATGACATTTGGCAGCTTTATGGAGAGGTATCTTTTTTTTTTTTTCAACTTGTGGTATCTCAACTAGAAATGAACTAGAAACTTAACATTAAGTACGATTCAAACACTGGCCACAAACTGTCTCGAAGGAAAATTTTAAATTAATCTGGTAAAAAGCCAAAGCAGACTTTTTTTTTGTGCAGCACTATTTTGGTGGGCTAACCTTTGAATAGAAACTTGCTGTGTTTGATTATTTATAGCATCTCATTTACATATGCAATCCAGCTAATTCTGTGTGGAAATGCCTTTCAGAATGTGTTTTTGCAAATATGCATTTCTTCAAGACCTGTGGATGTAAGCATTAACCAAAATAGTATCTGTTCTTTGCTCCTGCAATGCTTGCAGTTAGACTTCTATAACAGTCATATTGTCAGAATATTTTTCTAAGTAATTATGGAAAGAAAAATAGAAAGTTCCAACTCTTTAGCAGAATTAAAATTGGAATAAAAAGACCAAAGAGGGATTAGGTAAAAAACTATTAAAATTTTCTACATTGCCAGTTTGCTTCTACAAATGAAACCCTTAGTAAGACTTAAAGGCCCAGAATTTGCCAGCAATAGGAAAATTCACAGAAAGTTAGAGCAATCTGTTGCTATTTTTGTCATTAGCATTTCTTAACACTAATTATAAAATTCCTGAGGTTAACCTTGTCTGAATAACAAAGATATGAGTAAGGCATGGTTTGAAAGTAGATTTAGTGAAAGGATTTATCTGTGCTGAAGTCATATGTGTAACTTGCAGGGTAAGCAATTTCTCTGCTGCTGTACCTGGGCTGCTGCTCAGAGCTAAGCCTGGCTCGATGCAGCACAGCTTTGGCATCACCACAGCACACTTCTGTTTATGCACACTTTGACTGTGCACAACTTGTTAGTAATGCAGTTCAGGTATTTCTTCAAGATAAGAACAGAAATCCATCTAACCTCCATCATTTTCCCGTATCTTTGTAGACTGATGCCTGGAGCCTTCTGATCTTCAGGTTTTAAAAGCTGTCCTTTGAGCCTGTCCATAGCCTGAGGTGAGAGCCAGTAAGACGATATGCTTGGAAATGATCTTACACATATGCACTTTAGAGCTGAACAAGCCATATAAAAATACCACATTAAATTGCTGGCAATTTGGGGAATTATATAACAAACAGGTACAGCCATTCTATGTGAGAATAGATGAAATCTGCTCCAGCTTGTGCAAGGTTAAAAAGAATTATATGAAGCCAGAAAAGGTGAAAGAAAAGTCTTTATTTGTGCAATTCAGTCATTTCCACTTGTGACATAATATCAGGCAGAAACTATTAGCAATGGCTAAGAGGTGTATAGAGCCATAGTTTCCTTAAATTGACTTGATGTACACCAACTACTCTACCTGAGCAGATCTTGGTGCTGTGCCATGTGATGCAGAAAACCTACATGTTGCACAGTCCTGCAAATGGTGCAGCTCTATATATTCCTGGTATCACTGACTAAATAAGTGCATTAAGAATCTCCTGAGCATATCAGTGGATTGCTGTAAAAGCAAAAAGAAAGAATTCATTTTAGTAATTCAAAAAGCCTTTTTGCTTGTTCTTATGCAATACCTTAACCAAAAGAGTTTGGAATTAAATTGAAAAGAAAATATGGTTTCTGGTTTAGTAACAAAAGCAGCGCTTCAGCTCACTCTCTGGTCACAACATAGTTCTTCACAGAGCTCCATTTTCCAGCACAAAGAATGGTTTTGGCTAAAAAGGCACACACAGTTCTGGAACTGAATGGTATATTGAGTGGGTGGCTTTTCTTTTTTCTTCGGGGAAGTTCAGTCTCTTTGTTTTATCTGGCAAAAGGAAATTGATATCTGGAAACAGTATCACAATATGACATAATGTCTTGAATCCAAAACTTCCAGGAGATATTTACATGCACTGAAGGAGCATATATTTTACTAAGAAGGGACTAGATCTAGCTGCTAAGCAAAGAGAATCACTTTCAAGTGTTGTTGGCTCAGACAGATTTCCAGTACATCACACAACTAGAGCATCTTGAACTCCACAGCCAAAGTAACAAAGTTTGTTTGGTTTAATGTTTCTACATATGTGTATTTTTTTATGTACATGTACAGACACTGGCCTGCTGTGTTTAAAATTAGTAAGTGAATATCAAATACATTCTAAAAGTCATAGATGGCCCAGAGTTGCATCATATATAGTAAAATTTAATGACCTATTCATCATTAATTTATTCCCTTGACTCTCTCTGAGCAACTGCATTTGTCACAGTGTTTCTATAAAGTTTGCGATATGAAGAAGATGAAGGGCTTGAAGGCTGAAAATACAGTTTAATAAATTACATGACTGACAGTAGGTAGGCCCAGGAGAATATGTATATTTATATTAGGAGACTCTACAGAAAAGGAATCCTTTTGCTTTCTCAAAAACTCTTTACTTATTCAAATATATTCCCATAGTCTGTGTTTCAGCTTGCCATGCTTTAATACGGTTAATGCTTCTCTCAAGCAAAGTATTTCAATAATTCAATTCATGTGTTTAAAATTTATTAACAGCCTTTTTAAAGCATTTAAGAAGAAGACTGAAGAAGGGGTAATTACCTATGGTCACTGCTTCTAGCACAGTCTTATTCTCTCATGTTGACATTACGTTGATTTATCTGTCTTCCACCTATTTGTTCACATGTCTGTATGGGAAGTAGCTCTTATTTATTCATGAGTGGTTTTCTGGGGGTCAATCAAAATGCTACAGATATATGTGTGGTATGAATTAGATGCATCAGAAACATGTACAAATTTTCCCTACTCTATGTACTATCATTAAAGTGCTTTTTATTTACCAAACAAGCAAGGAAAGTGGTGCAGACTTGAGAGTATTTGTGATTTCCTTCGTAGACTATGATTCAATACTCTAATTAGACATTGGGGAAAGAAAACAAAACTGAGAGCACACCTTATATTCCCAGAAAACATTCAGAACCTGGTCTTTACGTCTGGATAAACCTGACAAAATATTTCTGGTTAGTCTTTTTGGAGAGTATCCATGTATATTAAAGGTAGCATAAACAGTTTAAATTACTTTCCTGAGTAATGTAACACATCCTGAAAAATTAACCTAACCAACCAACAAGCTGGATCCAAAACTTGTGTATAATTTGTTACCATGACAAAGGAAATAATTTAGAAGTTTAATGCAAACGAAAGGATGGGTTCAGAGATAAGAATTATTCAGTGTTCCACACTGAGATATAAAACAGATCCCATGAATTTAAAATATCAGAATTCTAGTGGCCAATTCTACTTCAGTACAAAGAGGTTTACTGTGTTTTTCTTACCTAATAACTTTAAGGTTTACTTCATTTGATTGGCCATTGATTATTTTTCAGTTTCTTCAATGTTCCTTACACTCCTAGACAGGGTTAGATTCTATTTAGATACGCATTAAACTGGATATGTGTTTTAGTATAGGAAATACACAGTTTTGTAAAAAGTTCAAAGTTTGAAAAAAAAGAAAAATAACAACTTCAACTTTTGGACAAGTTTTAGGAGATGCAGAAAGAGACTGAAAACCATGAAGTTTTATTCTGGTCTTTCATTTAGTATTCTGATATGTACTTTTCTGAATTGTTAGTTTTGCATCATCATGACTCCTTGTGGTGTGTTTTGTTGGGGTTTTTTTGAGGTAGTAAATACTTATGCTTTCATTAACTTTAATGAACATTGGTTAACAGTTGTTAATGTACATTTTATACAGCTGCTTTGAATGTCACATTGCAAAATGTGAATCAGTTAATATATTTAGATATAAATAGATTATTTACCAAAAGAAAATACTATCCTCATTTTGAGCTATTTATTTTAGGTAAAAGTAAGACCTTTTATAATACTGATACAATAGTTTGTAAAAAATCCCAGGCCCTACCATGTGCCTTTCAAATTGTATTATAGAATCACTGGCACTAATAATCTTTTACCTTTTTTGAGATCACACAAGTCCAGTGCTGAGTATGTCTTAAATGTAACCTGAAGGAGGACCGTTTTCAGAGGCACATGGTAAGTGTATCACCCCTCTAATAATTTTATCATCATAAAATATTTGTATTCTTTTTTTAAATGTATATATATTCATTTTTATATATTTTTGTCAATGACACAACTCCTGAAAGTTGCACATTTTGATAAGGCCTAGATGTGAGTATTTACCACTTTTAATCTTGATCATGAACTACTGTTCTGTAATTACCTCCTTTTATTAGTGTACATACAGAAAAAATTATTGGCTATATTAGAGGTTATTCTGTTCTAGTGTGGCCACATAACCTGGCACACAGTTCATTGACAAAATGTACATTGTTTGCTACCTTGTTTATAAATTTTTCTGATTTCTGAAAACATTTTGAAGAAATGCAAGAAAATGATATAATTTTTGAAAAGAATTTCATGATCCATTCATCAATATTTTCCAGAACCAAGGGAAAAAACAGACAACAAGATGTAAAAAATTATCTGCTGATTTATACCTTTTGCTTAAATCTTTTGTTTCCTTATAACTTTCCTGAATTGTAAAATAACTGTTATATTTTTTCTCACTTGAAAAGTCCAACTTCTGAACCCTGCTATGAATTCAAAAGAGTGCAAGATATCCAGTGTATGATTCCCTGAAATAATGATCCCTATGCTATATGAAGTATAAATCCTTGGAAAAGAAATAATAATAACAATAGTAATTATTATTATTATTCCATGAATTCTATTTGCTGTCATTACTCTTCAGACAATGCATAAAACCCACTCATTAAAACACAGAGAAGACCAATAAGGTCATGTAAAGGCAGTTCACTGTGCAGTACTCCCTAGACAAAAAGTTACTAATTCATTTTTTC
Organism: Grantiella picta; assembly: GCA_013397955.1. Classification (NCBI taxonomy): domain Eukaryota; kingdom Metazoa; phylum Chordata; class Aves; order Passeriformes; family Meliphagidae; genus Grantiella; species Grantiella picta. The sequence goes on from VZRM01005013.1 coordinate 49,224, forward strand.
CATTGTAGGAATAGACTTAAGAAATAAATTACAAATCCTAATAAATCTGAGTGAAGGAGAATGCTGTCCTTCTAAGGCCAAAATAGAAAAGCACTTTGAGCTTTTAGGCACAAAGATGAAACATGTTGGAATCTAATCAGGACAGCTTTTGGTGGTGTGACAACTGTGGAAGTACCCTGGCACCTGTACAGTGAAGGACTGGCAGCAGCATCCTTGGGGACGGTTGCTCTCTCAGCATTCCTCTGTGTCTGTGACCATCCCCACAGAAATCGCTAGAAAACATAGGAGGAAGTGAGTACAAGTTTGGCTCAGGAAGCAGCTGCACAATTTTTAGGCAGCTATCACATAATTTAACCTTCCACGTGGACAGGATAATGGGAACCTCTAATATTCCCTAACAAAAATTTCAAAGAGGAAACACTGCTAAAAGTCTTGGTTCTATTTCCATGTCTATAAACTGTAATGCTTAACACATGCAAGCTGGAGGAGGAGAAAGGAAGAGGTCAGATTCCATATTCTAACAAATCTGCAGAACTTTCTACTTTACAGGAGTGAGATATTTCTCTATGTTTACAACCCATTCTGTAAGGATGGCTGGGTTTCTGCTTATCCTTCCAACATATTTTCACCTGAAATATGTTATTTCAGCTTGCTGCTATTGGCCACACTCCTTCCCCTTTCCTCCCAAATATTCAGTGATGTTGAAGACTCAAGTGATTAATAGCTAGGTTTTTGTGGAAGTTGTTGGCAATGGAGTTCAATTTAACAAGGTAAAGCTCAGATAGCCATGATTCACAGTGTGTTGCTTCTCCAATTTCCTTGTCTCCTGAGATCCCAACAGCTCCAGCAAGGGCTGGTATCAAAAGACAAGGTGGTGTAACTGCATATGTCTTTCACAGCTTCCCCTAAGACAATTTGGGTTTTGACCATAGAATGAAAGAGACACTGAAAACTTCCTTATATTTATTTCTGTAATTGAACTGGCTTGAACCAGTCCATAAGGAGATGTTTACAGTCCTCAAACAATAGAACAACAGCAATAGCTTGGGAATGTGTGCTTACTGCTGTACTTCCTCCACTGAATCTCAAACCCCTCAACAGTGGTTAAAACTTGATAAGAACACACTAGTGTCCTGTTTTGCCATTAAAACACTGTGAAGCTGACTGTACCTCCCTCTGGGAGAGTAAGAAGGGATTAGTACCTAATCTATTAGATACTTAGATAAGAGACTGAAATATTTTGAATTATCCATGCTGCACTGGTGAGAGGATATTAATATATCAGATATGAAGAGTGAGTCAAGAATAGATGTGTTTCCAATTTTTTTCTACAGTGTAAGACCAAAACAGAACTCTTTGAAGAGAAAGCAAACATTTTTTTAGTCTTAGAATGACATGAAAGTCCTGGCTAGGATGTGTCTTAAACTAAACTGTCAAGTGTTGATTCGGTCTGCTATGGGGGGAAAAACCAAAAACTAAGAAAAAATAAGAAAAAAGAAAGAAAAGAAGTAGGAAAAAATTATCCACCTATTGTGAGACAGTTTTTCTCACATTTCACCCAACTTTAAACTTTGTCTTACTCTGTAGTGTGTGGAAAACTGCAATAGAATGCTAAATGGCAATTGCCATGAGCTGGGGATTAGAGAAATATTTGCAAATATGCAAGCTGTAGATCAGTAACTGTGTCAAACATGAACTTATAAATAACTATCTTCTGCCAAAGGAATATGTACAATGAAAGACTGGATAATGTATAATGAAAGACTGGACAAAGGAATATTTACCTTCCAAATTACGTCAAAATATATTAGAGGTGTAAATATATGAAATGTCATGTTCAAAAGTGGGAATTCTCAGCTCAGAAATCATCTAAGGATCTTTTAAATAGTCAAGCAGGCCAACTCTATGTAAATTTTATATGATTTACTTTGTAAATATCTATAATTGTCTTTTATTTTTTCCCTTTAGCTCTACTAAAGGTTTTTATTTGAGTCACTAATGTATAAATTGTCTTAAGTACTGGCATACTAAGAACACTGCTTTCAAAAATAAATCTTTATGGGGAGAAGGTTCAGAATCACCAGGGATACATGGAAGGTTCCTGAATATATCAGATATAGAGGTACAGAAATGGCAAAAAGACTACCTTGATTTGTTGATGCCTTGTTTCCAGAGCATAGTGAAATGTCAGATTACCCCTAGGTAAAGTTGTTGAGAAATGCTGGAAGATAGAGACAACAGCTTTCTGAAAGTACTTGCATCATCTCTGATGAGGACACAGATCACATGATGACCCTTTTCTAGGACAATTTCTAGAGAATGGCTCACATTCAAATACCATAAGCAATATCCCCTGCAAATACAAATTCCTTTATTGTCAAAACTGTTGTTAAACTATTTTCCTAAGCACTTAAGGTGCTCAAAAGGAGAAGGTTTTTGGGAAAGAATCCTTCATAAAAATGCAAATAATGATTATAAAATTAAACAAAAAGCCAGGGTGGACAATATTAAAAGTTAATATAGTGATGTGGTAACTTTGGAAGATGTAAATTTCGAGTTCATCCATAACAGAAAAATATCAGATAACTTAAAACCATTTCAGGAAATTCCCCCTTTTTGTGTTTTTGTTGTCTTACCTTTCTTTTTTAAAACTTACTATGTTTTGGGCATCTCCAGTAAATGTTCTCTGCAAATTGTCAGTAATAGACACACATAATAGAGGCAGAACTATTTTGAATTATCAGTTTCCTGCTGCATCAGGCAAGCAATCAGGGGATAGGAGCTCCAGAAGATGAAAAGAGTATACAAACACCATATTCAGTTATACTATATATATAAATGTGGGTCATTGGGTGTATTTTTCTCCATTAATTCTTTTCTTGTGTAAATACGTCTATTTTCGTCTTCAAAATGCCCTGTGCCAAGAAGTTCATAATTTATTTAGAATTATTAAAAACAATCCCACCATTTGCAGAGAATTTTTCTTTGTGTTCAGTTTCTTTTCTTGATATTCCTTACATTCTGTTTTCTTGACAGATGACCATATTTCAGAGAACTATTGTACTAAGCTAATTGCAAGTCCTGTTGTCATGTAAGTGAATCCTGGTGAACCCATCATTCTTCAGCAGTGTTATTAAGCTCTGCAGAGTTGACTAGTTTGGCCTTGTGTAGTTTTAGAGTAAAGCAACAGGCCTGCCTTTCCTGTTCACTGTGGGGTTTTGATGTCTGATGATCAAAGCAGCAGAGGGCATACCATTCTGTTCGCCTTTTCTAGTAAGACTTTGTCTCACACTTGATGGTCTCTGTTTCCTTTGCAGATTTAGTTTTTCTTGTTTTTTTCTGGTGCTCTCTTTATTTTCCACCCAGCATTTCCTGGGAATTCCTCTCTTTCACGGTGACTATTACATTGCATTCTTTGCTTTATGAGCTGAAACAGCAGCTAACGTGTGTGCAGCCCATCATCAAAGGCTGTAATTAACAGCAAACTTCATACACTTACAGGAGTTACTCCAGCTTTTCCTACATCCCCATTGTGAAAACATTAGGCTGAGGATTGTACAGTGGCTTCAGTGAAGCTAATTGCAAGCTTCCATAGATTTCAATTAGAGGGCAATTTATCCCTCTTTGTTCAGCTGCACACAATGATTTGCATAGTATCTAATATGTAGTGTGCCTGGAAAGTGCTAGGGTAAGCACTTTAAAATTGGAATGTGTAACAACACAGGAATTCTAGCAGTATGTCTCCTGACCACAGATCTAAATTTGTGAATGTTTTAACACAGTCCGGTAGTTTAGAAAGTTATTTATTTATGTCTATCCTAAACAGAGCTGGGAGATCTTATACCTTTCCTATATAGGTTGTATAAAGATGTATCTGGTTGTTCTATAATGAAAAGACTCAAAAGATATGCAAAAAATCACAAAAGCAAAACCCTGTAACCCAGAAGGTTTGGAGGCTTAGAAAAAAAGTATAGGTAATAAGATAATTTGTTAGAATGCCTCTGGTCTCCATTTAATGTTTTATATGTTCTTTTAGCTCATTTTAAGTAAGAAGGGAAAATAGCAATAAACGTTAACAATCTAATTTAGTTTTACTAGAGAAAAACTGAATGCAATTAAATTTCTTAAAATAGTTTTAAGCTGAAGCATGTGTAAATGTTTCTATTAAAAATATTCCTATTTGAAATCTGATGGAGTGCAATGTGTTCCTTGCAGTGGCCAGGATTTGGGACAAATTTTATATAAGTGGCAAAAACAACAAAACACATTTTTTTTAAGTTTAAAACTTCTACTGAATCGCTACTATTAGTAATCTGGATGGAGTTAAATAGCTCTCCCAGCATGTTTTTCGACAAGGAAGGAAGTTAAGCAGCAACTTAGCTCAACTTCTCCAGAGCCAAAATTGTTTCTTAAAGAGCTTTAGAGTCTAAAATAAGTACTGGGACACCTTCACTGCTAGGTAACTTGTCACATGAGATTTCAGTCTTTTTTCTTGCTGTTAAATATTTAATGTCTGGTTACCCCATTTTATGCCCTATTGTAAGGGGACTGTATCACTCACTGTATGTCGAGTTCCCCTTTCAATGGAATGGTGTGGTTGGGTGCTCTTAGCTCACATCTACATGTGTAGGGGTTCACATATTTCTGTAAATTCCTCTAAAATTTATTTTATACATTTCAATGGGAGTGTCTCTGAATGTGTTCTAGTAGAAACTAGGAGTTAAAGTTATTCAGCCACAAGTAGTGCAATCATAAATGCTTTTGATATATGAAATCAGCTGATAAACATAGACTGCATCATCACTGCCTTTCCATTGGCAAAATTCTCCAGAGGTCCTTATTTTTTACCCATTCAGATTACAGATGACCAAAGCAGGGGCATCATTCCATTTTGGTCTGCTCATACGACTTCATGGCATTTCTGCATGACACTGGTTAGCAGCAGAAGATTTCACATCTGGTTGGTTGTTTTTTGATGTGAAACATATACTATACGGATATAGCCACTGTCCTTTTTTATATTGAACTTTATTTTAAATTTTTAATCTTGTTTTGAATTATGCTGTTATCTGTTATCTGTTATTATCTGTTCTTGTTTCCCTCTGTTCACTATATGTTGATAGAATAAAAATCCTGTCATTCTGTCAAGGCACAGACTTCATGTATGGGTAGGTAATTAAAACACATGCACAACCCACAAGCCTCTAAATCATATATCGCTTTTCTCAGCTAAATATCTTTTTTTCCTCGCTATGCAAATTTCAGCTTGGTTTATGTTAATGAGTTCATTATATAGCATTGGTCAACAAGCTTCATTTATTACAGTGATAATTTTTTTATGTAACTCATTGTAGGAGAAGAGCTCTTCACAAATTTTAAATTATGCTGTTTTAATGTTTGCTTCTAAAAGTAGGAAAATTCTGTAAATTATGATCATTATTTATGATTTTTATAAATGGAAATCTCTCTTCTTCAATAAAATCAATACAGCAAGAAAACGTCCCTGAATTTTCTCTTTGTGATATATACACAGTTAATTTAAATAATACTGAGGTGTACTTCATTAGTGTGCACAATTCCAGGGCATATTGACCTAGATGTTTATTATTTCAAAAAATATATGGATGTCTTGAATTTATTTGATCTGTTCCTATAAACTTGTTTGGATTTGTTCACCTTTTTATTTCTTTCCCAATGACTACATGGTTATACGTTTATACTAAGGAAACTGGAGAGATAGGAAGAGGAAATAGAAAAAGATTTCTTCAGCAAATAAGCTCTCTATTACCTCTTCTTTGATCAGCTGTAGTTCTCATCAAATATAAACCACCTTGATTCATAGCAGTTTCTACCCACTGCCACCATGTCCTGATTTTTGATGTAAGTCTTCCTATACTGTCTTCTGCATCAGAAACCTTCTGTATTTAGTCTGAAGTTTGGAATTATGTGCTGAAAAATATTCTGCAGGTTTTTATTGGCTCCTTTTCCATCCACACTAAGAAAAGGGTTTGAAGGTATCTTGAATGTGGTGCTGTGCCGTACAAGTTATAGGCACAATATTTCGCTCCAGTTGCCTGTTTATGCCTCCCAGCCTGCCCCACTTCTTCATGTCTTGGTTTTATCCCTTAAAAAAATTCCATTTCCTTTCAAAAATGTAAGTCCTAAGATGTAGGCAATAAATATATTAAGGTATCCATACAAGGGATGGAAAACACTTATGATAGTAGGTTGTGCTGATTATCTGCATTTTGGTACGATTCTAGGTTTCTGTTCTACAGCTCAGACCTCCCTCACAAAGAAACCCCAAACCCAAAATGCTCTCAAAAATCCCTCCCAAAACAACCCACGAACAAACAAACCCAACCCAAACCAAACAACAAAAATTAACAGAAAAACAACAAAAAAACATGTTCTATTTATCAGTCACCAAAATGTGCAGAACGGAATGGGTGAAATTTCTGATAAAACAAAGAATTTAAACTTCAATATTTTCCTTAAAAAATTAACTTTTCCCCAGATGCTCAAGTAATCCTGGCAGACTGGTGGTCTTTCTTACCACTTAATCTAAACTGGGAAGGACTATTGTAGTTCTCTATTCCCAGCTAACAATGACCTACTTTAAGCTACAGATTTCTGTTAAGTAAAAACCCATTAAAAGGAAAAAAGAGCTCCCTCCAGGCCATCTGTTGTTTATTTTTCCTATTAGCAGCAAACTGTTCTCTTGGAGAACAAGGGTCAGTCAGTTCCACAAGAAATGGGAACATTTTGCCCTTTCATTTGCTGCTTTGTAAATAGTAGCAGGTATTACTTTTCCCTCACAATGTTTAAACAGGTAGAAGTGGGTAATGTGATAATGCAGTCTTTGCAACTATTCATGTTTGAATTCACTATTACACACCAGCTGAATGTGGATTTATGATCTTCTACTCCATGACATCTCGTTTGAAAAGGGGTACAATTTTCTGATTAAAATTTTTCTTTCACTGTATGTTTTATCTTTAAGCTTCTGACAAGATAATGGCATGACACATATTATCCTACCAGCATTTCTAGTATTTGCATTTTTCCTTTAGTTTAACTGCATTTTGTTAGCTAAGAATATATTTTCCTGTACAAATTAAAAATATCAAAATTAAGGTAAAAATGATGAGTCAAGGTATTGTTTTTCCTCCTAAATACTCAGAGCCATTAGCCAGTTGTGGAGAAAAGGTGAGGAACCTTACCCCATGCTTTTTCTGTCACATGAAGTAGAAGAAAAGAAGTAGAAATATGCTGCATTTGTGATGATAATAATAAGCACTTCAGATATGAATGGATTTATTTCTTAACTAGTTGAAATACAAATATGTGCACATCCAACAATCTTTACAAAATCATCTTTTGCAGCCTCTAAAGTTAAGGAAGGACAAAGCAGTAGGTGGTATTTGATGATAAGGATAGTGAATCATGTAGTTGCAGTGAGTAAAATGTTGAGCTTTTAATGAGACATATAAATAATTGCTAACATAACCAGTAAGATATTTCCCCACTCCTTTTAATATTCTAAAATTGGAACTATGTGATGAGCAGTACATTTTTCTTTTCATTTATTGTCATGATTAATAGTAAATTATCTTTATAATGTTCCTCAATCTATTAAGAAGCTAGATTCATAATTCTTGAGACAAGGAAGAAACATAGACAAAGACTGCATTATATCTTTTAGTTGCCCTCTTCACAATTGGGTTGAGACCCTTTAGATTAACTTTATTAAAAGTAAGCCCAAATTTCTTTAATTCACCCTATGTAATCCGAGTTGAACAATGCATAAGATGAAAAAGATCCTTCAGAAATAAAATATGAACCTCTGACAGCAATCAGTTGTAACTCTATTCATTTCTATAAGCATTTTGTGATGAGCATTTGTATATATATATAAATGTGGGGATGTTTGGGGATTGTGGTGGTTAAATGATTCTACCAGTCAGTCTGTGCTAGTACGATTACAGAGAAGATTGTCGCCTCTAAGGAACAGACATTATTTTGAAGGAATTATGGAATCACATTTAGTCAAGCCTTAGTGTTTTACTATCTTTTTTAGTGCCAATACTAACTGATATGCTGTGTAAGTGAAGCATTCAAACAATCATTTCCATACACTGAATTATTGTCCCAGTAAGTATTTGCTTGTTCTGGTTATTTTTATCACATTTTGCTTTTGCAGGATAAGCTGGAACCATTAATGTGACAATTTCAGATGATTATACTACACCGATGCCAGCACAATTTATTTAAGCTACTTTTTTGCATCTGTTCCATAACATATGCTTCAAAATATTCATCATACTGAAATATGTAAAGTAGAAAGGTCATTGCTTTTGTTTTGATTTCCTCAGCTTCCCAGCCAAAATGTAAAGTCAAACCACATGGATTCTAGAGGATCATAAACCTATTCCATAAATTTTGATGCAGGACTATAAGCAGGGCTACAATGGGCAGATTTGAAATAAAGGAACACTGTTTTAGGAAAGACATGCATGTAGGTCAAACAGAGAAAGGCCATTCTCTTTGAACATATGCTACCACTATTTTTATTTTTTTGTTATAACTTCATTGAATATAAAGATTGTGAAAAGGTAGCCTAGTGCTGTAGAAAATACTAATCCCCTCCCTATACGTTTTCATTCACCTTGCTCAGGTCTGATGAGCATTCTAGCCTGACATTGATGCACCACTGACAAGGCAAAGAGGAAAGGTTCTCTCCTGGCTGAAACTCGTCCTCAGAGCCCACACTGAATGGAATGCTTCCCCTGTTGGAATCAGAAGATATGTTTGCAATGTTTTCACTGGAGCCCAGCTTAAAACAGCCTTGTGGGTTAAAGTTTACAATCTATTTATGAAACAGCATGGCAATTTTTTTGTTATTATCCTGAAACTATTCTTACTTTATTCACACTATGATGCTGCTTGCTTTGACCATCACTGCATTTTAAGCGTAGCTTTTCATTGAGCTTCTCTAATGTCACTCATGTCACCCTTTTTTTTCAAGTTAATATGTAAATTAATGGGAATCATCAAAGTGAGGGAAAAATGTGGTGTTCTGAAAGGAAGACAGTCAGTGGAAGTAAGAAGAAGAAAAATATTTCTGATTTTTCCTTAGTCATAATATTGTAAACAACAAGAAATAATAATGGATATTCTGTTTACCAAAATTATATGTAAATGGACCAGTTCACTCAAGGACATTATTAAAGACAAACTGAAGAATGCCAACAGTTCATCTCTGACAGCACTACAAATTATTCTCCATAAAAAGAATTAGAACTTTTAAAACTCTGTTATAATTATGAGTAGTCTCTTTTTTTTTTTAATCAGAGAAAAGAAGATAATAAAATATTTTAAAATTTAGGACTATATATATTGCATGAGGAAAGGTCTTGGGTTTTAATCAAATTTTCTCACAGCCATACAACAAAACCTACCATTTTTCCATAGAAAATATCTGTAAGACCAAAGATAGAAACTGGAGTATTCAAGTAGATGCTAAAAAACTGAAGACCGATTTATATACATTGCTAATTGTTTGCCCTTTCCGTTCTGGTCCTTTTCTGGCTGTCCTAGAGATGTCTAGCATGTACTTTTTTCATAACTTGAAAATCCACAAAAGATTTTGACTTTTGAATAAAACAGGAGATATTTAATATCTCAGTAGGTCTTTTGGGAACACAGAATTGTTTTCAATTTTTTGGAAAGAGATGGTATAATAATATAGATTTTCTATAACCCGTATGGTAAAAGTCAAGAGAGTTGCGAGACAAGATCTTATTCACGGGATAAAACTTTTATAATGGTAATTATGTATCACTTTGGCAATTCATGACGTAAGTGTGAAACTTTTGGTTTTTAACTTTAGCTCAATGAAATATAAAATTAAACAGTGTATGACTTTAAACTTAAGTGAAATTTTAAATCAGAGCTATAAGTGCTAGACACAAAAATACAGTGAGAGAAAAATAGAAGCGAGCAGGGTTTAGAAAATTCTGCTATTTCTGTCCTTCCAATATTATTAAACACAGCTGAAAAACCAACAAATGGCTGTAGTTGCAGTGCTTTTATGATTGCATTAGTATTCTATACTCAGATTCAGCATAAAGGTCAAATGCAATTCAATCAGTTGTATTCACATCTTTCATAGCAGGTTGTACATGAATTAATGTGTCTGACCTATTTTTTTTTCCTCAAAACATTGAAAAAACTGAGCAAAGATGGAATGCTGGATAATGTACAACACTGTTCAAATGGAATAGGTGAAAAATTTTATTTTGAACTTTCCATCCTTGGACTTCATCACATTCATGGAAGGTATCAAAGAAGCATTCCAGATACGAATCAAAATTTGTATGAACTGTTGTATCAGTTCTAAAAGGAGCTTCAGACTTCCTTTTCCATAAGTAATCTCAGAATAGCTGTCTACTGCTTCAAATTTGTGTAATACCCCCTTGGAGAGTACAAGCAACGTTGCAGTCTTTGCACAGGACAGTGCAGATCTTCAAGGGCACGTGGTTTCCCTCTGACTGAAAAGCACTATTTGTGATACTGCTAGCTCCTATTTAGGCAAAGCCATACATGTGGATGACCAAATCACAAGTTTTCAGTTCAAGTGGTATTTGCGTTTTGCATGGGAAATGTTAAATAATACATAGATTGATTCCCTGGATGCTTGTCATTTACAGAGTGTCTAGTATTTTGCTTTAGGGAATGTTTTTTCCCTACTTATTCTTTGGTTTCTTTAGTACTCTATGCAATTTTAAGCATTTTAAATTATAATTTTAAATATTTGTCCAACTTATAATACTCTGGAAATTGAGTCAATGACATTAAGTCTCCTTTCTTGACCTTTATTTTCATAATATAATCCACCTGTCATAAAAAATGTCAAAACACTTCTGAAAACAAACATTACAGTGATTCCCATGGAATGAGGAAGCTTTGTACTGAGTTTAACTCATGAAATACAGTAAGAAGACATGAGAAGGGCTTTTACAATAAAGACCATCTTGAAAAGAAGAGGGAAGCTGGTGATGCTGGGTAGACACTAGGGCTATTGAACAGCCTGGTTTTCTCTTTTTGGTTGTCAGGTCTCTCCTAGGAAATATTTTCAGCTGCAGTGGCAAGAATTCAGTCATAAAGAACAACATGATGTCAGAATTTGATCCATCAATACAGAGAAAGCCTCAGTAGGGTTGTATTACCTTTAGTTCTATACTTGGTTTTGGGTTTTTTCAGAGATGATATTATAACAGGTTTTCATAATATGGAGTGGAGTGAGATTTCTCAGTTCTGATAATATTAATGTCTGTTTCCATGGGAGGATATACTTCTGTCAGAGAAGACCCCCTGTGGGACAGAAGAATGAAAACCTTATAGTAAAAGAAACCAAAAATTCATTTCCAAGATCTGGCAAGGAGGTGACAGGATCATTGAAGAATGCATGGAAGTTATCCAGCCACTAAGTCCTTCTCTCATGTTAGTTTCATTGATGCTGTGAGCTTTGTTCTCAATAGCAACTGTCCTGGCACAGGAAGAGCAAGTCTGCCATGTAGGACTGTTTGTGCCGAGTGCCCCCACGTATTCTGACAGGTTTATTGTGACCCAGTAACAGCTGATCCCATAGAGTGAGAATCCATTAGCAATTGGAAAATATTAATCGAAAAATGTAAAGCACACTTTCTTGTTTATTGCACTGCTAGAAGCCTGGGGCATGAGATACTTCCACCATGCAAATATATTGTGGTAAATGAGAATAAACAGGGTCCATTTCAAAATACACTCCTTATCAAAAGTAAAATCCTAATGCAGATACATCCTGCAAATCTCTTTATCTGAAACTTTTTGCTTATTTCAGAATTAATAAAACCCAAACAACAAAGAGCTACATTACTTAAAAATGGGATGTATTTTCTCAATCAGTTATTTGCTAGTGGAAACTTGAAAAATAGTCCTGGAAACAGAAAACAGTTTTCACAAGAAAACTCTTTTACGAAATGTTGTGCTATGCAATCACAGGTGATGGTTGTAAAATATATATCATAGAATTAATTCTGAATAGAACATACACCCTAGAATTTCAGCTTTTTCACTACATAAAAAATGGGTAAAACCCCTGAAATGTATTGATTTACTGACTGAATGCTTTATTTCTCTAGTTTTCTAAAGCAAAGTGATTAACAAAAAACTTGCTTGCGCAGTATAAAACACAAATGATCACAATGATCAGTGTTACTCACCTTAAGTCACAAGTCTATGGTCCTTTTAATATTATTTTGTAAAATCTATTCTTTGGATCTTGCAATTATCTCTTCCTATCTAAAAGTACTTAGAGAACTTTGAACTTGATATTTGAAATAATAGATGTACACTGAAGGTTCATTATCAATGATGCCGTCTCTAAATTTAGTTGAAGTGCCACCGTTGCCTCAGTGATGACATTGATTCCCTTGCAGAGGGAGTCACAGTGTTCCTGGAGATACCACTCACATTATAGTGATGCATCTAGCTACTATATCCTGAGGGTGGATATTTTAATCTCCAAAGCATTTGTTGATTTATCCCAGAGTAAAGAATCTTCGGTTTGTGAATTCAGCCCTACAGAAGATTGCCACGCCTGCATTGATATTATTGATTCCCTTGAACAGTTTACTGACGCAGTTCATCTGATGAGCAGCGATTTCAACTGTGAACATGGGCAAAAATCCTATTCCAAGCAATAGCATCTTTCACCCATTATGAGTTTTAATGCTTGCATGAATGTAGGGCAACAAAAAAATGTGGTTTTAGAAGAAAGGTCCTTTTTTCCAAACATATCCACTAGCCCAGGTATATACGGTGTTGCCATTGTTTAGCACAGATCTTGTGCTACTAAAGCAATATAAATCATCAAATACTGAGATGTCCAGCCTCTGACTTGTTATTAGTTTAAGCTTTTTTTTGTGCTATTGTGCAGTGATAATCCTACAAAACCCTGTGTTCAGTAAGGATAAGTAATCTTTGGATATCTTAAGTTACAAACAGGGCAGCGTTAGCACCAGATTTCTGGAAAATTTTTGAAGGTGTTGGTAAATGAAACAAAGTGGAAGAGCACCCCTACACACAAATATCCCTCCCATTGGCAGAGTGCTGCTCCTGGTGAGAAAGGCTCCCCCAGCACCTGCTGGAAGTAAAGGTGTTCTCAGCTTCAGCCTCTGCCTTTTTTGGGCATATGAGAGAATCAGCAGAGGAGAGGGCAGACACTTTTAGCAAGAAGCAATTGTGCTTCAGGTGTAAAGAGCTATAAGGCTTGATATAGCAATAATTTTTGTATTAACAGACAATATTAAATGATTGGACAGATATGGACTACACAGTTAAATAAAGGCCTCAGTTTTACACCTATAATGACATTTAAGCTTGCAGGAAATGTATTTTTAGCTTATCAATTTCAAACTTTAAGTGATGAAATAAACTGGTAAATCATTTCTGCTTAAATGACTGTAAGAAATATTTAATATTCCTTTTGTCAATATTAATAATTAACTAGCTTGAAAATAGAACTTAAGATCTGATTTATATTTGATAATTTTTTAAATGGAAAATGGTCCATAAAAAGAAAAACATCTTCAAAAAACTCTAACAACAGAGTTCCTAGTAATGAAGTCTGAAATATCCTGTGTAGTTTCAAAATCCTTCTTTGAAGTTGCTGGGAAGACATAGGAACTTAATCATTTATGAGCTAAAATTATTAAAATAATATTTAGTTCTTAAAATATTTCTTGTATGTTTAAATACATTTATGCCTATTTATATGGAAACATATATGTGTATATATACAAGAATATAAGTAAAACTTTTTAAAATTAGTCTTTTCTAATGCTAAACGGATTGTTCATTGAAACTAGACGTAAACTAACTAAACTGACATTAAAAAAATAACATGGCATTATATTTACATATTAAAAATTTCATGTATATCTTTGCAACTGAAGGTCAGACAGAACAATTAAAATTACACCTTAATGGTAAGATAATTAGTGGAATCAGGATGTCAACAGTTTAGACTGGAGTCTGTTTGGCATACAATATCTTGTGATATAATTTCTTCCAACTCATAAATAGGCAGAAATTTTAACTCTGTTTTGGGATTATTTACACGTGCTATAGGATTATAGATTAATTGCCTAAGATGATTCTGTTCCAACAATCTTTAAGTATTGTATAACTATAGTGAATTAATGAACTGGAAATTTAAAAAATGGGGAAATCATTCCAAGTCTTTCCATGAGCTCCCACGTTGTTTTGGGACAAGAATTAATCACAGTCCTTCCGTGCATTTGCAGCAATGAGAACTGGACTTTCTCATCTTCTTGTATTGTTTAAGAGATGTCAAAAGCCAAAGCTTTCAGCAAATTTCAATTTCCAAAGGTTAATTTAATTCATCAGAAGGAATTTGCAGGAATAGACATGCCAGCTTCTTTGCTCTTCCACCCCTCTTTCCTGGCATAGAAACACATCAGGAACAGGTAAAGGAAAAGGGGAAATATGGTTAAAGAGCACATGGCCACTGCAATCCTATTTTCTAGGGAATTCAAAGAAATTGTGCATCTTTAAACTGCTCTTTGGAGTCTTTGAAATTCAGTGACCTCTTAAGAACCACAAGGTTGGAACTGACATTGTTTTGCTGCTTTCAAACTTGTACATTAATGTTTACACATATAAAAGAGAAACTTTGATTTATTTGCAAGTATTTAAGGCCAAGTGAGGTCAGTTTTTCCAGTCCTCTGAACGGTGAAATCACAGTGCATTAAGTCCTCCTAAAGGCTGTAGGTAGACAAAACCATCTCAATCTTCAGGACATTAAACTCTGCGGCTACAGAAGGAAAAGAACAAAATCTAAGTCCTGACAGTAATCTTGGCTCATAGGAGTCCTCAGAAAATTCATCATCAGGCTCTGTTCTCAAACATTGACCTATGTGTTTGGCATTTATATGGGTAGTGAATATATAATCATCTTAATGATTAAGGCTGTCTGTAGTGACTTCACGTCATTCAGTAAAAAAACCACCCAAATGCATTTTACATGGGCATTGATTTCAAATAACACAGACTGAAGAAATAAATACATAAATATGAAAATTCATAACACTGGTTTCTTTAATTTACATAGAAGTAAATTTGTGCTTGTTATGCAAATTATATGTAGGAAGAGGAAATAATGTCTCTATCTAATTTTATAAACACTTCCAAATATTTGCTTCAGGCTTTCCCAAAACTCCCCAAAAGCTTCCTTCTCTCTGCTTCAACTATTTCTTTGATACTTCCTAGCGCATCAGACATTTCAGTGGAAGACCTTATCACATACTGTTTTCCCATTTAGTTTTCTGTTGTCAAATGTGGCTGGCACAGATCTTTCCTGTGAGAATTTTCTTGTGTTTTTTATAAACAAAGATAAAGTTTGGATGTTATTAAAATGGTTTCTCGAGATATGCGCAGTTCAGGCCTGGCCAATAGGCTCAGGGGGAGGTTTCGGACTGACCAATCTGAGTGACCTCTGAAAAGTCTATATAAGTTGGGAAAATAAAAAAATAAATCTCTTTGATCCATACAACTTCTGGAGGGTCTTTTCTCTTTGCTAGCGGCTCAACAGCAACAGTCAAAGAGCAAAGAAATACAGCAAGTGGTGCAATGAAGTGTATTCTGTTTTCCTCTTCTTCCTTTCTCTTTATACAGAGGTATTACTAAAGTACCATTATTTTTTTTCACCAGTTATGTAATTTTGGTATATAACACTGGTACAGCTTCATTGTATAACACTGGAAAGTTTTTGCTACTCTAGGCAACTGAAATTACTTGTCACACTTCAGTATATTTCCTTTGATCACAACGATTTGCTGTTGTAAAATATCACAGAGATAGAAGTAAATATGTTTTGTAAGAAAAAAACTGTACTTTTTTATGACAAATAAACTCTTTTGGACTATGTGATATGATGTTATATGGATTTTATATCAGGGAGAAAATTCAATGCATATTAAACTTTACTTTGTTTGTTTATCTGCCTTTCTGTTTCACATCTTACTTGTAGTACAATGTATTCATTAAAATAGCAAACATAAGTTCACAGAGCTGTGACTGAAACTTTGCTAACCCATTCAGTGAGTTTTATCAAAGTAACTCTTCCAGCACCTTGTGAAACCTTGCTAAATCTTGTTAAAGTTCTTGATAAAAATTTTTGTATGTTAGTAGTATGATGAAGTTGCAGGGATAGTTATATGGTTAGAATTAAGTATATGCTTTCAGACTTTGCTCTAAGGTACATTTTAATTGTTAGATCTTTATTTCTGCAGCCTCAGCAGCTGTTTTTGTGTTTTAAGTAGTTATTCTTTTGGACCCATCTTTTAAATTAATTCATGTGTCTTCAATCATACTAGCTAGTTAATTATCTATCTACGGCTTTTTTTTTTTAAAGTATTTTGACAGATAAAAGCAATTGTGTGGATTTCATAAATTTGTCACTGCATTTCATAAATTTATCACTGCTTTTCAGCAACATAAGTGCATTTCTATTAGCTTTATTAGGCAGTACTAAGTTGCAAGTCCTTGTCAAAATAAAGGGAATGTTCTATCCTTCCAGCTAATTCTGAGGTGATAAATTCATCACTTGACTTAAGACTTGACTTAAGACACATGTAAACCCAAGAGTATTTGCATATAAAATGCCATAGGGCCTGTAAGACCTAATATGAATGGCTGAATGTTTTTACCTTCTAATAGCATTGGGTTTCCACATAACAAGCTATGTGTTGTACAAGGGAGAAGGCTGGGATTCTTCTGTGGTTAAGCACTGAAAAAAGGTTTTTGGATTTTGTCCATGCAGTCAGCACTGCTGCCGAGTCATTGATACTGAACATCCGGGGATAACCAACAGCAGCGTGTCATTGACACTGTGGATGGCTTCCATTTAAATCCCTTCATTTGGATTGTATTAGAATGGCACTAAAATGGGAGAGCAGTCTAGTTTTAGGAGCATTAGTGCCTGGATTTTTAGCCGCAGAACTGATATTAACTCTAATGGGAATGGTAAATCCCTTGCATTTTGTTATAAATACCCCTTAGTGATTTCCCGTGACTGCTACTCATGTTTAATATCCATTCACTCTGTTTATTTTCATATTAGTGTGGTTTGGGGTCTGACATTGATATAGAGACAGTGAAAACACTCTGCAAACAGAGAGCATGCTCTGTTTCCTCAGAGCTCTGTGGTGAATGCCAGCCCTGCTCCCAGACCTGCCCAAGTTGAGTCATGCACGGTGCTGTTCAGCGCCTCCTGTATCTGACGACACGCGAGGGACAGACTTTGGCAGGTTTTGGAAGTGCAGATCACTTGGCTTGTGCCATAAAGAAATCATGGGGTCATGGAGGGGAAGGGAAAGATTGGACTGAAACCCCTACTTAGTGCTATGCTGATAGGAGCAGTGTCTACAGAAATGTTCTGCTGATTATATTCAGCAGGCATCTGGATTCTGTTTTTAGCACAAAGACGCATTTCTTGTGTGACCTTGAAAAAGGCATCTCATAAAATAGTTGCCATATTCAAGTTGACTGTAAAGGGTCCATTCATATCAATGACTTACACTGTGAATAAGTGGTGCTGCAGCCTGCCTCGATTAGCTCATGTGCTGTGCAGACATAATTCCAGTGGGCAAGACAGAGTTAGTATAACACTAATGTAGCATTATAAATGTTGACAAATATAATAACTTTAGCTGGTGAACAGCAGCTCAGAGCGACTGTAATATTTTTGTTCACTTCATAATAGCTGACATTTCTCCAATACAGTTTCCTCAATAGCCCCTGTATGAACCCATTGTTACTACATCAAAATAATTGTCCATAACTGAGGCCTTTTGGCACATGGAATAATGAAACCTGTATGTAAAATGCTGGCTAGTTAAATACCATTTTGTACCTGTAAGTTTGCTGCATGGCATTTCCATAGTGGATATCTTCTTCTTGTTGCAATCACAATTGATTATCTCTTCACCTCCAGAGAGATAACCAGCTGTCTAAGAAAGCATGCACATATTCATGGCAAAAAAATCCCAAACCCACAATTTGCCAGAATGTACAAAATTCTTGGTAGAGAGCAGGGAGGGGAACACGAAAATGTATAGAAATTTTAAAGGGATGGATGAGGCTAAAATAAATGAATGAGCTTGATGGTGTCAGTGAAAACACTAGCTATGCCTTTACTGTAATAATACAGAGGAGGTGCAGCTGCCTCACAGCATCCCCATGGAGGGCCCTGGTGGTGCCACACTTCCTAAAGTCACACTTCCTGGTCTCCTTGTAGCTCATTCCAATTCAGGGAGCACACAAAATAAGGTGTTCCTTGGTCTGTTAGGGTAAGTAGATAGAGATGAGGTGTAAAGTTGTATAGTGTCCTTTAGAACTGTAAAAATAATATATTTTGCTTACTCTTCTTTTGAAAGAAGTCAAAGCAGCAAATGCTGTTGTAATCTATTGGATTTCCCAAATGAAAGCAGCTCTGTAGTCTGCTTGTCTGCTTTTCTGCATAAAGATCATAACATCCTTTCTCTTTTCATGTGCTTGAAAAACACATTCATTCTGTGAAAACTTGCTGGAGAAAGCAGGCTTTCATACAGTCAGAGTTGCTCAGACAGACTATATTTTCTACAGATGCAACAGTATTAGCTCAAGAATAAAACAGTGCAATCTTCCAATCTGAGCAAGGTATTCCCAGAAATACATGCAGACACAGCCATCAATCAAAATTTTGAATCCCTGAAAATCAAACCATGAGATAATTTGAGTCTCAACCTAATCCAGAGTTGGGGATTTGATTCCATTCCTTTTTCCAAAGCATACTTTCTGACCTTTTTGACAGTGGCAATAAGTCTGGTTTCTTCTGCTTCCCTGAAACCTACTGCATTTTTCAGTGAGCACCATCTGAAAAAACCCCAAGCAAACCAACTACAAAATCATTTGCTGAACAACTCCTTTCTCAGACATTAAGTATTTCTTCCAGGTTATTTGATGATCATTAATCAACCTTTTCTTTTCTTTGGCTGTTCCCACAACAAACCACATAGCATTTTCTTATAAAAGATAGAAGCATGCTAAAATTAAGTAGCAAAATTTAAACAAACGAATGGGATTATCCTACCCATTAGATAGAACATCTGTGCACAGTTTCTTTGGGAGGTCAAATGCTGAATTAAATACTCTGAAGGACTGTTTCTGTCATGCTAGCTAGACACATGCATATCTAAAAAAGCAGGAATAATCAAATTTCATACTTTAACAAGAAGATGGCATATGAAGGCTAGGAAATAATTTTATAGGGGAAATATTTCAATTTGCTATAGCAGGTTCTAAATGAAACAAGCACAGGCAAACCATATGAAATTGAGTTTATTTCCTCAGAAAACCTGCTTTCAGCTTCACAAGTTCACAGTCAATAGCCTAGTCAGCCTTAATATTTGTTTAAAATCACCAGCTACATATTATTACTTCTACTTGCATAGAAGGAAAATACTTTGCTTTAATTTAAAGATTACGTATTTCTTTCAGTCTCCCAGCAGTCCTCTGCTTGGACATCAAGTTGGAGTGTTTAAGGGTATGGACATAGGGGCAAAGAAGGTGTTTTCTCTGACATGTTTGCTGAAATTTACTGAGACAGTGAATTAAAAGCACTTGGGGATGCACTGATACCTGCTGAACTCCTGTGAGGAGACAGGAGTCAGTGCCAATGTCAGCTGCCAGCTGGGAGGGGCAGCAGCATCACGGGGAGGAGATCAGCACCCTGCATAGACTAGGGAACAGCATCCCGGCTGGACGGAGCACACACGGGAGGGGATGCTTCTGGGAAGGGAAGAGCTGACTGTCCACTGCAAGGGGATTGTCCTTTACAGAACTGCAGTGACAAAACACAGCTGCCTGCACAGGTTTGAAGCGCAGGCTAAATCATGACAAAGTCTTCTGGGGTTTTTTGTTGATAGCGGTGATAATGGTATTTTTTGTTGGGCTTTGGGATTTGTTGGTTTTTTTTTTACTTTTTTCACTCTCATTGGTACCTGTGAATATTTGCTAGGACTTTTAGGAAAAAAGTAAGACATATTTTTGTTTTTCATTTTGGTTTGGTTTTTTTTTAACTCACACAGATCTTAAAAATTACCTACTAAAAATGAAATAAAGACATGAATCTGGAAGAAAACTCTTTTCCTACTTACTCTCATTCACAAGGATTTTCAACCCATCTAGTGTTTTTGTTATCATAGAGTAATCAGAACCTTAGTTTACTGAATCTTTAAAAACAAGACAGGTTTAGATGCATTAAATGTTTCCTGATTATTATGGTGATACTCAGTGCATTTAAGAGATATCTGTGTAATATTCAGTCAGAAAAGTTAGCTCCAGAAGGCTATCCATGTACATCCTCAAATAATTTCATCAAGCAACCTGAAGTATGTAATGTGTGATACTCTGTGCCTGAAGAGGGAAAAAAGGCAACGAGATATTTTAAGGCTTTTGTGAAAATATATTTCCCAGGAATCTTTGTGGAGCTACTTCTATAGAAAGCCTACAAACCTAAACTGTGAAAATCAGAACCAACCAGATGTTCTCTATATAGATGAATATCAGTTTCTTGTTTGCAGTCTATCAATGTGAGATCTCATTGATGACAGTATAAAACTTTAAATGACAGCTTCAGCTTTAAAAAATTGAAAACAAAATATGATATGTTAGCATGCAAGAATTTGCTCTGAGACCTGTGTATTGTTTAATAAATTAAATGCTGGTAATATTTTATTATTTAAAATATAATTTAACCATATTATTTATACAGCTTATTAATATGAAACATGAAAATATGTATCAAGTCATTATTAACAAAACATGTATGTTTGACTGTATGTATACATACATCTATGTAACTCCACATCTAAAAAAAGTAAGTGATTGGTGTAATTAGCATTTACTACTGCTGCAGTTGAAGCCAGTGATTTGCTTACTTGTCTGCCTATAATTCCTCAATCTATTGCTCATCTGACACCATATTTCAGCTAATTTCAGTTTTATCTGCACAACTTTGGCTGCTTGTTCCAACGTATTATATTTTCAATGACAGTTAAATGACTCTTTTCTCAAGATGCAGTTTAATATTCAGGATGATGATTTGGCAGTTAAATAGTACACTGTGATATGTAGCAGTCCTGATGAGAGTTTTAGTATGATTTGTGCTATGGAGTAAAATCTACCCTAATTACATATCCAAAAGCTATGGAAAATACAATGTGAAATATCTGGATGTAGGGGCTGGGAGGTGTCAGCTTTATTTTTTCCTCAAAGGAATAAATATCTGCTATCCTTTTATTTATTTATTTTTTTATTTAGTTCCTGTAAAGTACAGTTGAATTTTGCTCCATGGGAAATAGGAGATAGAAGTGCATACATGGCTTTAAAAAGTTATTACTTTGCATGTTCATTAAAGCATAAAATTAATGTTATGAAGAATAGCTTATCAAGGGCCGTGTTGCTCATCTTAAGGACAATATTCCTAAATCTTCCCCAAACTCTCTTTAAAGGTTTGCACTTCATTTCATCTTTTCCCAGGCTGCTACTTGAATTCATTTTCTACACAGATCAACTTCTATAAAAAGTACCCTGCTTCTAAATCAAACAACAGATATTTTATATTCAAGAGCTGCAGAACTCTATTATTTCTTCTGTGGACCAGAATAGCTCATAATCCAAAGCGCAGTCTTTAAAGACCAGCAGGCAGCCTGTGTGCCACTATTGCTGCTTAAAGAAAAATTTAAATGGTGGTGATTGCTACCATTTTTAGATGTCATCAAGAAGAGAGTTACTATCAAAATTTCAGAACAATAATTTATTGTGAAAATTATATTTCCATTTTCTGCTTACAAAACATTTCCAGGGCCTCAACCAATATTACTTTTCTTTCTAACTTCCTGGTTGCTTTCTTAATATCATTGTGTATTGTGATTTTTTGCTGTAGTTCAAATATAGGTGTTAATTTTCTTTAATATTCATTGTAATTAAAAGCATAGCTTTTCTTATACAAATAATGACTACTAAGAAAAGAAACATTCTTTTGAAAATATGGCTCAAAATCAAGTAAAAACAGAAACCTGCAAAACATTACAATAAATCTGATTTTCAATATAGGTATTCATATGTAGAAAGTAAGGGTTTTTTAAAAGATATATTTCAAGTTTTCTTATCACCTTTAAGAATCAATATAATTTCAAAGAACAGCTAGTATAAATTAAAGGATGTCCTGTCTGACAGTGATCTCCAGATGTTAATTTCTTTTTATGTTTAGCAGTAAAAAAGCAATCAGTTTTACCAATTGGACATTAAATTTCTTTTTTATTTTTAACATGAATAATTTGCTAATAATTAATTATTTTCAAAATATATAGCAGACATCTCAGAATCATATCTCCAAACAGTGAAACTTTTCTACCATCCTGTCGAACACCCCCCAGTATTGCAATATACCATCTCTTTGCATTTTTTGTTTTTCAATTTAAATGAAAAATTCAGTTTAAATTGCTAACCCTTCTGTGATTCTCTTGGACTTAAACCAATACATTTAAAAATTAAAAAGAGTAGTACTTCCCCACCCACCAATACACAAATCATATTTCTAAGATGGCAAAAGGCATTCTGAGAAAAAAAGTGCCTAAGCACAGCAATACAACTATAAGTAATGTCCAATAAAGTTGCAGTTACAGGTTGTTTCTCATGATGACGCATGGTGAAGAGATTGAAAGATATATATATATGTATAAAAAGAGGCCAAAGAAACATTTGTCATAGGTCTAAAATAAAAATGTTGATGGAAGAAGACAATATTTAAACTTTACCACTAACAAAAATGGGATTGCAAATAAATTTTCAATATATTGACTCAGTGTTGCTGCCTTGCATCTTTGGAGCTCCAGGGCAAGGCAGTGTAGTTTCAGGATAAGGATGTAAAAGTCAGGAAATGTGACGTGTTGGAAAATCAGAATGATTCTTATGATGTTAAATTATCCAATTGTGAAACTGCTCTACATGTTGCGTGATGAGCTCCTAGGCAGATTTCATCTGATTGTTGAGGTTAAAACTCACTGTTTGTTTTATTTTGGGGTTTTTATAACTTTATTTAAATAACCCTCTATTTATTCAAGTATTTTAAATGTGAACTCACTAAATTCGATGCTGTTCCATTTCCTTCAAATCTATGTTTTCTACCTTTTGCTTCCTTATCCCACCTTTAATCCTGCATGAAGCCTCATCTTCAAGACTGTCTGGCTCTACTCTGTGTGCCACAAGCACTGGGGCAGAAAGGAGCATATCCCACACACCTCTGTGGTCTGTTGAGCTAAGCCATAACATGGCAGTAGTATACATTATAAAGCTGAGACAAAAAATGGTTAGATGAAACAAAACACACCACTTGCTTAGATCAGTGACACCACCACACACTGCCAGATTCAGGAGGTGTTACTGTAATTTGTGCAATAACAGCAATGTAGGACGCAATTAAAGAAGTACATCTGCAACAGTATTATTTTAATTATTATGCCATTAAGTGTAAAATGCTGTATAGCATACACAGGTGCGAAGGTGAATGAGGGATAATTTCTGCTCAAGGCTGTTACTGAGCAGTGAATACGTTGGTGTATTGAATTGATCACAGTCGACTATGGAGAGAGACTATTTACAAGAGCATGTAGTGACAGGACAAAGGGGAAAGCCTTCAAACTGAAAGAGAGTAGGTTTGTATTAGATATTAGTGAAAAACATTTTACTCACAGGTCAAAAAAGATAGCAAAGATAAACTATTGACAATAATTCTGAGGTCAGGATCAAGACCTTGGTCATCACGAAGTGATTCGACAGAAAATGGAATAATTTTTTATTATGCCAAGTATAATCTGCCTTCCTTTTTAAATTTTGGTACTAACACAGCAGAGTGATTAAAGACATCAAGAAAATAAAGCAGTTAATATAGTGGTGGAGAAAGATCAGCCTTTATCAGTGGGACAAACTAAGCTGATATTCAGGGGTGGGTGTTATGGGTGTTAGCTATGATGCTCAGTCAGATAAGCTTGACACCTTAATATATTTTTCCACTTTGATGCTGAGAAAATATTAAGTATAGATAATGATAAGGATAAAAACAACTTTTAGATACTTTCTCTGAGTATAGTTTTACAACTATGTGTTAGAGAACTTTTATTGTTAAAAACAGGATTGCTTACAAATATTCATAGTGGTATAGTTATTTTCAAGTAAAGATATGCTTTGTTTAGATTTACATACCTCTCCATGCCAATCTCAGTTTTAATAAAGAGAATAAAATAATCAAATATGTACATAGCAGACTGCTAACAGAATTGTTACTAGCTATTTTGTAATGTTGTTTAGATTGAAGACCACACTGGAGCATGAGGGGAAAATGTTGTGTTGTTAGAAGACAAATTCTAATGCTCTAACTGAGAATGATCAGGAGATTGCTGAACTTTGCCTTTCAATTCATAAAGCAGGCAAAACTCACCAAGAGTTTGCAAGTTGAATGTTACTGAACAGCAGTCAGAACATTATAAGTAGTTGTCAGCAGCAAATCACAAATATTATGCTTATGGCACAAGCAAGAGTCCTGACTTCTCTTCTACAGTGGGTAAGGTTGATGTGATGGTTGGGGTTGGAGCTTGGAAAGCAAGAATGGAAGTGTGTTCACTCTTTTTATGAGTTTCCAAATTCCTGTTGCATTTACAGGCATATTCAGCATAAATCCCCAGATACTTTTAAGTTTTCTCTTGGGATCAGCAACCAATTATCTTTCTCTGGCCAGTGTCATGAATTAAAAAACTTTGGCCCATTGTTTACCATTATTCAAAGTTCAGATCACCTAGCTGTTACACTGCTGTGTTTAGTGTCTGCCAGTACTAGCAGACATAAATGTGCTATGTGTATATATCCAAAAATAGCTGGTAGTGTTTTACATTTACACTGAGTTTCCTTAACTCCCTGGCTGGAATTTTGAAAGCGAGCTTTATCCTGCAAAAGACTGATTGCTTTGCAAGGCAAAGCTGGTCTTTCAGATGTATGTGTATGTGTACTGTTCATGCCTTAAGACATTCAACAGTCACAGTGTTTTTCCCTCCATTTTTGTGGAAAATGAAAAATGGTGCAAGTCTGGTCCAACAATGTCACGCATCTGGCTAGAAAGCTTGCATGCTTTCTTATTTTTGCATGAATTCCATTAATCTCTGCAGATTGGTGCCAAATAACTGCTAAATTTACACTAACAATGACCTTATTTGTAATGCAACAGAGCAGACAACGTGAAGGCTAAGGGAGCCTCTTACCATTGGTTGACAAGGGTGCAAGTTTTCAAGCTATGGAAAAGGATATGGTTTTGGGAACGGAATGCAGACTATATGAAGCAGTGCTGTATCAGCTCCATGGAGCTCCAGTCCAGGAAAAAACGTGTGAGATGGACAGTGGTTGCTCCAAATGCACTGGAATGAATTTAGTGAAGGAATTAACATGGAGTCTGGATGCAAAAGCTCCATGGCCTGGAAAGCCATAATCACTAAAGCACTGCATGAATAGTGCCAGCCTCATGTGGTGTTAAAAAACCTCTGAGGTGCTTACCACCTAATTAATATGGCATCAGAAAAGGGTGGATTCCATTTTGATTCGAGGAGTATTTTACACAGCAAAACCTGAAATTATTCAGAATTTTTCAGAATAAAGCAGCACTTTGAGTAGATGAGAAATTACTGGAACTGAGAAATAAAGATAGTTTGATGGGTGACATGAAAAACTGCAGCAATCTGGATTGGAGAAATGAAAATATAGATAAAACAATAAGCATAGACATTGTAAGGAGACCTGAAAAGTGGTTACCTCCAAATGTATAACATCTGTGAATATGGGGAAGTATCTCTTCATCCTTTCTTTCACCCTAAGAAGTTTGCATTAAGGTCTGTGTTAATGTCTTAAGGTCCTTGCTGTTGCATCTGCAGGAGGAGCTGCTTTGCACTTTTCCTCTGAAGTCTTTCAAACAATGGCTTTAATGTAATGACCCAGACCAACTCTGGCCCAGACCAGTACAAAGCATAAAAGCATAAAACCCCCAAATTCTACGTAACAAAGTGGCTGAGATTTCAGAACACTTAAGCAAAGGCTGTATATTATGTTATTAAAGTGCTTTTGAATAAGACAGATTTTTTTCTTTTCTTTAGGTAGTATCAATTTTGATGGTAGGGGGGGTTTTTGGTTGGTTTTGGTGTCTTTGTTTGTTTAGACCACTGTATTTTCAGCAGCTAGGTTCAGGCTTTCACCCTTATTTAGTTTTGATGTGGCTATACTTCAGCACATCTGAGTGAGTATTTACAGTTTTTGTAAAGTCCAAACCTTTGTAGGCATGCTGTAAAGTGGGAAAATAACTAAAAATATCCCTTATGACTGAACTTGGAAAATAACTTTTGAAATACAAAAACTCATTTCAAGACTTCAAATTTTGCAGTATTTTTCCCATCAGTAATATGCTTTAATTGGTAGAAAATTCAAAAACGTCCCAAGCAGACTTTTGAGAATTAATGGTAAGGGTGGAATCAAAACAGCTTTGAAAAATTTAGCAATTCCTTTACATGGAAAGGTAACCATAAGACAGATTTTCCCATCTTGTGGTACTTTGTTGATAAATTCAGGCGCCAGAGAACAACTGACGAAAATAGAAAAGAGTAGTTGCTTTTGTTTTTCTTTGACAATCACATTTATATGCATAAAATGTGTGTGGATTTATCAGTAACTTTCTTATTAAATTTAACTACTAGGACAAAAAGAAATCTTTATTTTTCATGCTGCTTGATTCTTTCTGACCTTTACAACTTGTGAAGTGAAAGACAGATTGGTCTCCTCTTATAAACAGTATTTATAGCGAGTTTATGTTACATTTTTTGTGTGTTAGCTGAGTGCTGTATTGTCTAAATTGCACATATTTGTGAATGTGTGAAGTTTATTATTAAGAACACAGGTTCTCTAAGTTTTTTCCTAAAACTAAACTTTTAATCATCCCATATCTCACAAAATTCTGCTGTTTTGTAATACTTATATGTTTATTAGTTGCCCAGAAAATTTTTTTCTGTTGTCCACTATTTGAAATTCTGAGACCTTACAGCAAACTGAGCTTTTTGCAGGATACAAGAATATTTTAATGCAAGAATAATCTGTACTTATACAAGTAATATGATTTGAGTACCCAGATTAATTTAGTTGCTTTATATGAAAAATACGTTCATGGAATTGCAATAACATAACACCCATTAAGGCAAGCACTACATGCTTCTTAAAATAAAATAAAATATTTTAAAAAACCAAACCAAACAAACAAACAAAAAAAAACCAAAAAAGAAACAAACAAACAAAAAAAAAGAAACAAAAAAACAAAACCAACCAAAAAAAAATTTGTACAGTAAAAGTGAAGGTGGGTTA
The DNA here is from genome assembly GCA_013397955.1 of Grantiella picta. Classification (NCBI taxonomy): domain Eukaryota; kingdom Metazoa; phylum Chordata; class Aves; order Passeriformes; family Meliphagidae; genus Grantiella; species Grantiella picta. The sequence goes on from VZRM01005013.1 coordinate 76,779, forward strand.
AATCTTTTGCAACAGCATATTAGAGCACAAGTTTATGTACATTCTCTACTAAACCAATGGCCTTGTTAAGGATAAAATCACCACAAGCAGGATGTGCATTCCACTGGCTTTAGGAAGTCTTAGCAGCTCACAGTAACTCTTGAACATGTCTTGGTCTTTCCCCTGCCTCCTAATGACCTTTGAATCAGGGTATCTTAAAGAAGTGATTGGAATGGCTCTTGCAAAGAGCCATTTTCCACCTCTATCTCATAGCTTTGGCCATCTGACCCTGGTGTCTAAGCATAGGCAGACAGGACTACCTTTAAATAAAATTGAGTTCTTGCACTGGGAATAAAGGCACAGGACTGTATGATGTAGTTTAGCAGCAGGATCAGGGTAGGCAAGTGCAAGTACTTAAAAATACTTTCCATTTAAAACATCTAAAGCAGAGAGTCATTAATGTCTCCAGGATAGCTGAAGGACTCCTTGGATCCTTTCATCCAACACTCTATGTGCACGAGCAGGGAACTGGGGATGCATTAAGCACTGAGGTGAAGACACCTTAAAAAATGATCTTCTAGATTTAATACTGGATCATGTCCACTTGTCGTATCATGGTTTGCTTGAGAACAGTCAAGCATGCCTCTTTGCCATTTAGCATCCCTGTCTGCCCTTACATGTCCCTCTCTGAGGATTTCCATGAAGTGGAGAGGTCCAGAAGGCTGGAAGCGAGGAATTGCAAAGAACCACGTCGCAAATTGCTCAGAGCAAAGGTCAGAAGGACAGACATCACCAGTGCTGCAGGCAAGGCCACTGCAGGCAAGTTAAATCCTTTCCATAATGCCAACTTGGCTGTAAAATGCAGACATATTGAGTAGGGCCGCCAGGGAAGTGAAAATCAAATTTGGGAAAATAAGTCACTCTTCAATTACTTAGGTTAATAGGTTGCAGAGCCAAAATTCACCACTGTGCTCACTAAATAAATCTGTTGCATAATGTTGCACAAAAATTGCTTTTAAGTGTATTTGTATTTGTGTAAGAAAAGCTATTTAGAAAAATAATGGTCTCAATTTCCAAAATGCTTGTAATGGAAAACTCTACTACACCTCAAAACTCTGCACTACGATCAAGTTTTAATCCTTTGAATTTTTCCAAGAAAAGCAAGAATAGATATGCAATCCCTTTCAAAATCTAACAGTTTGGCAGGCAAAGTTCTTTTACCTGGACTATGGATATGATGGGTTCAAAATTATTCAGTGCACTGGCAAAACCCAGAAGTCTTTGTGCTTATCTTCTTTGTCAAAATTGTAAGGTATATACAATTGTTCCTGTAAATTGCTACTTTGAAAATGAACACTTGCCTTGATTAATTCCCTTTCTAAACATTGAAGGCATCCAGAAATCTCCATGGACACAAGGTATGGATGCCAAATTAATATGTTAAAAGTTAATATGCTCTGGTAATTAGACATTCACAAATTTTCATTGCTAAGGGAGATGTTCTTTGCCTTCTCTGATTAATGAGTTATATAAATATTTAAGTATATCCTTTTTTTATCAAGAATTTTACCTAATCTGCTAAGATAATCTCATTTGATATGAGTAAAATATGTAGTTCCTCCTTTGAAATATTTCAAAATCAATCAGACTTCCCTGTTTTTTTCTTGATTTCAAGACATAAACAAATACTATATTGTATAGCTGTAGTACTTCAAAGGTCTTAGACAGTGTGCAAAAATTCATTGTATTCTTTAAAAGGCTGACATTGGATTATTGTTTTCCTGCTGCACCTCACCATCATAGCATTTTTCAATTGCTCAGATGTCAGAACTCCTCCAGTTTTCTAATGATATCTTTATTTGCCTTGAGCAGCAAACATCATCAACATCTCAGCCAGAGCAGCCTCCTTACCAAAATATCAGTCATATGTTTAACACTTCACACCTGGCACACAGGTCATCAGGAAAGCTCATCTCTGGAAAAGCCATTCTGCATCAGGTACTGGCCAGCTGGAATATCTCTCCTTGAATTGTTAGCACACAGTAACAAATCTTCTGACCATATTTTTATTTAAATGAATGTTTTTCTAGGTAAGCTCAAGCTCTCTTTCTAATTCGTAGAGGGTATCATTATTCGATACAATCACAGTGAGGCGCAGTGAGGCACATCCTGAAAGAAGTAGGAGCTTGCCCTGCCTGTAAAGGGCTTTTTCTCTTCCACATCAGGTTGGAAAGCATGAAGTTGGGAAAGATAGCTCAGAAAAACACACTCATTTTGTTGTGTATATGAAGGGATTTCTATATGTCAGTTAGGCTTTCATTCTATGAGTGAAAACATTAAGAAAACACCCTTCACTAAAAAAAAACCAACAAAACACACTTTTTAAAATGGACTAAAAACTATATGCAAATTAGAAATTAGCTACTATTTTATCATCAGATCATAATATTTATGAAGTTATGGCTGTATAAGTTCATTAGTTCACCCTAAACCGTTTGCCATTTACATTATACTGTACATTTTTGTTTCAAGTAGGTAGAACAGCCTATAGTTATCATGTTGATGGTATAAATATAGCCAAAGAGAATTTTTTTTTCAAAACAAAGGCTGTTTTTGACATTAGATTGTTCCTTTTAGCAGTATATTTAGCTGAAATTACATTATTTGGCACTGTCAATGCTTTTGACTCATTATGTAGGATGAAGCATTTTGAAAATAGACTCTTCTTTCTCTAATATATTTAGGAAAAATCAAATATTATCTGAACCTAATTTTTAACTGCTAAAAACTGCTAAAAATACTTAGAGAAATTAGACAATATTAAATTGTGTTTGCTGGTTAAATAAACTGCTGAACTTCATTCAGTGTATGAAGGACAAATAAAGTAGATTTGAAATATTTTTCTTTTTATAACATGGCTTCTTGTGATCCACACAAACCCATGAACTGTGTATTTCTGTTGGCAAGGGCTGCTGAAGTCACAATTCCTGATACAGCTGTGCACATACTAGTGTCAGCATAAAAATGGGGGCAAGAATAAATAGACCTTGGTGAAACAGAGGATGAGATCTCCTTTGCCATTGAATTCATATAGAAGTGAAGTTGTACAGGTTTCTGTCTGGTCAATGCAAAAAATAATCTACAGGGAAATAAAACAGCACTCAGCAAGCAAACTGTGTATGTTCCCATCACATCTTTTTTGATTTTCATTTTTCTAGGTCTTTCTATTCATCTGCTTTATAATGTAAGATCTCTATCCCAGGCCCTAGAAGCAGTTTGCTATCATTTAAAGTGCTGAAATTAAGACAGAATTTCTGAAAATATGAAGTCAGGAATAAATAATGAACGAGTTTAGACAAAAAGGTGAAAATATTGTTAGACTGTAGCAATGCAGTTCCTCAGAATTCTATGTGCTTCCCTTGTTTCCCTGCTCTGTATGCTATTGGCTCATTTTGAAATATGCACCCTGCTATATTCAAAACCTATTGGTATGCTCCCCCTGCCAATTTTCCCTTCCTCCTCCTGGGACTGGATCTAGGGGAGACAGTCCCTCCCCTTCCTTTCCCCTCATAAGCCCGTGTCTGCGTCAGAGAGAGGTCTTCCCTCTCTGCGCTGGCAGGCCCTAAACGTCCCCTGCCTTCCTTCCCTTCTCTCCTCTTGTAACCCTCTCCCCCCATTGCTCCAAATAAACCTCCCTGGCAGAACAGAGATGGAGTCCAGGTTCATTCCTTCATCCCACTATTATTTCCTGCTGAATTTCTGTGGCTAAGAGACTCACACCAGGCCGCAGGACCCCGGGGGCAGCCCACCTCGGATACGGTGGAATTACACAGACCAGGGACCAGGTCCGGGGGGGCAGCCAGCTCCTGCCGCCCTCCCGGACCCTGCCACAACATTAGACAGTATTTTCTGCACTGAATCAGAAAAGATTTTGCAGGCAGTGAACCGATCTTTTTGAATCACCACCTCTGATGGTTCATTTGCCTTTAGGAAAAAGAGCTCTATGCTTTAGGAAAAACAGCATTTCATAGCATAATAATTTTTTATGACTATTATAACATAAAATTTTGACATTTTGAACACATGAAAATGTTTAATCTCAGAGGACTAAAAACTACAACTTTTGATCATTTCACAGGGTTATTCTTATAAATGTTATTGTATCTTGCCTGGCTTGGGAGGGACTGTGAGGGGGAGGTCAGCCTGCTCATTCACAAAGCTGGACTCATGTCCAAGCAAAGCAATGTAATTGTGACCCCACTCTGATCTTCCCTCAGATGTCTAGAAAAGAGTGAGAGTTGTGCTTCAGCCAAAGGCCCCAAAGAACAGCTTTGCACCAGCAAACATTCATATGTTCTCATCTAAATTCTTGAAAACTCAAAGTGATGCGAAGATAAATTTGTCCATCTGCATCACATGGTCCTTACTTTCGGTATGGTTCTCCCTAGGACTGAAAGTTGAGTCAAAGTGCTCTATTATGGTTTGAAAAACTAGTTTATCACTGTTTAAGAGCCAGATTTCTGGAGCAACAAAATGTCTCTACAGCAAAAACTTCAGCATAACTGACAAAAATTACTGATATATTACTCATGTGTAAATATTTTCACAATATTCAAATATACCATGCATGTTTAGTTCCAAATATCTGGCCCTGAAACTATCCATATTTCAAGGAAACTTCTCTCAAATGTTCTAATGTAATTTCCAGGCAGTATAAATGCTAGCTGTATTGGGCAGCTTTCCCAACCCTGGAAAAGAAAGAAGTGTTTCTTCAGTCAGTCTTCATAACTCCTTAATGCTGATTCCTTTTGCTCCTGGAGTCCAGAATTCCCCTTTCTGCCCATCACGGTCTTTCTTTTGTCCACTTCAGCTGCTGAAGAGGAAGCAGTTCAAAGAGGAGATATGTTTTTCAGAAGTGACAGCATTTGCTTTTAGCATACAGACTGAATTAGATGTATTTGTCTTTCCATGATTTCAGAAGCTTCTGCCTCCTTTAAGAAGTAAACATATGGTCTATATCACTTTGTCTTTTCTTAAGACAGCTGTGTGAAAATACCTCAAATGAGAAGGGAAGATGGAAGGGAGAAGCAAAAGATGAATAGGAGTAAAGGATTTGGACCAAAAATCCATGGTTGAGGTCACATGGCTCAAATGCTAGGTGTAGCTATTCAACTTTTCTTTGTCAAAGAATTTCTGGAAAAGAAAAACCTCTTTAGCCTTACCAGAATAGAACAATTTTCTAGAATTAGTGGATGTTGACATGACATCATGCACAGTTTTGTTATCTTATTTTTTTCACATATTGTCATCTGCTGGATTCAACACAGATATTTGGGGTAACACAGTAAAATCTACTTTGCAGTAAAAACTGTAAAGCATTAAAAGACTCATATAAACACAATTTACTGCTATTGTTATTGTTTGAACCAAAGTAGTGTCTAACTGCTGCTGCATTTTTAGTGTCCTTGTTGTATTCTTTGCTGCACAAATATTCTGTGTGTGATTTATATTCTATTTAAAGATCACAGATGGCTATAGGAATAAAGATACAATAAGCACACAAAGAAAAGCAAATACAAGGTCGCAAATGTTATCAAATATAAGTTCTGACAGTAACAGAAAGTTTTCCTTTTTTTTTGTGGTTTTTTCACTCTCACACCAGAGTAAGCAAACAGTTGTTCTGATTTGGTAATTGGACTCTTCATTAATGCAGAATTCATGGTAGAGCGGTGGGTAGCAGCTGGTTGGAGAAAGAAAACTATAATCCACTGTGGAGCCAAAAGAAATGAGAAAGGAAACTAAGGCTTAATAAAGAGTCTTGTAAAGGCAGCCAAATTTTTATATTACCAGTTTAATTAATGTGTAAGTTTATATATGCTATATTTCATCAGCAAAACAGAAAATACAGTTTTAAAATAGGAAATTACTTCCTTTTTTAATTTATCTTTGATAAGGCTTGCCACTGATGTTTTCCTTTTTGTCCTAGATATATGTGAGAATTAACAAAACATGCTAGAAAATTTTAAGCAACAGGTAGTACCAGAAATGTTGTTTACTTCCCAAAATTCCAGACATAGCTCTATGTTTTCTATGTTCATGCTTCACAAAAGTCTAAACAGATCTAGTAAGTACCTAGCAATATTAATCCAAATATGTTTTTCCAAGCCTCATTTTTAAGGTCCTTAGTCTTATTTAAAATTTGAGGGGACATTGTCTCTATGTGGGAAACTATAATTGTTCTTGTGCAATAGCCTCACTAATACTGAAAATAAGAGATACTGGATCTCCTTAAAAAGGCTTCATGTGCCTATTTTTATTAAGCTTTAGGATGGTTTTTAAAATAACCTTAATAAGGCAGAATGAACTCCCTTTGAGTTGGTATGGTGATTGCTCTGAAGCAATCTAACTTCTGATTCTAACTTCAAAAATCTTATTCTACATTAAAGCCCTGGCATTCTGCTTCTGTATTTAAAGCAGCATTGCATTATAACCTACAGGTAATATATACTGTTAATCGAGAGAAATCTAAACCAATATAGATGATAGAATTTTTATGGTCTGTTTTTACTGATCCTCACTATCTTGCAGATCCAAGTTTGCATTTTCCAAACCTGGGATGATATCCAAAGAGAACAAATTGACCTATAGACTCTACCCTGCAGCGTTCTGGGTCAGGTCACTTTTCTAAGTGTGCTCTTTCTGCCCCATGTACTGACTGAACAGGTGTTTCACTGAAGTTTGAATGATAGCCAGCAAGCTCAAAAACAACAAGGGAGTAGAGGTGAAGGGAATCAAGGGACAGAAGGCAGAAATATGGAAAGAAGTAAATGAAAAACAGAAAGGAAAAGGTTACACTAAAGTAGATATGGGTGAATAAATATAAGGAAAGCTTGGGAAGAGACAAGGTAAAAGATATTGCAAGTAGAAAAGAAAGACACAGAATGTGAGGAAATCTAGCAAAAAATAAATAAATACTTAGGAAAAGAAAAATTGAATGAAAGAATAGAAAAGGCAGAAAAAGGTTAAAAAATGCAAAAATGAGAATAGGACTTTTACCTTAATATAAATGTAGAAAAAGGATAATTCAACCATCCATTTATTATTGTCTGTAATAGAGAGAGATTCTTCGAGTCTGAAGTATATCCATTAGTTATGTGGATATGCATTATAACTGTGATTTTACTAAACTTAATCCATATAATCCCAATTTAAACCAATACAGGATTCGGATGTATATCTGATTTTAGTAATTCAAGATTAAATCACACTCTCTATATAAAAAACTATCTTTGTCTTTATACACAGAAGAAAGAGTACATTGAAGTAATTGTAAAGATGAAGCTCTTGAGGTAACTGGAGCAAAAGGCTGAACATGGATAAAGTAATAAGAAACGTGAACAAGAAATTAAGAACTATTTTAGGTAAAACATATTGCAATCATATCTATTCAAGCAGCTTGAGACACTTAAATCTAAATTGGCAGAATGATTTTGAAATGAATGTCCACTCTTCACATGCAAACTCAATAAACAAAAAGTAAGTAAATATAGCATCTTCAAGTAATTTAAAGAAAAAAGTACAGACTGAAGTTGTTAATCAGTGTTTAAGTCTAGAGAAAAGAGAAATTGGGCTAACTTTACTCATTTTAAAACACAAGACTGTCTACACTATAGTTAGTTTCAAATTACTCTTGAAACATTTATGAATTGTATTATAAAACTCTGGGTGCATATAACTATGTGGCTGGATCTTAGGTTTAGTGGAACAATACAGTTCTGATTGGAAGGAAATACATTTCCTCTTCTAAAACTTTTTTTTATCATTTCTAGTCCAAAATATAAAACCAGCTTTCACCAAATGAAGAAAACACAGGAAAGTATAGGACTCTGCCAGGAATTCACAGTGTCTGGATCTCACCTCTTATGTAACAAGAGAATACTTACCTTAGGGAAGCTAATTTTCCCTTGTAAAATTGGACTATAATTGTGAAAGCCAAAAATGTTAAATAAGTGAGACACTTCCCACTAACAGAAAGAAATATAGGAAATTACATTGCCAGGATCAGTCAGACATGGAGGCAACAGGATTTTCCCCCATCCCATTTTTACAACTAGCAACTTAACTAAAACAATACCTTTATTCAGTGATCCTAAGTAACAGGCTTTTTTAAAATGTATTGTGCTTGGATGAACATCTTGATAACATGTGTCAAATTCTGTAATATGCTTGGATAGGAAGGACACCAGGTGACTTGCTGTAAATATAGTACCCACAGAAAACTAGATTTCTTGTTTTCTCTTTGAGCAGAAGGCTCATTCTGTTATTGTTAAATAGCTTTCCCTACCTTTCTCCAGTTCACAGTATAGCTTGCACAGTTTGTTGGCTTCTTCATTGTAAGGCTTTAGGACAGAGTTTCAATAGATAGATTGGTGATTTATGATATCCCTTAAGAAAAACCCAAAGCCCTTAGAGTGAAATAGTTTTATTGAAAGACTTTTTAGAATGGTGTTGGATATTGCATTACCATTATATATCGGGATTCCTAAATATTAATAAAACCCATAATTGTATGCTCTCTAATTAGGTTCACCATAAAAATACTGCTGCATTTTTTTTCCTTTTTTTGCTTTTAATGTAACTTGTTCCCTTGCTCCAGGATATTTTCACCCTTCACCAAATATCTTATTAAAGGCATTGGTGTATAGAATAATTAAAATGTGATACTAAAAGAGCCGAAGTGACTGAAACTGGGCAGAATATTAGTCCATATATATGCACACCTAGTTCAAGAAGACATTTGTAGATCAAATTTTCTTTCAAGCAGCAACCAGACTGCATGATCCCAGTGATTTTACAACTTGCTATTTGCCCCAGGAAAGCTAAAACTTTCAGCTCTCTAAATATTAATTCTTTGGGAAAGACAGAATCCTTAAAAGGACTTGAGTTTGAGGGAGGCAGGAATACAGCAGCAAATTCAAGTTTCTCTCTCAAAAGAAATCGTATGACTTACAATTGATGTTACTAATAAATAAAAATTCTGTTTTTCAAAAGATGTCTAGCAGTCCCACTATAGTTCCAAGCTAGTATTTAAATACACATCACATATCCTCCTTCTGTGACAGACATAATTTAAAACAAATTACAGAACTCTTCTGGTAAGATATTGCTTTATGCTGTTAAAGCAGAAATCTGATTAATTAACTCTCAACTTAGGAGAAAATTGCAAAAACCTGTGAAAATATAAACCTCATGACTGGTATTTACACAGATCCCAGAATTAAAAATAACTGCCTTCCCATTTAATTACTTTGGTTATCAGTTTGCAAGACTTCCTGCACATTTCTAAAACTTCAGTATCACAGCTAGACAACATAGCTTGGAAGCCATGACAGCCAGATTTGGCAGTCAGTTCACCCATTCTGCTTTCCCTTATCATTAATCTAGTCCTGAGACTATCTTGGAAAAAAAGACCAGTATTTCTAGAAACGTTGTTACTGAATCTGGTAAATGGGTTTTATTAATTTGAGGAAATGTGAGGAAAAATATTAGAATAATATTTTTTGTTTTGATTGAACCATAATTTATTATTAAAAATAATTTAATAATTAATTTTATTGAATTACAATAATCTGTGTAATTAAAAACATTTTCTAAAAATATTCTAGCTACTTTTATAGCTTTATATTATGGTCTTCAGTTTAAAGAAGAAAATATTCAAATAATGGAGCTTGGGAGCTCTTTTAAACCTTTTTTTCTTATTATATAACAGCTGAAAAATAAGTTTGATCACTAGTAAGGTTGCTTTATTATGCTTTTTTTTCAGACTTGCTTAAGGTCAAAGGATTAGCTACTAGTAGATTTTCTAGGAATAAAATATACTTTGCTATGCACACGGATTTTAGAAATTCAGTTAAAAATATCAAGTGCCACAAATTGGTGTCACAACTCTACATCTTATCATTCGCTTGTTAATAAGCCCATCCAGAGAGCAGGTGACAGTCTAAAAAATAATTCAGATTTTTCTTTACTTAGCAATACACTCCATCTGCACTGTATACATAAAACAGTACTTAATGTTTCCTACAAATGTAATGAGATTAAATAACTAAAATTTAACTAATGCAAATATGAGACTGAAATATTGTTCCAAATCATATAAGTGCCTGAAAATGTTCCAACAAAGGGTTTGTCTCCTAATGGAGCCTGATGTTAGGATGCAAGGAAGAAGCAAAATGAATATTATTTGCAACCTTTTAATGGGAGATGGAACTACCATATTTACTCACTTTTTAAATATTTAAGTTATGGTCAAGGAACCTTCCTGTTCAGGCCTTGTCTCCAACATTCTTTTTTTCAGATTCATGTTATTTTGTGGAGTTTCAACAAAATATTCCTGAGAGTTGTGCTCCTGGAAATTTGAGCTTAATTGGACTTCAGTTTTAAGTTAGCTAGATGCCTTTAGGCACAAAGCTAACTATTTTAATGATCTTTTTGAGGATCAAGAGCAAGTTAAATTCGTCATTCAGACAAAGTCCCGCAAGTGACCAGGATTAAGTTCATGCCACTAAAAAGGGCAATATACATACATACATACGTTTATTCAAATTCTTTAGTCAAATATCTTTCACAAATAATAGCACTAAACAAAGCACTTATAAAAAATAAACTGATAGAAAAGGAGACATTTTTGCCACTAATGTAAACTGAAGACAGCAGTTAAGTCTAGGAAACCACCACATAGTGCTAAACTATCTTTTTATGCAGGAATGAAAAAATACGTTATATCAAACTATACTACTCTAATACCACAATTCTCCTGTCCTCCTGACAATATTTTCATAAAAAGTTAGGCTAATGTTTTCCTACATTGCACAGGGTAGAAGAGTTTTGACCTTGTCCATTTTCTGGAATTTTGACTGGTTGTCTCTGCTACCTTTTGCTTCCACCACCCTGATAAAATTTAAAAAGGAATAAAATTGCCAGCCTACTAAAATACAGAAGATCTGAAAGGTTAATGCAATACATCAGGTGAATAATATATTGTACATGAAAAGTTGAATGCCTTATTTGCAGTCCAAGAATTGTAATAAGGACAGATAATTACAGAAAATTACTCAGTCCTCATGATAATGTTAGTAAGAAGAACAGAAAGCATTACTGAAAAAAAAACTTTTGAAGTGCACGGTTGAAATTGCAATCCAGAGCTTGAATTGTGAAAGAGTAGATGATGGACATTATCAAACAAAAAACAGATGTAAGAGAAACCAAAACCAAGGAAAAAATTAGTGCTTTGATTAATTTTCAATGTAAGTTATGAAACATTCTAACAGCTTGGCTGATGGGGCTAATCTGTTATTTTAAGGAACCTTAGTCTTTAGGTAGTTTTATTTTATAGCTAGTCATCAACAAAGTATCTGTATCTAACTCTGGAGAATGAGGTACCTACCATTTTCAAGCAGAAAAGCAGAATAAATCATGGAATTTGCTGTCACTGTTTCTAAATATGCAGGCCCCAAACTTCTACATGTAGTTAAAAAAAAGGTAAAAATATGATGGTTTAACTTTCGAAGAGCATCCTAGAATTGCTTCAAAAAGAACTTTTATACCTGGTCAAAGTATTTAGTAGTAGTTCCATTTTGATATAGAGATTGTTTTCTCTGACCTGAAGGTAGAATACTCTACCAAATTTTAACTATCTCATTCTCTTTATTTCTTCAGCTTTATTTCCTAAGTAGCTAAACTATAAAACTGGAAACTAGAAACAACAGTAAGAGAAAAAGGTTGAATCTTGTCCAACTCATTAATTGAACTGAAATTTCTGTAAAAGGGAGCAACTTTCCTGTGCTCAAATTCAATGGAAAACCACAGTGCATATGAAAAACTTACTCACTAGTTTGGTTCAGCCATAAAAAACTTCATCAAATAGTTCCATGGTAAATTCTTATGACACTCTACTCCCAATGGAGAAATGAAGTGATACTGTGTTCAAGGCTGAATATTTAATTTAGCTTGTGGCTTATGAACATCATTCTGCTAGTTTAACAGTGGGCTCTCAGGCTCTCACATGAAGTGACTGACAGTGGGAACAATTTAGCTGCTACTTGGCCATAAAAGAAAAGGAAAAAAAAAAGAAAAAGCCGGTGTTACTGGGATATTCGTCTACATCTGCTGTAGTGAACAGTTCAGTTGATGGTGAGGTTCTGACTTAAAGAGTACCCATTTCGTCATATCATCCTTCTTTCTCCCCTGCCTCCACTGCAGATGAATCCTTGCTGTGTTCCATGGACTGAATTCTCATTTGCAAACAGACTGCATCAGCTTAACAACACAAGCACATCGTCTAGCTCAAATTATTAAAAAAAGAATCCAGTTCATGCACTCCAAGACCATTCTAATACATTAATTTTGTTCCAATTCTATCTTCAAAATAGAACCCACAGTAGAAATAACTGGAAAAATAGTCTTCATGGACATCATGGAAGCTATCTAAAATTAAGTTTCCATCTATCACTAAGCCTGATAGTGACTACAGCTGCTCTGTATCAATTTTAAATTGATGCCAATTTTAAAACTGAGGTGCTAAAAAAATTAATTATTTCAATCTTTGCATGGTAGCATCTTAAAAAATCCAGCTATGGCAATCTGGAAATTAAGCTATTTCAATTAAAAATAAATAGAATTATGTAGAATTTGTACAATTATTCTAATGAAGATTATATTGAAGGAGCATGAAAATAATTCTATAATAATTTTCCTATAAAGAATTGTTGGTTAATGCATTAATTATTTAATAATGCAATACAGGCCATCAAGAATTTATCTAGCTTCTGCAGAAAAAAATGTTTGTCATTTTGTCGCAGTGTTATCTGCCTCCTGCCTGTACATACTGATGAAAGGACCAAAATAAATATTGAGTGTCCAAGTTTCTTTCAAACTGTTAATCACAGAGTTAAAGAATATTCTTAAATAAGAATAAAGAAGAGTGATTGTTTTTCACAGTTCTGGCCTTGAGTGGGAAATGGATTGAATTATCAAAGTGGAAATAAGAAATCAGAACAAATGTAATTTGCCTGTCTTGCCACTCAAGTCCTGTTGCAAAATCACTTTAGCTGCCTTGAGGCAAGAGAGAAGATACAAGCAATTAACTGTTCCTGCAATTCAAGGGAAGACAAAATCTCCTGTTAAGTAAAACTGAAGAAGCAAGTTCTAAATTAACGATTCTAAGTAACTAGTTTAAATGTGTAAATGAGGCTGAATATTACTCTTGTGATATATACATGGTAGTATTTAATAAAGTATTTAATGAAGCCAAATAGGATCTCTAGGTTAAAGTGTATTAGACTGTTGAAGAAAACCAACTCAGAAATTTTCTATTTAAAATGGCAAGTACATAAACCTAATGGCATTATGAAAGCTAGTCTTCCACTGTTATTTCATGTTAGTATTTCAGTTGGACACTATGCTCCAATTCCAAGGTGAAGTTTTATTTAGAACATAAAAGGAAGAACAAGTGGAGTTCAGACAGCAAAACATGCCTGCATCAACCAACAGGGTACAAGTGATTACCATTGTCAGTTTTTCTTTCCTTTGAGCCCTAAATGAAAATATGGAGTTTGCAATTGTTTGTTGAATTTAAATAATCTCAATGACTTCTTTAAAATGTGTATGAAGCCAGTTGGAGGCAATGAAGGAAAGAAAAAACAAGAAACAACAAAAAAGATACTCTTACTACTCTGAAGCTTCTTGCAGTTTCACAAAATGACACCCTTCTTTCCTTTCAAACAAATATGTCACACCTTCTTAACTCCAAGCAGGATCTTTCATCTTAACACTGATGTTTCACAATGGAGCTTTGCTCATCTCCAATGTATAATGGAGACATCCCAGGCTTCTAAACTTTTACATCATGAGCATGAAAACAAAATTAGACTTTTTTTGGTTTTTTTTGTCTTTTAAAAGGAATTTATTGATCTCATGGTCAATTAAAATCAATATTTTTTTATTGTCTCTTTGTAATTTATGATTTTTGAATCCAAACTTTGTGTTTTAAAAGTAAGCAAATTATACTGAGTTGCAGTATATGTATCTGCAGTGCAAAATCTTGCGTTATGACAAAATTGGACAGGTACTGGAGTGGAGAATGATACACTTCAACTGCAGCTTCAAATCCCTGATGTACTTGATCTGAGGGACTGGCTCTCAACCGAACACAATCATAAATCATCATCAACATCGTACAACAAATGGTGCCTTATGAAATACACCTCAGTTCATCTAAGCACTTTCACAACATCATGAAAATCAAGCATTCCCCTTCAGGGTGTATGTAAGAAAAAATTCTGAAAGAACAGAGTGAGACTATCACCTGTGCTGAGAAGAAATTTTAAAAAAGTATTTTAAGAAGTTTTCTTACTGTATTTATTATAGTATTATGTATAGCTATATTTATTTAATATGTATATAATGATTGTTTTATATATTAAGTCATTGTAACTTTAGCAATATTTCAACAAAATATGCTAACTTTCTATACAGTCCTGGATTTAGCTTGTAAAACAAAAAGAAATTATTTAAGATCAATTTGATGGAATTATATTTTTTATTTTGTGTGTCACATAAATGGCATGAAACAATAGAACACACATACTTTTTTCTTTATTTGCATTTATCCAGATGCAAAGTAATCAGCTTCCTTAAAAGAACATAGGCAGTAATCCTGAAATACTTCTTTGCACTAAGATCAAATGCTGTTAAATCCACATGCCTCTGCCAAACCTGAACAGGCTTTTTTGGAACAGATTCTGTGATCAATATAAACATACATATGGATTATATTTTTGTCACTTGCCTTAGGATTCATCTAATGATTCATACATCTGATGTCTGACGCAATTATGAACTAATAAACACCTGTAGAAAAACAAAAATCTCAGTGAGTGACTGATGCTTTCTCAGCAACACTATTATCTCTATATGTTGTAGCCACCAACACTTACAACCTGAGCAACTAGAACACATACTTTATATTCCCATTAATGCCCTCACCTTTTCACAGTTTTTATCCAGAAATCAATTTCAGACTAAAATTTTCAAGTAAATAATTAATTTTTCTTGCTATGAGAAGACTTTATGATATTGCTTAAAAGCCATCTGTTTTTCTACTCTCAGTTTCTAGATCTGCTAGAGTTCTTGCCCTAAAGATTAAATGTTACTACGGACATCTGGTTTCTGAAGTATTCCTTCTAATGTTCTAGTTTTGCACTGTCTATACCCTTCTGTCTGCAAGGACTATGTACCTATAATTGTTTTCAAAAAACTATAATATTAAATTTTTTTTGTTTGATTTTTGCATAATTTTGTGCTAAGTTATGACCAGTGGTGCTAAGTGCTTCTTTCTAGTAAAATTTGACCTTGTGTGATAAGCTCCATATTCACAAAATATGTTTTCCCAAGGTTACCAGTAAACTTTCATCTAAATTTCAGGTTAGACCTTCGGGGAACAAAGCAGCATAGACACGTTTTTCATTGAAATAAAACTTTTTTTCCTGTATATACATGTAAGTTCGTTGTTGTTGCAGTGGCCTTGGCACAATTGAGTGCCCCTGGCCTGCTGTTTGGAGACAATCCTAAGATAGTCTTGTGAATGAAAGAACTTCTTGGTTACGGTGACAATGAGAGACACTCTCAAGCAGCCTTGCAACATGAGTTATGAATGTGTACCTGTGCCAGCCACTCATTGGCCCTGCACTTCTCTCCCTCACGTTCTATATTTGGAATTGTTCTAGATTGTTCTCCTTTGTCTCCTGGACTAGTGTTTTATGATTAGTTATTTTAAAAACTCTATATCCCACCCCTTATTCCCTATACGACTACCTCAGTGTCAATCCCAAATCCTGTAACCCCCATTCGTCCTCCCGAGTTTCCTCCTCCCCTTCTCCTCCTCCCTTAAAACCCCACGGACACCCCAAAACCCCGCTTTTTGGTTGCTGTTTCCAGGCACCTTCCATCCCTCCTCTACTTACCCTGCTACCTCAATAAACCTCCCTGGAACACCAGCTGAATTGCCTGCGTTTCCTGCTTCTACAATCCGGTCTCTCGAGTGCCGCCGATCCACAAGGAGCTTTGCTCCTCCCCCCTGCCTCCGTTTACCCCGCTCCTGGCGAGCAGCACTGCCTGAGCCACAGATAACAGTCTGCCGCGGTTCTGAACTGAGTTCTGGAATCCAGAGATTCTGCAAATTGTCATTTAACATTCTCAGGAAAAACTGACTCAATTTTAGCCACATTCCTCTTGTTGACACTAACGGGAATTGTACACCTAGTAAAGTTTACAACCCATCAAATGTCCAGAAGAAAACATAAAACACTTTTGCTTCCTACTGCTGTGTCTAGTTCAGTAAAATTTGCTGAAATTTTGCTGTGCTGATGTCAGTGTGAGTTTTGCCAATAGTGTTGAAGGGGATGAATTTTAATCATCATACCAATTACCTTTATAGAAACGTTTACTGTGTTTTTGGTGAGTTGTTTACTTCCATAAAAAGGAACAAACTGAACCTGCAGGCTTTTGGGCCAGGTGGACCATGAGCTAACCCAGCTGTCAGGAGGCAAAGTCAGCCTTGATTCTTTGGCAAGAAAAGGTTCATCATGGGCATTGTGCAGTACAGTCTGAAGGTGCAGTGAGCTCCCTGCATGGCTCAGGTGCAAACAGAGGTGTCCAGGGCCAGACTCTACTGGAGGGACATTGCTTCCAGAGTGATGCTTGTGGCTTCCAGTTACAGACATCAGGAGGGAGTGGCTGTGCATTCCCTGTTAGAGAACATGTTCCCTTTTAATTGCAATTCCATCATGGAGTAGTTGCACCCCACAAATTGGCACAACTTTGTTTCCATTGTAAATGCTGGGCGATGCATGCTGATCAAAATAAGATGTTCTTTTGCATTTTTAAAGGGGGTTGTTTTCATTTGGTTTTTTAGTGTGTCTGTCATGCTCTTTCCCGTGTCTCATTGAAGGGTATTTGTATTCAGCTGGGCAGTAAGAGCCATGTGTTCTCAAGCATGCCTGAGATTTTGTCTGTTTGTCAGTACTGGCAATAATATACCACTAAGTTGAAAGAATGGAACAGTTATTTTCCCATCTTGGCTTTATGTGAAGCCAGCCAAATAGAGAAGAGTTGAAGGGGGAGACAGAGTAACTGTAATGTTTTATTCACCAGAAGGACATAACCTGGTTTTATTGTCATGATGTATCTGGCTGCAGGATGACGGCAGGACCCGGCAGACCCTGAATCGAGGTCCCTGGGGCGCGTATCTCCACCGAGTTTGGGGCGGGCGGCTCCCAGGGTGCGCTCAGTGTGGCGTGAGTCTCCGGTCACGGAAATTCTGCAGGAAACTTAGTGGGACAAAAGAATGAACTGGACCCATCTCCGTTCTGCCAGGGAAGTTTATTTTGGGGTCCTTAGGTGGGGTGCAGGGACAGGAAAGGGGGAGGAGAGCGGGTGATGGGAGGAAGGGCTGACAGCTCGGAGAGGGAGACTCCAAACTGATGCAGACACTGGCTTATAAGGGGAAGGAAGGGGGTGGGACTAGCTCTCCCAGAGCCAGTCCCGGGAGGTCTGAAGGCAAGACAGGCAAGGGAATACACCAATAGATTTCAGGTACAGCAGGATGCATATTTCAAAAAGAACCAGTAACATACAGGGCAGGGGGACAAAGGGAAGCCACATGGAGATCTGGAAATCACGTTGCTACATTGGCATAGGCATATTATATTGAAGATAAAAAAAAATTTCTTATTAAATAATTCTGAAGTCACCTTTAATCACTCTGAGCCTCAGAAGATATATTTTGGAGTAAAAAATTATGCATTTGTGAAATTATGATGACTATCATATAAAATACATTTTAAAATGCATGTATTATCATAGTTTAAACACAAAAATATATTTTTATCACTTTTTCTCCTTTCTAAAGACAAGGTTTATTCATCCATCAATATGTGAGGTACACTTACAGAACCAATTAAATTTTCAATTTCTGTAAGAAAACATTACATGACAGATAACCTGTTCAAACATTACAATAAAATATTGTATTGTTATTATACTATTAATAATAGGACCTAAATTAGTCTTTCAGTTTGTCTTCATATACACCTGACTAAAAGATAATAAGTGAAATTCAAAGGTTAGAGATTAGACAGATCTCAAATGAAATTTTATAATGTAAGGAAAAAACTCTGTGAATTTCACACAGTGTTATTTTGATTATCCTGGAATACATTCGATTTTTATTAATTTTTCTGTGATTTGAAATAGAAAGCAAGAGCTGCAGCTGCTGGAATAGCTCAGAAACTTTTTCAATTTATAAACTGGTGTTGAAGATAATTTATTAACGAACTTAGGTAGTGGCTGTTTGATGAATTATTGGGGTGTTTTTACTGTTTTTCTCCAAGTGAAAAGCATTAATTTATATTTTTTCTTTGGACAGCAGTAATTCATATTTTTTCTTCTGTGTTTTTTTTCCTCCTGTGTCAAAGATAAAATTTAGGTGAAACAGGCAGAAGTGAACCGTGGAAGTGTTAAGAAATATAATTTCAGATTAGAAACAAGTTTAAAATATTTTCTTTTGTAATATCATGCTCATGGTGTGAAAACTGTCTTTTAGTATAAAATCACATTTTAAAAGATTTTTTCCTAGAGGAAACCTGAGATTGCATTGGTTGTGTGGTAGGCCACAGTACTGGATGCATACTCTGCCTTTCACAGCAAGTGCCAGAGGAATACAAGGAAAAAATTTAACAAGAAATATTTCTGTTGTAGGCAAGTTTATTGACTTTGTTTTTAAATCAGCCTGGTGATCCATGGAAAATATACATACTTTAGTATTCACATTCTCCTTCCAAGCTACAGTGAAATGTCAGCTGGAAAAAACTTTGCAATAATACCACATCTTCAAAACAAACACCAGAAACTCCTTTTGTTCGTTACTTTGAACATTTGCTACAAAGCAGAGATTTAAAGGGGCTCTGAGCCATTGGCCACTACAGGGCTTGGTCAGGCTAAGGATTAGAGCCAAGCAGTGGCAATTCCATCGTCTGCATGATCCCCCTGCCCATTCAAAGGACACGAGCACAGAAAGCCTGGGCCCAGGTCAGCTGCATTTTGTCCCTTTGTGCCACACTCGAAAGAGAGGAAAGAATTGGGATATCTTACCACTTGCAATCATCAGACATGGGACCTGTAGGAAGGCAGACCAAAGAGGCAAAATTATTCTATCCTCTGACATAGAATTACAATACTGATGTCACTAAGTGAAAATTTTAACCAAGAAAGGTTCTTAAAGTGTTGTTCCCGTCTCTACATAAGACACCTGCAAAATTCAGCACTGCAGAAAACAACAAATATTCAAACGTGTATAAGCCTCTGTACAACAGTATAAATTTTCTGTCTGTATAGCTAGCACCTTTAACCATCATGTAGATGCCAGCCAAGGGTAAAAGTAGCATTAATTGTTGTGTTTTGCTAGGTTCTTATTTCTTAGGACAGAAAGAAAGTGCAAATTGCAATACAGTATGTATATTTCAAATCCATTCTCTTTCCATAACAGGAACACAATAATAGATCAAATGTGGTTTTCATTTACCCCAGATGAATTCAGTGCCATTGCCTAAGATTCAGTAACTAAATAACAATGCCTGAATAGGTGTATTTTAGAGCTTTTTCTGCAGTATGGGCTAATTTGAATTATTAAAAAATACTCAAGTAATATAAATTCACATTGCAATATTTGTATTCTTGAAGTCTTTCTAAAAGCTAAATATGCACACACATACCTATGATTCCTTCATTTGCCCATGCTTTCCTACTAAAAAAAATATATATTGTACAGTTATATAGCATAGATTTTGTCTAACTATGGGTACACTAGCATTAAAGATACACCCAAGTACAACACATACCAGCTAACCATTTATATATTTCTCTAATCCATATTTTTATTTTGTACATATATGTTAATGAGCATTTATACACATTCAGAAAGAATTTATCAATTTGTAAAAGCACATGCACGTAAACATTGTCTAACGGTAAGGAAATCTTTGTAATTTTAAGAAAACTCTTCAACGGTGTTCCCTAAGCACATTGGACTATTTCACTTGCATTTCTCGAGAACTGACTGGTTGGGATTACCATCTAGATTTTGGGGTTAAGTGTAAATAAGTATGGTCTTAGCTTGTCACTTACCAGGTGTAACTGAGATTCACTTACTGAATCTCTTAACACAGTCAAATTATTCTGTAGCCAAGGCTCACATTTTAAAACAATTTATGAAAGTGTATATGTGTTGTTTTAAAAGGTGAAATAAAAATAATAAAAAATTGTATGTTTTTCTTTGTTTACTATTATTTTGCTTCTTGGAGACATATCCTGGCATTTGTTTATACTTTCCTTTGTATCCTTCTACTTTTTTATCTGAGTTTATGGTTGAGAATTTGCAAACATGCAGAACTCCCAAGAGAATGAGTTCAGCTGAAGAAATAAGGCTCATTCTGCAAATAATGAGAACTATAATCACTCCTTCCCCACATAGGAGCAATTTCAGCAATTTTGACTACAACTCAGTGACAATTCATGGTGCCAAGGTCACACACTGTTTCACAGAGGAATCACAGTTGTTGAAACAGCAGTTCCCTGTCACTAAGTTGGTTTGGCTATTGGGAGTAATATTAGAAACTGAACTCTTTCCTGAAAGTGTCTGTGCTTAGCAACTAACTCTATTAAACTCTGCATGGCCTGCATTTTCCAAATACCTTTCATATTTTTCCCTTATAATATGTTCTGCAGCTAAGAAAAGCCTCATCTGCACAGCCCACAGCCACAAGCTACTAGTCTGGAACCAAGATCAAATCTAAAAAATGTCAAATATAATGAAAAAGAGCAGAGGATGAAACTGGATGGCTTAGTGGAATGGAAATGGTTTATGAAGTCACTCACCTCTAACTCACTGCTCTGAATCTTCTGCCATCAATAGTCACTGGAATATTAGAGTATTTGACAATTGTTCAGTGACCTATGCTAAATAAGTTGTTAGTCTCGGCTGAGCTCCTTGGGATTGGTGTCCACATCCCAGAAAAACATAGCATCTGACATTGAGAGAATTTTACATCATCATTGGTGACATTAGTAAAGAACTAAAAGGTCAGAAAATGATGTATACTTGTCCGAAAGGAATTTGTACATCCAGTTCACTGGGTTGTTATTAGCAATTGCTGAACATTATCAATATTATTTTGACATCCTTTTCTTCTCTTGGCAAATTACCTTAAAAAGAGCCTGTAGTAATTTTCAATTTAATAATTCAGACTGTGGAATATTATGAAACTATATTTATTTCCCTCTGATTGTCTTTGGAGTCTCGAACAAGACACAAAGATAGAGGTGGCCATTATCCAAAATTTCTGCAATCTAAAGTTCAATTTGCATGAAACAATTTATACCATGAAAATGAAAATGTTTGCCATCATTTACCATTTACCAGCCATTACAATTATTTACACCATTTGCTTCAGACAAGGATGCATTATTATGAAAAGCTCACTGACTCCACCTTTCCCGATTTCATCTTTTATCAATTAATAAGGATTATTGTTGTGAATTGGAGAATAGATTCTTCAGCTTTAAAAGTAAAACAATGCAAAGTTTGCATAAACTAGGGTTTTAATGTTTTCCAGTCTTTAGAAGACCTGAGAAGATGCATTTTAATTATAAAGGAAGTATTTTCACAGTAACTTTTACCAGGAAGTACTAGAAATATCCCTTGATTCTATAAAAATTTGAACTTTATCTGGTTACATTAAGGAACAGTATAGAAGACCAATACAATCATAACATATTTTTTACTATTTTCAGAAAATTTCCAAATAAACGTGGTGTACAAATATTATATACATTTTTCTATATTAGTGCCAGTACTTCTGCCTGTTCTCCCAGTCTCCTCTTTCCTTTTTTGGTTGCTCTCTTAAAATGTCAAAACTAATCACTTTCTAAGATTTATAGGTCAGTTAAGATTTGCGATGAAGTTCTAATTCTCTGCCATATGCCCAGGTAAATTTCTTTATTTACTCCACACTTTTTAGAGAAAGTGTGTAGCAAGTCTGTAGCATACAAACAGGAAACATTTCATCAGGCAGTAAGGAGTGTACTTTCTTCAAAAGGATAATGAAAATAATTTTTTCACTCATATTTTAACAAGAATACACTGTGTGCATTCATCTGCTTTAAAGTCTATTTTTTCAGTAATTGAAATAGATGTCTGGATGTTGTGATAAGTACAGAGGCTCTCTTAAGGAAGTTAACCTTTAAATTGCAGTTCTATCATGTTTTGCTGTCACATCTGGTGTATCATAGAAAGTAGGAAAATAAATCCAATTTTCTTATTTGTTGACTGTTTTGTTTTCATTTCATTTCTTTGTGAGAGATAAGAAGTGCCTAAGGTTAGGAAGACAAAAGTAGTACCAGCAACTACCAAAAAATTAATAGATTGATTAAATTAAACTAAACTTAAAATATTATTTAAAGATTTATGTGTGCATATATTTTACTAGGATGTGTCATAACATAAAATCTCATAATGTCAACAAAAGTGCAAAGCATTGAACTATGCAAATATGCCTAATTGATCTCCACAGGGAAGAATTTTACATAAAAAGATTTTTCCTGGGGAAAATGTCTTCACAAATGTAGGCTATCAATTACACCTATAAAGATAATACTTTAAAAAAAAAAAAAAACAAATATGTCCCAAATTTAACAAAGACTCACAGACACTTATGAAATATATTACAGTTCTATCACAGAAGACAGCTTGTGTAGTTACCATTTCCCAGTTTGCTAAAGCAACACTGATGTCTGAATTATGTATAATCTTGAGGTCTATAAAAGCACTACAAGTGGGTAGTACAGGTTACATGCCACTTCAGAATTAAAAATTGAAATATCTTTTTCCTTTTTCCACTTTTTAGTGGTTGATACTGAGCCCAGCATTGTTTCACTTACTCATCAATGACTTGGATGAAGGGGCAGATGCCTCCTCAGCACATTCACTGATGGCACAAAGCTGGGAGGAGCAGCCAATGCCCCAGGGTGCTGTGCTGCCCTTCAGAAAGACCTTGAAAGACTGGGGGCATGGGCAAAGAGGAACCTTCTGAAATACAGCAAAGACAAGTTCAGGATCCTGCACCTGGGGAGGAATAACCTCAGGCACCAGCAAAGGCTGGGGCTGACCTGCTGGGCAGCAGCTCTGTTGAGAAGGACCTGGAGGTCCTGGTGGACAACAAGTCATCCGTGAGCCAGCAGTGTGACCTTGTGGCCAAGGAGGCCAATGGTATCCTGGGGTGCATTAGAAAGAGCATTGCCAGCAGGTTGAGGGAGGTGATCCTGCCCTCTACCCAGCTCTGGTGAGGCACATCTGGAGTGCTGTGTCTAGTTCTGGGCTCCTCAGGGCAAGAGAGACATGGAGCTCCTGGAGCAGGTTCAGAGGAGGACTGTGAAGGGAGGGTGCCAAGACAATGGAGGCAGGCTCCTGGTGGTGGTGACAAACAGGACAAGAGGCCACAGACGTAAACTGGAACACCTGAACATGAGGGAGAACTTCTGAGCACTGAAACAGGTTCCCCAGAGAGGTATTGGGGTCTCCTTCTCCAGAGATATTTAAAAGCCATCTGGACACAACCCTAAATAATGTACTCTAGAGGACCCTGCTTGAGCAGTGAGGTGGAACTAGACAACCTGCTTTAATCCCTTCCAACTTTACCCATTCCGTGATTTTCCTTCCCTGCTCTTCTATTCTGGCTTTCCTTTCCATTTTCCCTTCTTTTCCTCTTCTGTTCACGTATTCAACTTCACATTACACCATAAACTGGCAAAGGAGAACATCTCCCTGTGTCCTGAAACTCTCTCCTAATATGATCACCCATGCTCACTTCTGCTGAATCTTTCAGTTACATTGTGTTAATTCTTTGTTTCTATTCGCTTTTCTTTCTTTTTTTTTCCTCATTTTTCCCTTCTTTCTTTTTTTTCCTTTACAAGAGCCGCAGTTTCATATCTGCACTGTTACCATGTGCTTCATGTTATTTTATGGGGTATTGTTAAAAAAAAAAAAGGGGTTGACCCTTGAAGAAGTAGAAAAATGGAAGACATCCATCAAAGAGCAACTCTGGTGGAGCTACCCCAGTAGCAGTAGGAAATACAAATTATAATGATGATGAAGTATTGAAAAACAGTCAGGACTTTTTTTCACCCTGAATATTATGTAAGTGAATCCCGAACCTTGAGACAGCAAATGCAACTCATTGCACTGCTGGTGTTAGTGATGTGCTTTTTCTTTTCTTGATGATCTTCACTTTTATATTTTTTGCATGTTTTATTCTATTTCCTATTATAATGTTTATATATATAAATATATAGTATTTACATTAATCAGAACCTTAAAAATATGAATCATCTGACCCGAAAAATCTCTGATTTACAAAGAACTCTGTTCATAAAGAGGAATAGACAGGATGAAGTACCATCAGTCTTAAATCCAGATACATATGTTCAAACGTGACATTTTTAGATTAGTAAATGATTTCTAAGTACTCTTATTTCACTCTTTTCTGTGTTTTTTCATTCAAATTTATCACCTGTAGAAAATATTTGACTAAGCTTCATTAGGTAGAATATTCAAGATTCAACATGACATCTTTGTATATTATTTGTGAAATGAAGCAGAAGCTTCCTTTTTGGAAGAAAAATACGATCAACACTAGCAATCAACTCACTATTTCCTATTCCTTGTTCTCTGCATTGCCTCATGACTCCTTTGAGCCATCAAAAGGGTCAGAGGTTATCTCTGTCTTGTGATCCGGAGCAGTCAAAGAAAATACAGGATGTTTTGCAAGCAGTAAACAGAATATTATTGACAAGACAGGAGTATCCATGTTAACCTGCACCAGAGCTAGCATTCAGCATCCAGCTAGAAGCAAAATAAACCCCAGACTCATAGAATTCATACTAACCAGTTCAACTTTATAATGCCTCCTTATATAGGAACAGACTGTTGCATGTTTAGGTTGTTTTAGGTGCATCTAGTGGTCAATCTTCAAATTATGGGTTTCAAGCTGATATATCAGAACCATCCATGCTACAGTGCCTAAGAGGAGGAAAAAATTGAAATTCTAGTTCAGTGCTGGGTAAACACTTCTGTGTGGCCTGACTCCAATATCAGCACTTCATTTTAATGATTATGACAGCTCTGGTGTTCATTCTAAAATCCTTAAATGTACTTAACAACCTGTTTATGCTTGAAGAGCAGTGAGTTTATGAGGACAGCCAAATGAAATAGATAAGAGTATTATGTAAAACTGTATTCCGAAATGTTTATTCTAGCAGTTAGTATGCATCTGGAGTAAATTTGTAGACTGTTATCCTCAGGTTTCATGCGTTTTAAATAGAGCATATTTATTTTCATTAAGAAGCAAACCATTATGTGGGAAATAGAAAGGTTTTGACAGCACAACCACAGATTAAGCATTGTTTGAAAAGGTATAGTCATCTTAGAATCATCATTAATATTTCATGTACCTGAATTTCTCCCACATGCAGGTTGTAGGCTTTTTCAGCCATGGATCAGCAGCTGCAGCTATTAAAGCTTTATTTTCATTCAGATACTAAAACTTTTTTTTAACACAATAGCATAATTTTCCCCTTTAGCCAACAAACCACTTTCTGTAATGAAATCAAGAAATCAGTCTGACTTATCCTGAATACCCATGTGTGTAACAAGGAATTTATTTATGTTTTTGCCACTATTAGCACTTCTAAAATGTCTATCACCATTCGACTTGAAAATACTATTTTTAAATGGCTAGTCACTATTAAAGGCACTGTCAGTTTGATCTATATAGATGTGAAATTACTTTTATACTATTTGTAATAATCTTTTGCCACCTCATAAACAAAATTACTTTTCTCTATACAACATATTTACTAGATGTGGATTTAGTAGATATGAGAGCTCTGCACAGCTTAATACCAGTTAAAATAATAAAAAGGAGCTAGACTTTTACCAAAAGAGTTTTATAAAGAAACAGAGACTCTATTTAAGGACAGGGACTCGTAGCATTTGTAATATTCTTTTCCTAGATTTAAATAATTTATGTGAGGAAAATGAATTAAGTTTAATAAAGTTAGTTCTTTGACACTTTTTTTTATTCAAGCAGGAGACTTCATACTATATTTTGAATCAAGTAAAGACTGACCTGTATCATTCGACATAAACAGCAGATTGGTTAAAACCCAGAAGCATTCATAGGTAAAAACAAGCCAGTCTCCTTTTTCTGTTGCATCACATTCTGTTCACATCTTACTACTCTTATCTCTGTAAATGTCTGGATAGAATAAGGTAAAGCTAGCAGTGTTTTAAAGCTGAGTTAGAATATCATGCTCTTAAAACACTGTTATAAAACCACTAATATTTTGTCAATATATACTGTCCTGAAGCAAGCAGAAGGAATTTTATTGACTAGATTTTTTTCTCCAGAAAACAGATTTATGACCTTCAATGTAGCCTCTCAGAAATCTAAAGAAATTATGAATGCAAGTATGCCACCTGGGGCATATATATTTTCATGGTAAATATCTTCAGGAAAACATCCATATCAACTAAACAAGCAGCAAGTAGAGAGGACCATAAGAACACAACTTTTGCTTCAAAACTTTTCCTATCACAAGAAAACTGTTTCAGGGCAAAACTGAACTTCTCTTCAATACTTTCTCTCTCTGAAGAGCACAGCTTGATTTTATGGTACAGGAGCTGACTTTTACCCCTAAGGCACAAAACAGCTTTGATAAGCAAGAGAAAATATGAATACTTAAGGGACAGAACAACTAGTTCCCTTTCATTAAGGGGCTGGCATGCATATAATGGAAATCTCCTGTGGGTTTGCACACATCTTGTTCTCAATGAGAAAATAGTGTGCAAGTTTCTTAAAATGAGGAAAAGAATCAGAAAATAGCATCTGAGGCAATGGGTAGCAGCTATGGCTCATCAGCCCTGGTAAATGACTAGACAGACTCAGAAATTTGTATCAGCCTGACTTTCTCTTCCAGCTGTCAGTACAGGATGGATGCTACTCACCACAGGATTCTACAATACTGAAAGAAAGAAAAAAAGAGAGATTTACAGTCCTGTATGTATACACCTGCTGCCATCATTTGCAAATCAGCCATAGATTTCAGAAAGGTTACTGTTAAAATATGATAGCACCATGTGGAATTGAGAGTAACTTAAACTGTCCCAAACTTAAGAGCAAAACCCAAGCACCCTAAAAATAAAAAATTCTTAATGAAGTAGAATATGAAGTGGATTTGTATTTTATTTATAGGTGTATAAAATAATTTAGTGTACTAATTTAAGAATTTGAAACACAAAGGAAAACCATAGAGTGGAATTTTTGAGACTGTATCAACAGATATTCACACAGGGTTTTTCATGTGACGAATTGTTATTTTGATAGTCTGCTTTGTTTAAATAATTAAAACAAGGGCCTTCTTTTTAACAACTGGGGAGGGGGGATGTCAGCTAAGAATAAAACTTTCAAAAATGTCTGGAAACCAAAGCTCTTTAATGTTCAATGTTTTCCAAATGTCACAGATTTTAGAAAACATTTTATGAACTCACAAGATGAGTTCATATTCAGTGAATCCTTTCCTCCATGAATAATTCCCTTGTTGCTTTCCAGAGACCTTGAATTACAAAACATGGTTGTCCACCCGGGGAAGTACATGTTATGCAAACAGTGAAATGCAGGAAAAAAACTTTGTATACTGTTGTTGTTCTTTCCAGAAACATAAAAATCCCCAGCTACTCACCAGTTACCTTAGAGATGAACTAGCCACTAAACCAACAGGGAAATTAATTATCCACTTGTAGGAATAAAGTGCTGGGGGAAAATGTACTACAGGATTTGCAGCGGTGAGACAAATCTCCTACCTGCTACATTAAAGAAAAAATAAACTTTTTTCTAGGTATTACAATGTTTGTATAGGATGGGATATTATCCTTCTACAATAAGGCCAAGGAAAAACTTCTGGCTCCACACTGATATTTACCGTGACTTTCTCATACCATCTATAGTGGGGTGACAGTTCCACCCAACCATGTTTTTTTATGCAAACTCAAAGCAGGGTCCCAAAGAACAAGGGATCATTCTGGTCTAGAGTATATTTACCTGCCCTGATGTCAAGAAAAACAAGCTTGAGCATGCAAGTCACAGAAGAAAAAAATTAATTGGCAATTTAACAGTGACTAAGAAAGCAAAACACCAACAATGGAGAAACTAACCCTAGTGGAAATTACTGACATGAATCAAATGTTGCACAGCAAGTACTTCGGTGACTTTAATCAAATGCTAGGAAATGAGACAGGTCCAAAGGTATTTCTTCAATTTTAGTTTTCCTGGAACTAGTTTTGAATTCTTGAAGGTAGGGCACACCTGAGGCACAGAAGGTCAAAATTGCAGATAAGTGTGTTTGTGCAGCATAACAATTTTAAGATACCTGTCTTTATCTACATTATAGTACCATTAGAAGGAAGTAGGTTACGATTAAACTATAATCAGAAAAGTTTCTTATAATTTTTGCTGTCGCTCCTAAGATTTTTTTCCTGTCGTCCTTAGTCTTTGTTTTGAATTACTCAGAGAAAAACAAGAGGTTTAAATTATGAAAACAGGGACCCACCAGACCGACCTTTTCCTTTAAAAATTTCAACTTGTTCACTGAGCCAGGAGAAACACTTTGAAGAGTGCTTGAGCCCTTGACTGCATCAATAATTTCTTGTGCAAGCTTTTCAATGTTTCTAAAGAGTCACAAACAGGGCTGCAACATCAGCACCTGGCAATGGTGATGCCCTTAGACTGAGCAAAAATAAGTGTTTGCGTAGAACAATGGGGGAGGTATTCTGTCCTCCCACTCCCTTATTTTTGTGATGAAAGATGTCGTATAGACTAGGTAATTTGAAAACAGACAGACTTAGGTAATGAGGAGGTAGAAGGGATGTGTAACTTCTTTAGGGCCTTGTTTTATTTTTGCAGTAGAAATTACAGCTATTCTTCTCATCTTTCCCAGTCACACTCTGATTCCCCACATGATATCCAGCTGCATAAAGTTAGGACAGCCTTCAGGAAAGGGGGACTGTACACAGAGATCATCTTAGCAATGCAGATGTAAGGTGTACCTTCATTCCCCTAAAATACAGACCATCCATTGTCTCAGTTTCCAAACCCCCAGAATTTCTTTCATCTGTCATCAAGCTTCAAGGTTTTATTGACTTCTCCCATTCCCTCTCCTAGTATCCCCACACTATCTGACTTTTCTGAGTCTGCCTAGAAGCACTCTCCCATCTTAGCTCCATTAACCATCTCAGATCACTCACTTTCAAAATATTAATTCTTGCCAATCCGCGGACACATAATTTTTTCTTGACTTCTGGAATAATGGAATTCAAATTTGGTTACTGGGGACAAGCTTGACGCCCAAGGTGCATTTGGCAGCAAAATAGACACAGTTAACTCAGGGTTGTCCCATGAGTGAAACTGGAATTTGTTAGACAGGGAAGACGGACCTTCTTCTTTGTCATTATCAGAGAAGTTGAGCTTACAGGGAAGAGTTTGTGACAGTGAGATGGAAGGCTGTGAGATGTTGCATCTTTGCCCAACAAAGTCGATTTTGTATCAGGTGGTATTAGACCTTACTGGTCGTGGTTCAGACAATAGATCTTTATTTTTAATGTGTTACCTACTTCTGAATATAAGACTATCTACACCTGAATAAAATACACCAAAGGTATGCTGAGATTAATGAGCTCTTAATATCCTCTTATTGTTTCTATTATTAATGACTCTGATACCACTAAGTGTAGTGAATACACAAACTCTTTTTAATACACGTACCTAGGCTTTATAAAACAGTCAGCATCCCCATTTTATGTCAGAGGAAACTGAGGCTCAAAACCTGAATCATAGATAGAGGATTCATGTTATGGTCTATCAATCTGTCTACCATGAAATGATCTATCAAGTTCAGAGTTCCAAATTCAAAGCACTGGACTAGTTGGCAAGCAAGATATCTGCACATGGTTGTGTTCAAGGAGCTGAGCCAAGGTAGAATGAATAGGAGCTGACTTTCAGAAAGCTAGCATCAGCCTTATTCAGATAAGTTTCTCTGAAGTTCTTTAGGTAAACTGTCATGGATTTTCTTATTCACCTAATATATATTTTTAAATGTTCTGGGTACAAATGTTATGTGTTCTGGAATCTCTCTTTTGTCTTAGATCAGCATGAAAAGTGAAGTGCATGGTCTTGGACCTAATGGATGATTTTTCCTATTCAATAGGAATATGAAACAGGGCAAATTCTTTGCTGTTTTAGTTTTTTCAGAGGACAATAAAAGTAATAAAAAGAGAATTTTGTGTTCCAAATAAAATACTGTAAAAGAAACTTCAATCTCTGAGTCATTGGAAAGCATTGTTTACAGTACAGAACACAGAGAACATCCTGAAGTGACCATCTATCATTGCTCCAGATTGCTGGATGAAATAGAAATAAAATGAAAAAACAGCATGATTTTATATTAATTGAAACTCCAAAATGGTCTTATTGCGATCAAAAAAAGGCCAGTGTGATGGAATTTATAGATAGGTAGTATTGAAAACATATTTTGAGCCTCAATTTATGTCAAGGTACAAAAATCAGATTTCAGATCAATGGTGTAATAAAATGGTACAAAGTAGCTGATGAACGCTAACTTGATTCCAGCACAAGAATTCATAATGATAAATATATCTCTCATTTCCACATCTGTCATCCATTTTTAAAAGCAATAAATCATTTAAATATTGATTTAACTGTTCCTACAAACTGTAAGAGTGTTATGCACTGCACTGAAGGAGAACTTTACAATAATTCATTTTTCTGAATTAAGAACTATAAAAAATGAATTCAAAGGTTTAGTTATGCTCACATTATAACTATGTCCAAGCACGACTTACAGTAAAACAACAGTTCTTTTTCTGGTTTGCTTGTCTATGTTCCATGGGCTTGAAGTCGCCTAATAGATCTTTTGTTTGCACAGAATGAAGGAATAGCTTAGATTAAAACCTGCCCAAGTAAGCAAAGTTATGAAATCTGAGGACAGGACGTATATATCTGGGAGCTGCATTGAACTGCAACTCAAATGCTGAGGGCAAGGCTGAGACTTGTTTCATCCTAAGCACAGCTTGAGCCCTGCAAG
The DNA here is from genome assembly GCA_013397955.1 of Grantiella picta. Lineage (NCBI taxonomy): Eukaryota > Metazoa > Chordata > Aves > Passeriformes > Meliphagidae > Grantiella > Grantiella picta. The sequence continues at coordinate 108,084 of VZRM01005013.1, forward strand.
GCATGGAAGGAATGTCAGCTGCAAGGCTCTTAATGAGAACTAAAAAATGCCTGGTGGAATGGAATGGTCTTACAGACCTGTCCAAACCCCCCCATGCGAAAACACCTACAACTGTTGGACTGAGCTGCTGACTTTTTCCTTCTTTTTGTGATAAAGGGATTGGAGGACAAAGGGCTTCAGAGGAAAGCAAAAAGAGGGAAGCAGGGGAGTAATGTTAAAAGGCTCCTTTAATTTTCATCCTTGATCATACTGAAGGAAAGCCTGGCAAAGTCTGAAGGACCACAAGTCCCAGCAAATATAATCAGATTCTGATTTCATTATTAAGCTTTGCACAACCTTGATAAGAGAGATGATTAGAGTCTCAGCAGTAAACTCACTTTATGGATCTTTATTTCAGGCTTTTAATTCATTTATTCTAGTTAACATTAACTTTTACTTTTTTAAATATATGTAAGAGGAGTTTTTAAGAAATTCTCCAAAACTCACAATTAGACTAACATTTAAAAATATTATGACAGTGATTATAAAAGTGCTTATATAAAGACTTCAACGTACATACATAAAAATTTGGCAATACAATAGCTGTAATTAATTTATTTTTTATTTTGCAGTGATTGCATTTTTAACTGTTTAATGGGCTATTCTCACATTGGAATCATGAAGTCAGTCTAACACTGCAGACAGTATTCATTACTGTAAGAGCTAGTGGAAAAAATCCTACAATCTCTCTAGTTGTTACAATAATGATGTTGGTTTCCTGTTCACTACAAGGGTAATTAATGAAGAATTTGGCTGAACTGCACATACCAGGCAGCTAAGGTAATACTTTATGTACACATTTCACTAGAGCATAACACATAATACAGGGCTTTTTTTCTTATATCTTATTTTTAAATTCAATTAGGTCACTAGACAACTCAAAAATCAAGCTATAACTACTAGCACTTTGCTGAAGCTGTGTGTAATTTCATTAATTTTTCTGCTAGTGCTGTCCATATGAGATAGCAAAAATTTCATTACTATCACTGAATACTCTTCATGCATAATAAATGAACAATCAATTAAACATGATTTTTTAAATTCTTTTTGGTCTCATTTGTCTCTAAACTTTATTAATGTTCTACATGACATTTACTCTTCCCTTCAGATTTTAAGTAATCGTCGGTCTTTTAATAAAATTCACCTGTTCCTAGCCTAGAACAAACTTACAAATGATAAATAAAATACCATCAGTTATTTCCATGGTATTCATCATGAATTCAAGCTTTGTGATATGCTTAGAGATTTAGAAATGAGAGAATCTAGATTTTGTTTTGTTTCTAGTATCTGGTTGCACACTTACTGAAAACATCTATTCAAAAGGCTAACACTGACTGTAGTTGAAACAAACCATTAACAAGGACTCAAGTAAAAAATTTGACTCTGGTTGAGAACTAATATGAGTCACTTTGGGTCTTTCTTTTCACATGAGCTCCTGCCTGACTTTTCTCTTGTGTAGAGCGTTTCCATTTCTGTTGTGCAGCAGCAAGGCTCGTCCTTACCCCAGCTTTTCTCATGGCAGTGCATCTCCAGCCATAAAGGAGAGCTCCAGGAAGGATATTCTTTCCTTGCACACCTGCAGATTGCTTGACATGGTTAAAAGATCCTTCACGCTTCAGCCTTCTAAAATGCAATACCAGGAATGGTAAAACGCTGAGGTTGCCAATCCGGAAATTAAGACTCTCCAGGTCAACAGACTGATAGGTAATGTTGTATCATTCAAACATTTATAAGGAGACTAAAAAATACGGAATTGAATACAGAGATAGGAGACTCCTGCTCACCATTCTGAAGCTCTTTGGGGTTTTTATTTGTAAGTACACTATTAACAAGCAAAGCTGCCAATTATTTTCAATATCTGGCACCACATGTATTTACAACAAACTAAGCAGTCTCCAAAAGCATCCACCCACGGGATCTAATCAGCTATCTTCTCAGAGAGCAGAAAAAGCAAGAATGTACTAACAGAAGGAAGATCTACTTACCATGGACTTAGAAGCTACTAAGGAGTTTATAATTTATAATTTATAAATGCTTATAAATGCTACTACTTAGGAGCATTTATAAATTATTTCAAAACCCATCTGCTGGTGTCCAGAGCAAATAAAATGGATGTAACACAGATGAGCCCAAATAGACTGTCCACCAGCAGAATTCACTCAAAGTATTGAAATATTAGCTAAGACTACACAATGTTTGAGTTCAATCATGCATTTGCATTTGCAGTACAACCAATATAAAATATGTGCATCTAGAAGAGAGAGAAAGATATAAGCAAATCTTCTCAGTGCAAAACATCATTAAACTCTTTCTGTGTAGCTTTTCAGTTTTTCTGATGCGCATTCTGGTTTAAGTTTCCCAGGATGTAAAACTGGTCTTCATGAGCTACTTGTCACTAATGCCACAATTCTCATACTTTTTAGGATGGGTCAAATAAAACATGTGCCTTGAATGAAAACAAAATTATGCCAGAGCAGGTTCTTCACTTTACAACCCAGCTAAAAAAACAGAGGAAAAACACCTTATGAGGTTCTTTAATATCACAAAAGAAAGTTGCTTTTTAAGGAGATGTTGATGATGAGATTGCTCTGCATATACATATATTCTGTCATTGTACCAAAACTAGCAGTTCATTTAATTTTCAACTCTTCTGAACTGTAAATGCACATATTCACAAGAACATCTAAGTGGTCTGTGAACTATCCATCCAAAACCAAACAACCCCACTTCACATAAAATGATTCCATTTACTTGTAATAGAATACACATCCAGCCATGGAGAAACTCCCTCTTTTCTCTCCTTACTTCCCTTTACAAAATCTTGCCCTTCCTTCATCTGGGAAGAAATTTTTGCCCAGGGTGAATGGAGCAATTGCCACACTGCAGGTAGGTACTGAGAAAACTTTTGGCAGAAGTACTCTGCTCCTTGCTGCCACCCAGCAAAGATAACAGAGGCTCCTCTGCTGAGGAACAAGGATCCTTCATGCAGAAAATCTTTTTTCTAGGTGGAGATTTGTGGGATGCAATGTTCCAAGAGGCATTGAAAGGTCTGAAGTGATGCAGAGTTGGTAAAGGAGGTGCTTCTGGAACTTCAGTGTACCTGCTTCAGTCTGCCACTTGCTGAGAGTCATTGTTATTCCATGAAATAGTTGGCAGAATATCTTTAAATTCCTGTTCATCAAAATTATTATTATGTTATTGTATCGGCTATATTATCTATAAAACCTACCAAAAAGAAGAATCATCTTCACCTTTAGACCAAATATTTCCTGAGGAATATTGAGTCCCATGGCTGCAATTGTCAAAAGGGATGTGAATAATGCAGCAGTTGTTTCACTTCTTAGTGCTTGTTCTTAATCAAGGTGACCTAATTTTAGTTCAGAATTTTCTTTCAAAAATTGACTAAAGCTCTCTTTGAGCTGCTGCTAAGGACAGTTTCTATCACCACTGTCAACACCACTAGTTTCTGAAAAGATCTTTGGGTCATTGTCTAAAGAAAGAGAAGACAACATGTTTTCATCCTAATCTGGTCTAACTAAAGATAATATGAAACACCTTCTTGCAGCAGTAATTTATCTCAGGAAATGAGGAAGAACAGTTTGCTTACTATATTTCACTTTTCTGCTGAAATGAGGATGTGAAGAAACTGCTGTCTATATGAAAACACTTCACATTTAAGGGAGACAAGATGAAAAGTTCATCATGTTTACCAAACAAAATAGTAAAAGTGGCCTACTGCAACAGGAAACTGGGAACTGACAGCCCTGAACGATCCTGTCTGTTCTGCATTAGTTAAAACATACAACTCTTAGATGGGATCAGGGAAAAGGAACACGGACCACACAGGTGATATAAAGGGTAACAATTCCTCATCGCAAGAAAATTAAGAGAACTAAGGAAATTTGGTTTTTCATATCTGGGAATAGTGGAAAGGGGAGTTTAGAACATTTAATCAGAAAACTTGATGTAGTTAAAGATGTAAGCTATTCCCTACTTGTTCAAAATTCCCACTGACTCTGGTAGGAATATCGCATGAGCAAGTAATGCAAGTTAAGACATGAATTTACATGCTTAGGGTAAACACATGATTGTGGGAAAGCTTTTGTTGCTCCTTGCAAGGCAAAGCAGCAAGTGATTCACAGTTTCCATATTTACAGTGAGCCTCCTCCCAATAGTTAAGAATCAACTCACTCCAAAATAATTCTTTGGACATTGTTGCATTTCCCTCATCTCAGACTACCACCAATTTGTCCCAGGGAGGAAGGACACCATATCTATATCTAGTCCAATTGCTTTATAATAAGTGGTGAAATGAGTGCAATATTCAATGAACAATATAACTTCTCATGACACCTTTTTATTCTACACTTTTCCACACCATGTGAATGCAAATTTAAAGTTATGGTCTCTGCTATGCACTTTTAATCAACAGATAATCACTCTTATAAAATGTGTGGTTAGTAAAGTTTGAGCTAACATATATTATATGGTTCTAAAAACCGGTATAAAAACACAGTATCTTTATTTCTTTCAGCTGTAACAATTTTGGATGAAATAAACCGTCATACATTGGGATAAAGTATTCATTCTTTTTTCCATCTAGATTCCCATCCCAAAGGTATTTGAGGGCTGTTATTTTTGTTATATTCCTCAAAAAATTAAATGGAAGGTTCTCCAAACAGATCAAATGCAAATAATATATATGTCTATGTATATTATGTGATATGTAATTCTCTACTACAGGGAATTAACATAGTTTTGTTTTCAGATGGGAGAATTCTTATGGCTTCCATATTCATACTGTGCCATTTGCTATAAGAAATGTTCTAGGATCCACAGACTGTAGGGACAGAAATTCCTTTGCCTTCCCTAACCTTACTTTTAAACCCTTTGGCAATAAATTTTATATACTATATTTTAAACCCTACACTCACAAATGGGAGGATAAACACATCTATGTATTTGTGATTGGTTCTTTTTTTTTCATTCCCTTACTGATGTAGAGGCTGGGTTTTGTTTATGGCTCTGCTGTTTAGTTAAATTATTCTTGTAGCATGACTCCCTGGCTTTGCAATTCCAATTGACCTAGTCTTAACTGTAATTTTTCACACAGTTCATCTATTTGATCAGTCTAGTTGAAAATATCTACCACTTAGGGTTGGAGCCAACTTTCTAAGTCATCTACCAAAAGATTTTCCAAAAGATTATGCTATTTTTTTTAAACGTAGAAAACTAGTGTGAAAGTGTTGAGACATAATTTGTTAATTAATGGTAATCTGGTAATTTATTAAATTTTTTTGGGAAGAACCAACCCTCTCCCCATCCTTCAAAGCAAATTTTGTGCAGAGAGAGACTGAAATTTTAAATGCAAAAAGGACATCTGAATAACAGATACTGAGTCATATTATGTATATATCTAAGATAAGAATAAATAGGTTTTTTATGAACAAGGAAAAGGGCTAATAAAAAAGGTGTTAACAAACACTTTTTGAAAGATTCTGTTGTAGATCTGTTGGCCGGAGCTTGATTTGATGCTAACCCAGGGTAGAACAGGTTGAAGCCAGAATTTTCTGCCTGAACTTCTGCCATATTCCCACAAGTGGGGTCTCAAAACACAGCAAAACCAGCTGGGCCAGCAACATGTCACCTGTGAGAACTAAAGCCTCCGAGCTGGCTGCTTCTACCAGGGACTTTGTGCTTTTTAGCTAGTCCTGAATAAACCAATGAAGGCCAAAAATGGGCTGGTCGTTATGCTCATTTATGTTCCCTGACACTTTCCATTATAAAATACTGATTTTAGTACTTTTCAATTTGCCAGTTGGTAGATATATGGGCTCAAATGTTACTTAGTGTCTGCTCTGGGGTAGTTAAAATATGTGTTAGAATGTCTTTTTTGCCAAAAATATCCAGTCATTTCTGAGAATGAGGCAAAAGATATGTTGTCTCACTCATGGTAGAAAATCGAAAAGGAGGGGGTAGGGTGGAAGATGATAAGGAAAGAAGTTATTTCAATAGTTAATATAACTTGAAGTTGCAGACTGATATTTGGCAGCTGGGGATAACAATATGGGATGAAAACTGAAATTTGGCTTTCATTGCCACTATAAATTATAAAGCTTGGAAAAAAATTCTGGCTCAGCAAAGATTTCTTATGTCTGAAACAAGAATGTTAGTTAGGCAAGGAGTTGAGGGGTTCCACTTATGGCTGTATGTAACATTTTTCTTATGTGTGCACCTCTGTGATATTTTAAAGCCAGAGGCACAAGGAGATAAAGAGAACAGAGTCTGCTGAGTTCAGTAGTATTAACACCTACTTCAGCCATGAAGTGGCAAAGGAGGAGCTGTGGGGAATAGCTTCAGTGAGAAACAATGTCAAAGGGATCAGGCATTGGGAGACTGGGACTCTATCATGTAAAAAGAGAATAAGAGGTAGGATTTGTATTGGGTAATGTGCCAAGAATTTAAGGAATAAAGATTGTGATTGATGTGATGTAGAAAATGGGGCTAAGTTGACAACCTAAATTTTGCAAGATGATAAGACCAGCAAGTAAATTCTTTGAAGAATTGGCAGGACAACCTGTGACAATAAAAATATACTATCCTATTGAACTTAAAAAGGACCCCAACATTCCTGAACTACTCAATTACTATATTAGCTAAAGTTATTGGTAGTCTGTAAAATGATTCAGTATTTCCATTCATAGATATCAGTATTCTTAATAAATGCGTGGGACACTTTTCTGGTGACATACTGCAATTAGTTATGGTGGAAAACCAAATTTGGTAAAACGTGGGTAAAAGTTGCTTGAGCAATTTTAATTGTGCAATCTCTATGAGCATACACTAATAAAAAAAATATTACATAATAACATGCTGTTTTTCTTTCAGTAAGCATACCTCATGGGGGACCAGAACAAGACTGAACAGTACAGATGTTTGTTGTGGCCCGGATTCCCCCATTTACAGCAGAAATTGAAGCAAGAGCAGTTGAAGCACAGATGAGATAGGGGGAGAGATGGAAAGAATGGTTTATTTAGTTCAGCCAAGGCCACCTTGGTTAACAGAGTAATCCTCAACTAACTTTTTATATGTGGACGTGGGCTTTGTGTTCAGCAGTTTCCCTTTGCCTGACTCGAGACTGTGGTCTGCTTTGCAGAAGTACTTTCAAACTCATCCAGTGGCAGCTGAAGGTAATAATGGAAGACATTTGAATATAGCAGGAGCTGTACAGTGACAGTTTTTGTAAAAAGTATGCCTCACTTGTCTTAGAAAAGCATTCTTGAAACCTCAGCCTCAAAGAAAACTCTCAGTTCATTAGTTCTATTCCTATTTGTGCTGTGGCCAGACAGCCTATTGGAGTAACTTAATCTAAAACTGTGAAGAACTCAGAAATCAATTTTATAGTCTGTAGATTTTCTATACTATGATTAACCAGAGAACATCAAGCAAAGTGACTAAGATATATCCAGTTTTCTTCCTTCATTTGCCTAGAAGAGGAAATGTCTGAGGTGTTTTATTTTAAATTTTTAAATGACTGAATGTTAATATATGTGGTTATTTGCTTTAAAGAAGAAAAATTTGAATTTCAGAAAGAAGGGAACTAGAGGTAATTTTGCATTCTTCAGGTTCTACACACCCTTACACAAAGATTAGGACAAGTCTGCTCCAGTTTAAAGTTTCTGTTATCTACAGAGAATGGACTCAATTTGAAGCAGTAACATTTCACATCTTGCACATATCTTCACGTAGAACTTCTAGGTCTATTTTATCAGTATGCTGTGTATGGTGGTGTGCATCAAGTCCTGATCACCATTCTCCTCTTTCTTCTGTGCCTACATTGCCATAGATCTTACACAGTCGTATTTCTTTCACATCTAAAATTTAGCACCACATAGGGAAGGAGATTTAGCTTGATGCTGAAAAGAAATCAGACTTAGCCTAACAATCTACTCTCCTGAAGAGATATACGGCAAGGCTGACATATATTTGAAAATCCCAAATACTGCAGACTTTGAGGCCATCTAAATGGCAATAATACAGTTCAGCTAGAACAGATAGAAGATGATTATTCCAGGACAGGGAAAATACTCAGCTATGTGATCTTGAGTAATGTTGTGCAGAACTTAAAAAAAAAAAAAAAGGAGAAACTTGAGACAAATAGAAGCTGGTAGTAGAAGGAAAGTTTAGACAATTTTGTCATTTGGAAAATATTCTACTGTTGGATTGGTTTTCATGTTGGTATAAATTTTCTTTGGTTATTGCCAACACAAGTGATAACAGAATCATGAGATTAAAAATCATTCAGAATTTTAGAGAAAGTCATTATTACATCCATCATTTGTTGTGAAAAACAAAGTTTTCAATGAGTTAAATAAAATAAACCCTGACCAAACATTTGTTAATTAATTTTAATTAATTCAAAATTTACACTTTTAATAATTTACATTTTTTAATTAAGTTAATTTTAATTAATTTGTTAATTAAACTTTACTTAATTAACTGTGATCACTAGAAATTAAAGCAGTTGTCAAATAGTTAAATTTTACTCTTTTACAAATAAATTAATGGATATCTCTACAAACAAGTGAAATGTATAAATTCCAGGATAAGAAATGCAGACATGAATGATGTAGACTCTCAAGCTGGTTAGAAAAAGGGTAATGGAAATGCAGAGGAAAAGAAAACACAAGACTCACATAAGCTCTCTAGAGCAGGCAGTTTTGTCACATAGAAGTAAAGAGTAAGGCTGTGAGAGGAATGCCATAACTTTAGAATGTGATAACCTTGAAGATGTAAGCAGGAATAGCATATGAATTGTTATATTCATATCTGATCTTTTTAAAAGATGGAAAAACATTACATGTATTGGAGGGGAAAAGGTAGAGAAATGAATGGAGTCCACTATAGAATCACAATCTCATGTTTGCATATGGAAAGACACCTGGAAATACTAACAGAAACTCTGTCACTAGGAGTAATTTGAACTTTCCAGATATTTACTGCAGAACAAATATTAAAATGAAATTAAGGTTTGTATTGTGTTGGACCAACAAATTTATATACCAGAAAGAAACATACTTTTTCACTGCAGACTTTGGTAACTAACAAGGACATTGCATAAAAACATAGCTGTAGAAAATAACCTTGGGAAGAACAATGACAAGATAATTCACTTTAAATTAAATAGAAGAAAAAACACAAATTAGTCTTTAAATTTTCTCATTCAAAATGAATACTTCAATAAAATAATCTTCTCTTAAGTCAAGCTAAGCAGAATGTGAAACTGTTTCTCATTCACAGTTCGCTATAGACAGAACCTGAATACTTAAAAAATACCAAGAAAAAAAAAACAAATGAAAAGTTGTAGAAACCATAAGGAGCAAAGTAAAATAAAGACAAATGAATGTATAAATAACTAAAAATTACTGGGAATAATCAAAGAAGAATGGAAAGTCCAAAGGAATTGAAAATTGATTTGATTACAAAATTATCATTTGAAACTTAGTACTTTTAGGATATTGAAGAATTTTATAAAGTCAAAGGGAGCTCATTTTTGATTTTTTTTTTTAAATTTAATATAACTATACCTTTTTAAATAAAGGAGAACTCAGATTAAGTGAAAACAGTGTAGATGGAAGAGGTGATAAGGATTAAGAAAGGTCCATGCGGAAATTCAATTTTCAGTGAGGTTCCAAGGGTGACATGGGACACAAATGACCATTTGATATGGAGAAAGACACACTTAGGGCTTCATGTTTAAAATCTGAGAGGGGTTGATTCTCTCCCAGAATCACAAGAATACTGGCACAGTATTGCCGCTCCTCTAGCTGACAAGCAAAATCCATCAAGTTACAGCAAATGCCACAAAAGAGAAAAAATATTAAATGTTACACATATTTAAGACATTCAAATAGGGTTATCCTTAAAACTCTGGCTCTGTCTGAGCTGTGTTTTACAATAGAAAAGAATGAAGGCACAGAGGTAGAAGGAAAATGAGATAGAATGCAGCCTCAGTTTGACAAAGACAGATTGTGCCAGACTAACCTGATAGCCTTCACTGGGGAGATAATTGCTTTTCTAGACAAGGGAAATAATTCTAATCTAGATCTAATCTACTTGGAAGCTAGGAAAACATTTGATGCTTAATAGGAAATTAGTAGTTAAACTAGAGAAGATGATTATTAGGATAGGAACTGAGAAGTGGATAAATAGGAAGCTGACAGATCACTGACAGCAGTATGGCACAGAGGAGCTACCATGCAAAGTGTGATCAGTCCTGAGATTGATATTAGTATTTTCAGCTGTAATCTTGGCTTAAATATGAAAAAAATGCTGATGAAATGCTCTAATGGTATGAATCTGAGAAGCTTCATGCGTCCTAAAGAAGAAATGGTGTCAGGTACAGGAAGGTTAGAAATAGCATGTGGTATTTCCAGAGGAATTTCAGAAACAGATAGAAAGATCTAAACAATTATCTGTGCCGAAAACTACAGGGGTTTTGGTGTTGTACCTCCATGAATAAGTACATTTTATATCAGTCACCCCCACTAACATCAAAAAAATTGCACCTCTAGAAGCTATGTACACAGTAACAGAAATGTAATTTTGATTCCAGAAACTGTCATAAAATACCTCAGTAGACACATTAGCAATTGCATTTTGGTCCAATTCAGTTCAATTAGGTGCTTTCTGATTTTTGTACTGTTTTTACTATATGAAATTTTCTGCCTTGTTTTGGGCTTTTTTTACTGTAAGAAATAGATTCCTTTCTTTTTTTTTCTTTTCTTTTTTTATTTTTATTTGACACCCCTTCTTAAACCAAGAAGGCAGGCTCAAACTCAACCCAAAACCAGAAAACAATGAATGACCTATAAGAAACATAACATGATGCTAATAAAAAATGCAATAGCTAGTCATACTCTTGGAATCTGATTTTATCCCTATTCATTTGGCAGTATACAAGGCCTCCCACTAGGAGTGAAGCAGGAGGCTGCTGCTTGCTTGAAACTGGAACATAATTGCACCTGAAGAAACTTTACAGTTCCAGGAGCCAGCTGACTAGTTTCAACTGAACAGCTATTTCTGCACACTCTTTAATTTTACCCCAAGTATAACTTTTAAATGGTTTCTATTCAATTTTACTTGAGATGAGTTTAATTAATTGATCTGCTTGCATCTGGCCACTTTGTATGTTTTCTTGTTGCTAGCAATAACATTCTCTATACACTTCTGTTGACTGTGTGTTGATTTCATAGCAACAATACATCATTAAAATGTCACAATCCACAATAAGTCCTCTTGGAAAATGATGTTATGATTCATTACTAATTTAAATAAAATCTATAAACATATGAATGAAACTACTGGTCTGAATAAAATCAAAGGTTATCTTGAAAGTATTACAATGGAACCACGTGCTACTCTAACCAGTGACATTTAGAACAAATCAACATAGTTCATGAATTTGATTACATGTTAAATAGTGCATATGAGCAACTGTAGCTCAAGTAACTCACCTGATATATATTGTTTGAATATGATGCAGCACCCAGAGGAAATTCTGGAGAATTTCCATGATTTGTCAGTCACAGTACAAGCAACTTTTCAAATTAAGGGCTACTGGCTGAATACTTTTGGGATGCTTAACAAGTATATAGATGGGTGTAGATAAATATACAGATACAAACAAGGATACCACAGACTCCTTGCTGCAGAAAGAAAAATCATGACTTATCGGGTAATTTATGGATTCAATTGTTTGTTCAATATAGTGATCTAGTTCATATTACAAATATATTCCAGCTATTTAAAAATATTTCTTAAAAAAGTAAACTAAAAATTCTTAGGTGGGTAAAAAGCCATCATCTAAATCAGTATTTCTCAATTCTATAATAATTTTTTTTGTATATTCATCTCTCTTTTTAAATTACAGAATACTTTTCTGCAGGAAAATGGCCCTTATGAAGCAATACAATCTAAAGAACATTTCATTGATATGGAAGATAAGACACATGCTTACAGATTCATGGAGTTATAATGTAACTGACTATCATAAACAGGTCACTCATTTATAGAAATTGTAGTAGTGACTTCCAAAGCACCCTAGTAAAGCTAGATGCCCAGTTAATTTTAATGAGTATTAGGCTTCCAGATCCCTTAGGCAGCTTTCAAAATGTCAGCCTATAATTACAAACGGCTTGGACGAAAGCCCATTGAATTTAATGGAAAGTCTCCCATTGATTTCAATGAGCTTTTGGATCATTGACTTCACTTTTTGCACAAATATTTCTAAAGGGTTTGGATAGTAAATACCACAGACTTTAGAAACACCACAATGCATATGATATCTTCACTCTTCAGTATATTGAAGTGCTTGCAAAGTGGAAAAAAACAAACAAAAAAGACTAAGAGAAGCCATAAAACTGTAAAATTATTATAAAATTTGGTGGGAAATGCAACATTAAAAATAAAGAAATGCCATTCCACTTCTGAGCCAGTGAAGACTATTTTACTGAATTGTGTGAACTGACAAAAGCAAATGAACCAAAACAGAGACTTTTGCAAGGAATGACTGACTTTGAGGAATTTAACTGTTGATAAGGAATGTTTTGTAAATCTCTGAAATTTTAAGACTAGTTCCTTTCAATATTTTCTAAATAATTAACAATTGCTTTGGTTTCTTCTGCTTGGAACTTTATTCTAATTGTAGAAACACAGGTTATTAAAAAGGATTTTTTTTAATTACTGAAAGAAAAATTATAAAAAAATGTAAAGTTTAACTTAGTGTGAGAGAGGAACAGTTTCCCTACATAGTACTCATCAAAAGTTTATCTGTCTCTATCACTGAGCTATATTTTACCTGCTTACAAATCTACCTTTCCATACCTAGATATCCAGGAGACATTTTGCTACAGACACATTAAAAGCCTTAGGCATGAATTGTTGGCAAAGTCACCAACAATACAAACAAAGGTGATTATACTGTGGAGGTCCTTGTGAGACAGCAATCCAAGCAGGTGGCTCAGCCCCAGGAACAAAAAATGAGAGCATGACACCTGGTTTATCACCATGCTATAATAAAATGCTTGCAGCCAAATGCAGAGTCCCAAACAGGGGGTTCACATGCAGGAGCAGAGAGGTTTTTACATACTTTGGGGAAAGAAAAGGAGTCAAAAAAAGCAGGACACAGGGTTAAAACACCATAAGCAATAGTTAAATACAATTAATGTAGAAATAAGCTCTATGAGAAGAGTCATAAATTTCATATAGCCACAGTGAAAAATCATTCTTCTAGAAATTAGCTTATATTAGGAAACATAGTAGATAGTAGTAGGAGAGAGGCAAGGAGAGACGATCTTCTGTGTCTCTTCCCTTGAAATGTAATTCTGAGAGCAGGTAATAATTTAAATAATGTAACAGACAAGTGTTAACATTGTTTCTAAAGCCCAGCCTTATAATTAGTTTGCCTTACAATTAGCTCATACAAACATATACACACACATGCACATTAACACACACACACACACATACACACATGTGCCTACACACAAACGGATGAAACTGAATTAAAACAGAATTATGGCAATGAGGCAAGTTAAGCTACCAAACCTCTGGGATTTAACCAGTGACTGCTATTTAACAGAGCTGTAAGAGACCCTGAAGCTATAGCTCTACACAAAAAGAAATGCAGATCTCTTAAGAAACTGAAACTCTGGACTAGAATCACATTGGGAAGACAGGATAGAAGTCAGATTAAAAAAAAAAAAAAGAAAAAAGAAAAAAAGAAAAAAATGTGCATTTAAATAAGAGTTAAGTTGATCTTAAGGTGTCTCTGAAAACAGAAAACAAATGTGACCTTGACTGGTAAGAATGAGTAGGATTAAATGAAGCCTAACTATCGGTGTACATATAACTCAGAGGATAACTCTTGCCATAGCAGATTTTTTTACAAATTATGAAATGGTTTGAAAAAGAATCAGATGAAGTATTTCCTTCAGCCTGTGCCTAACATGGTATCCCTTCTTTCTTTGTTTTGTAAATAAAGCATCTTAACAGGAATACCCAAATAAATGTCCTAAATTCTGTGAAATCTGAGTTCAAAAGCCAGTAAAGGTAAACGTCAAGATTTTGAAAGTCTTCTTCAGGTTTTGGCTCGTTACCATTCTCGAAAAACAGATTTAAAAGAGAGGAAATTATATTTTTGACTTTTTTTTCAAACTTATTTAATTTTCATCAATAAGATAAATAAGTGTTCCTATAAGAAACATGAAGAAATCACCTTTTTGAAAAAGCTGCTGAAAACAAAAAGGTGTTTTCAACAACTGATGGATGCATAAGAAAATACTTTTTTCAAACCAAACCAAACTAAATGAAAAAAGCATTTATAACTTTCGTATAAGGAAAGCATAAATCAAACTCAAAAAAGCCTGCAGCCCATACTAATGATGAATTTTAACAGTTCAAAGCAGTAATCATCTTTTCTGCTTCACAGTCAGAAATTATATGGAGGGGTGTTTTTGTGACTCCTTGAAATTACCTCAGTAGAAACAATGCCTATTAACAATGAATTCAAAGCTAGTCTTGAGCTAAAGGATGATTTGATGGAGGACAGTAGTAAGAAGATTTCATGGTCACTCGGTCAAACAGAATCTCATTGCAATCTTGGCACTCCCACAAGGAGCAGCATTAGCATTTTAATCTGGATCAGGCTTGTGCTTTTGCAGCGACGCTCCTCACTTCTCCGCACATATGGCACTTTGCTGTGCGTTGTGGAGCATTCCAGGAGTACAGGAACACATCAAGCTGAACCAAAACTTCTCCTCAGGGTGTGTAAAATGAGTTTGAATGGCAAGTGGGCCTTTAGTCTCGGTGACTGGGAAGAGAACCACTGCATAACCCAGAAAATCACAAGCAACCAGATGGCTGGTTCTCCACACCAGCTCTTTCAGTCTCTGGACTAGTTCCTGTTATGTCACTCCACTTGCTAGTGTAGGCATGGCCTTGGAAATCTATCCGTACAACTCTTAATCTGATTGGAACTTAATGGCTGTTATTGCACTCTGTTCTGCGTGAACGTGAATGAAATACCTTTCTCTCTTGGACAGAGGCGCTGGAGTTGGCGTTCATTCTAATATTTTCACAATGTGTTCATAATGGCTTTGCATCAAGAATGATTAAATGGCAAGAAATAACCTACTCCTACATTGTTGCATTTTGCTGTTCATTTAAATGAATGAGAGATTAATTCTAAACACTTAGTTCAAATACAAAGTAATTAAATTCTGAATATTTGTCTTATTTAATCATCTAAGTATTGTTTGTGTCTTCCAGCCACAAAACAAAAAAGTTTCTTTGTCTACACTGTCCATGTATGTGTTTATGAGTGAGAAACAAAAAGATAAGTTTTCCAAGTGATTATTTTCCATTCTTTAGGCAAAGTCGGGGAAACACAAAACTCAGATTTATTTTGCAGTATCTTCACTTCTACTATTCAGTCACGATTATTTTCCCAAAATACAGCAGATTTCTACCTTATAAAAACTTGTTGATGAAAACAAATATAAAATCACCATGACAGATTTGAAAATCTTCCATCTATTCACAATAAATCACAGGTAGAGAATTGAAGGCAGTTTATTAGAGACAATTTTTCTTCCAAGAAAGTAGTATGTTCACATAATTACCTCTTTGCAGTAAACTGTCAATTTTGACATATTTTTGTTAAGAATATCAGACCAGCATAGAATCAGGTGTTCCAAACATCATAAAATAATATTGTTCTATTTCTATTGAAGGGCTGTTTCAAAATTTTGTGTAGATATTAATAGTAAAAGTGAAATATGAAAATCAGCACTGAAATTTTAATTTACATAAAAATGTAACATATGGTTACAAAAAATATATTTTCCCCCAAATAATTCATTAGTAGAAATGGTTTTATTTTTATGCCAGCTCAGAATGAAATAATACATAGTGGAATTTTCTACAATACAGAAATGCCAGATTCCTTCAAGCCTATATTTTAATTGCTCTCAATTTTAGAATGCATGATTTTGAAATACTTATATGAGAATTTTTTTTGAGTGCCTCATAATTACTCAAGTTTTATGTATCAGCATATTAGTTCTGGATGCAAAATAGCAGCTGCCGATCATGTCTTCCAATAACTTTCTTTGTTATAATATTTTTCTGGCCATTTTTTTCATGGGCCAGAGTGTTAGCTAGTGCATAGTGTCTTTTTGCAACAATTTTCTTGTCACTAAATTCCTGTCTACCCACTGAGGACCTACTCTGCCCAGTTTAATGTTTTCATGAAGCAAAACTGATTACATTGGATATGCTATCCTGTGAGAAACAGACATAGGCGATGGACTAACAGTCCATACAGATTACACAGTGTAATCAAGTGATTCAACAACACATCTTTCCTGACTCTTGACATTATTACGTAAAATCAAGTGAAATCACGATGTTCCACATATTCTTTTTAATCTACCAATCTTATGGAATGTTAGTTGAATTGATATTGCCATGCAAATCAAGTTATTCAGTTTATGCAGTTTTTTCTTTTTTTTTATTTTACATATCAGTCTCAAATGTGATTTTGTTTTCAGCAATTCTCTGCTGACTTTTGCTGACATTTTAATGCTTAACCTAGGCTTTATTTGTGTAAAGACACACAGAATGTTTTCAAATTTGCATCATGAGTAGTTTCAATTAACCGTATCTCTTTTCAGTTCCATATCTTAAGTTCAAGAACTGGTTTTGCTTTGTACCTACAGCAGTTCCTCACTGTGCAGGCTCTAGTTACTCCAAAAGTCGCCAATAAAAAAAGTGTAAATCCCTAATGCCGTGCAAGGATTATCTTTCTTTTTAATATTAGGGACAGGAAGAAAACACCAAGGCAGTGTCTTCAGTAAGATTTAAACTCAGTTGTTCATTTACCTGGCAGCTATCCCTTTGAATGGCTCTTTACTATCACCACAGGTGTTAAGATCTTGACACCTTTATCAGATACTATTGCTTGGGATATTTGTTGTGTATTATCTATCAATAGCCCAGCACTCTATATGTATTGCAAATTGTATGCGGGGGTTCATAAAAGCTAGCTGTGAGTTTGTTAAATTATATTTAAGAAGTGTAATTGGAGCTCTTGATATGCATTTCAAAACTTTTCTGGAGCTAACTTCACTTTTTAGAAAAATCTTTTCTTGTTCTGTCAGTCTACATCCATTATGACCTGATGTCCTTACTGAAATGACATTGGTTGTAATTTTTTAGAATTTTGATCATTTGGTGTTCTTTTCCAGTTAGACTGATTGTTACTGTAAAGTGTATTGCTGGTATAGAATAAAATGCAAAAACCATGCCTGAAAATTTTAAATAAGAGCGAAATCTTCTTTTTCATCATATTTGCAGGTAGCATATTTTAATTGATTAATTATTAGAATGACTGCTCCTACATTTTCTAGCTAGTGTTATGCCTTAAAACTTTAGGGTGTCATTTTGGTCTTTTTTTACTTTAAAGGATGAATTTTTATCTCTCTGAATCCAATTCTACATGCAGAGATTAATGTCTTTATGTGAATTATAAGACATTGTAATTCTTTAGCCATAAAATTCATGCTTTATCCCCCAAGATACCTGGACCATATGTACTACCTTGTCTTACTAATGTCCAACCAACTAAAGTTAAATATTTTTTCTTTCTTAGGAGGCACCCCCCACCCCGAGTTTCTTTTCATTGTCTTGATCTGACTATTAACAATTCATAAATTAGTATGTAGTCATGGGCAACTTAGAGAAGGCAAAAAGACCTCAATGTCTCTAACAGATTATCCTTACCGTTCAGGGTAACAAAGAAAAATATTTTTTATATAATTCAAATAAATCAGTAGAAAGAGAAAGCAAATTCTTTCTTCCTTGCTGCCATTTCACTGGTGGAAATTTTATGTCTGCTAATTAAGCAACAACAGAGAGCTACAACAGGCAGAATAGTGGCATATTAAAAAAGTGCCTAAAAAAGACCCCCAAACCAACAGAATATATCACCAAAAGACCACCAGGTTGTGACTGAATGAGTTACTGAGCTTTTCTTCAAATCAAACATTTTGTTTAGAACTAACTTTTACTCCAGTTTTTATATTAAATAAAACTATACACTTGTTTGATGACAACTATATCCATGCAGTGATGTCATCATTTTTGGGAATACTGCCTTCTATAAATGTTTCCAGCCCCAAATAGCACTAATTTTCCACTAAATAGGGAAAAAAATAACCACTTTGTTTTAATTCCCAGTTCTAAATACTCTAAAAGCAATGACAATCAAGTTCCAAGGCATGACATCTGCTAACAACCTAGATTCTGCACCACTGAGCTACAAAGAGCAGTAAAGGGGAGAAGTCATCCTAATAACACAGTATGGTGACTGTGATGGCAAAAAATATAAGCAGCCTTTCAGTGTTCTGTACAAGCTCAGTTTAGTTTTTATTAAATCAGTCATTTCCTATGGGGAGAATAATGAAATTTTACCATGCAGTTTATGATTCTTCATATGCCTTGTGATCTAAAGCCTAGGGAGGATTTACAGATCCAATTCCACATAAGAAAATCTGGGAAAACTGACCATTTCATCCAGCCCACATGCAAAAGGAAGTGTTAGTCTGGGAATATGGGAAGACACCACGGATGTCATTGCACTCCCACCTTCCAGTCATGCAACAGTGATGTGACATATTTCTTAAGGTGGTAACCTACATTAATCTTGTATTTCATAAGTTTAGTTTAAGTAAATCCAAATGACCTGGGATATCTTCAACTCTGGAGTAGAAAGGAGAAGGGGAGGTTAGGTATGACATTGATTTTTCATCCAAACAATCTGATATCTTGCTAGTTAAAATTGAGGTCTGTCCTGAAGCCTGCATAAATGCATCTGCTGAGCATATACCATTTAATAAAGTAAACTAATCTGTCCATGGCAATTTAAAAACTTCTGGCAGTGCAGTCTGTCCTTCAGACAGAGCTTTGGAAACACTTTATCTCATCTGAAAGAGGTAGAAAATTAAGGTTTGTAATGCAGGGGATTGAGGAGGGGGGAACAGGCCTCTGCGTTTACCGAAAGTGTCTCTGAGGCTATTGTGAGATCAGCCTAGCCAGCACTGCTCTGGTGCTGTACAGAAAGAACCTTCTCACACCTGAGCCGGTGTAAGGCACAGATTCTCACTCACCCAGAGAGCTGGATAGCTCATGTGTTACCAGAGACAAAGAATCCAGAGGCTCAATCAGCTGGATGTTCCAGATGTTTATTCCGGAGGGGTCCAAGGTGAAAGAGAGAGATGAGCCCCAGGTGTCCCTAGATATAGGGATCACCTGGGGTCAGGGGAGAGGAGGCGGGGGGAACACCACAACCAATGGGGAGAAGAGAGGGATGGAGCCAGGGGTTAGGTTACAGCCAGGGGGATTTACATAATTTGGGGAGGGACTATAGTGTTCTCAACAGGGGGTACTCAGACTAGGATGTTTCCCACCAGTGAAATCCTGCTATACTGGGACCACTCGGCTCTCCAGCTGTTCCCGAGGTGGTATCATCCACCACTACAGGTTTGTAATTAAGATATATAAGCTTTCACATTGAAGTTGTTTTGAGATTGTATTGAGACCATTCTGGCAATTCTTTCAATCCTTACTGCTCTTTAGTAGTAGCAAAACTTGATGTGGCAGTTCTGGGTCAGATGACATTTCTGAGACACTGTCTATCAAATCCTTTAGGTCTAACAATGCAACAATTGAGTGTCCTACACTTGACTGAAGCCAAAACAAGTCTCTATACAAAGTACTGAGGGTGGAGGGGAGCTATATTCAGCTCAGCAGTGAGAGGAGGCTGTTTTCACTTCATAGGCTGCTGGAGGGCCCTGCATGTGTGGGAGCCAGATCCCTCACCCTGCTCCGGGCAGATGTGGAGGACTAGACTGTGAGATCTCCAAGACAATTAGCTAAGCAGTGCAGCACCATCTGAGACCACCTGTGGGCATGACTCAAGAGAGAACAGTAAATGCATTGCCAATTTTAAGGATGCTTCCATAGCTGCCAGTGAAATGCATCACACTCTAAAAATTTACAAAAAGGGCAAAACCCTTTTTGAAACTGGTCTTTAGCCCTTTCCATTGAATGGCATCACTGATCAAAACTCAAAACAACAAAGCACCGCTTTTAGTTGATGGGCTGTCTTAAGATTGATATTAAATTATTGTCATTCTCAGCTGACTCTCAATTACACTTCCTGGGTAATTTTAAAGTCTGCAGTGTTTCCAGATCTATATTTTCAAACACAATTTGATTTTACCTGTATTTACCTGTCTAGGATGAAATATGCTCTAGCATAAACCTGTAAAATTGCGTCTAGACCAAATTATTTCAGAGTTTGATTTCTCCTCTGTGACTAAGACAGTTTCTTGAAAAAAGCACTAGCCCCTGACTTAAATGAAGAGAGGGGCACAGTAATATTATAAATATATATATCAGGAAGAAAGAAGTTCAGTAAAGAGCTTAGAATGCATTGGGAATCTGACTATAATCAATTTCTCTACTGGAAGGTATTAGGAGTAGGATTTCCAGCACAGTGTAAGTTAACATTTCAAATTAATTGAGAGTCATGCCTCATTGCAGTTCTTTCAAAAACCTCAACTATGTAAATTAAGAATTATTAAAACCTGAGATATAATAATATACCACATCTATTGCATTTTTTTCATACTGTCAAGTAGACTTTGTTGATAAAGATTTTAAAAAGCTTTAAAAAGTGGATGTTAGACTGAACTTTTTCAGTTTAAGAAATCAAATATTCAAAATGTCAAACTGAAGTACAAAACAATTTGAAAGTGAACAGAAACAATGGCAGCTCTTCATGAGTTGCAAAATATTCAGTTGGGTTGTGCAAGGATCATGCCTGTGGTTTGGCTGGAGAAATAACAGAGTGAGCTATGTGTAATGCAAGTATGGAGATGGTCACTCTCCTAAGTCATGCACTGCTCAACACTGACTATTTTTAACATCAGTTGGATCCAAAAGTTGTTACTTTCCAGAGACTGTGCACCTGATAACTCCAGCCTCTTGGAATTTCTTTCCTGTTTCGCTGCATCTGGACTTTAGGTGCACTGTATTTACACTAGTTGTAGAGTAGGATTAGGTCTTACATGGAAGATATTAATGAATCCTCCTGATTCCAAGCTCCTTCTGTCAAAAGTCACCTGGAAATTTCTGACAGCAGCCCTCTCACATCTTTTAGATACCTTATTATCTCATGTATCCATTGTCTGATTCATTCCACTTCCCCATTATCTTTAGTAAGTAGCAATCTGTAGACGTGAGTTTTCTCTGGAAAAGTACTAATATATTTTTGTAGACAAATTTTAAATACAAGGTATTTTTACATCCTTAACATTCTTTTTCAAGATCCCACTTCTACAGAAGGTAGTGCTATGTATTTAATGAGGACCATAATGTAATTTTTGAACAAACCCGCCTTAGCTGGGGAGCAAAAATACTGAAATTGCATAAGGTTGTCTGAATAGGGTTGGGATAAAATGAAAATAGTCTAATGTGCAGTTTGTGCTCAAAGGGGCTGAGTGATAAGAAATTCTTGAGAAGTGAATTGAGGGTTAACAATAAAGCTGCTTCTCATATTGTCACTGAAAATAAATCTGGTATCATCTGTAAATCAAATTCCAGTAGATAAACAGACTAATCTACTGATTTCAGAGAAATTAGGATAAGCCCTATGAATTTGAACAATCCAAATATATGTAACAGAAAGTTAATAAATAATGTGAGCTTCAATATCTCCTCTTTTGATTGCAGCTATATGCCAGGCCCAGTGTTAAAGAGCGGAAAAGACCCTCAGAAAAACCTATAACACAGCTGATGATTGTTCCCAACATGTTGGAGTTCCAGGGTCAGCCTATACACCTTATGTTACATTAAATCCTGAGCATGTAGATTTAAAAAAGCTCTCTTATTTGGCACTAACTCAGAGATAATTTAAGATAAAAGGCCGGCTCTGCTTTCAATCATTAAACAGAGAAGTCTCACAGCCCTAGGTAGTCTTAAAACATGAGCCAACTAATATCAAAATCCATGGATTTATTTTTGGGTTTATCTGAGGAGCTCTTTTAAAGACTACGAGAAATCAGCTTTCACAATAATGTAACAGATATTTTATGAAATGAAGGTAATTTCCCGTTCCCTCATAAGAAATTTGCAGTTAGAAAAACGCCTATTGATGTAACAGGGCTCCAGTTCAGTACACAACATAACTTCATCTTTATTTTCCATTTGACTTTGATGGGAATAATGCCACAAAGCATATGTCCAAGTGTCTTCCTGGGCTTCAGTTTGGGCCAAAAGTCATAGAGAGCAACTGAAGCTTTTTCACTGAGGTAAAACAGATTTTGAGCCAAGATCCATGTATGGCAACAAGCATTGTGTTGATCAAGGGAAAGGTGAAGTAGCTTGTATGTATGTCAGTTGAAAGTCAAATCTCCAAGCCACCTGGTCTCCTGAATTTTGAACTGGATATCAGGAAAAGGTTCATCACTGAGAGGGTGGCCTATCACTGGAACAAGGTCCCAGGAGGATGTGGTCACAACCCCAAGCCTGTCAGTGTTTCAGACTACAAGAAGACAAGTAGAAAATTAGAGTAGCCTTGAGGCATGGAGTCCAAATTCTCTAAGACAAACTAATTTTTTGGATGCTAAGGTTAATGCAACCATTCTTTATTCTTTGGTTTGGGTACTCATAAAGTGGCTTAGGCCTGAAATATCTGACAATAAAGGGAAAGAGACAGAGTAACTGCTTAACCAGACGGAATACCATTTCATCATTTCTTCCTCACAGGATCAGTCAGAAGCAAAAGAAAATAATGTTGCCGGACAAACCGAACTCTGTGTGCTCACAGTATGGTACTTACTGTTATACATGACACAGCAGGGTCACTTTTTCTTTAAAAATCTTGTTTATTTCTTTTTCAGAGTTGAGCACAAACTAGAACCTTTTTTGAGTTAAATTTACTAAACAGGAGAAAAATTTCCAACATACCAATCTTTGAAGTTCTCAGTCCTGCTATGTAGTTGCAGTGTTCATTTTGTGAATGAATGATTTTGCTATCTAAGGTCCAATATCCTGTTATCTACTATATCAAATATCATTGGCATTTATTGTAGACTACTTCCTCAACCTGCTGAACATGACTTTGTTATTCTCACAAATACACTATTGTGTGGCACCGGCTGAATTGCTGCAGAGAGTAGAGGTACTACACTGTCTCCATCTGCTTTCCCACAAACGTTGACTTTTACAAAATGGACTTCAGACTCCAGAATAGGTAGCCTACAGGGAATTTTCACGTTTGTGAATGTACTCCATTCCTTTTGTCAGAAACAGTAAGTAGATTAAAATGGCCTTGAGGTAAAAATCATACAAGAATGGGCACCATTCTTATTGTTTTCTTACTTACAAAGAAGTGTGTGAAAGCACTTAGGAACCAGTGAAAACTATTATGTTAATAGGGATTTGAATAATGGTTATGATATAGGTTTCCATATTTGCATGAGCTGAAATTCACACACTGACAATTTAAATTGAATATACAATCCCATTCCAGGATGTATATAGCTCATGGAGAATAAACACAAACACACAGCAATCTGTAATGGGTGTGATTTACACTGGCAGTTTCTCACAGAAAATATCATCTGTCTGCTGGGACTTTTGCCATTTTATTGCTCAGAACACTCTCATATCATATAACTTCTGTAAAAAGAAATAAGATTTTCTCTGTGGGACAGATATGCTAAGATGTTCAATTATTTTATTTTATTGGCAGTGTATGTGTACATTTTGTCAATAGGAAACTGTAAGGTCTTTTTTCTTAAGAAGATATTAAACTACGAAGCATGTGTCATCTACTGAAAACTTTTGCTTTTTCCTTCACACTGATTATTTACACCTACGGCATTTTTTACCTTAATGAACATCTTTCCAAGAAATTTTTGTGTGCTAATTTTTTTGCTCGCATAATCCTTGGTTTTTCATGCTGCATAAAAATAACAAAAAATAGCAGAAATTGCATTTATTATTTGAGAGAGCAGTGAATTTTAATATATGGACGGTTTTTAATGGAGAGTTATAGAATTCATAAGACTTGTGAAGGCTTTTAATAAATGATTGGATAAAGATGACTTGATATTACAGGTAGGTGGGATTTCAGTTTCATAACCAAAGGATACTAAAAGTTGAAATGCAATAAATCTGGTTGGATATGCTGCAATAATTAAAAGGCACACATTTCATACTTACTTTCCTTTTGATTGTTACATGTATAATAGAATCATGTACATAATAATAATTCTAAGTCAATTTTATCCTTGGACAGTTGCATGTTTTTAATATCTATGAATCTTGAAATCTTTCCTTCCTTGTATTTCATGTATGGTTTTGTAGTGTAATGCCGCAGTGGTGTGCAATAATATAATCCAGTAACCCTCCTGCCTGTGAAGGACATCATTGACCTCAATGGTTCTACTTGCATAGGAACTTATCTACTGGGACCTAATTATGAAACTAGCACCATAAACTTCCTGTCATATAGAATAGATGTCACTAACTAATTATTAACCAGCCATTAACAAGCAAATGACATTAATAGATGTGATTAACTAGTTCCATTAACAGCCTGAATGATTCCATGAGGCACATTCTGCTATGACATTCTGGTGCAATAATGATAACCCATGGGACCTATAAATTAGAATTATTTTATACTTATTCATTAAGGAATTATGGTGCTAATCGAAGTGATGGTCGTTATCAGACCCATAAAAAATGACCCAAGTCCATCACTTGGTAAAGAATTCTACTCCTTGCCCAGAACCCTTGTACCTTTACCTAAAAAAATTCACTAGTGAATAAAAGTACATAAAACCATTAGTGCTATCAGAAAAATTAATAAGGAAAAAGTATGTTAATAGTCTAGAATGACAGTGCTTCAGACACTGAACATATATTAGCTAATAAAGGCATGAGTTAAACTTAACTTTCAAATCTGGGCCAGGGTTCGTTCTCAGTTACAATAAATTCTAGAATAAAACTAGAAAACATTCTCACTATTTCTTTAAATATTTGATAAAATTAAACAATACTTTGTGACATGAGTTTTTAAAGGATTATTGTTTCCTGTGACTTCTTTTGTCTTCTTGTTGCATCAGTGAAATGGCAACTTTTTATAGTTTAATTTTTATGTATGATGCACTCCTGGGTATAAGAGAGGCAAGAGACACCTGGAAATGAAATGGAAAGTTTTCAAAAAAGCAAATTCCTTGTAGGCAGAAACTACAGTACAGTTTAAATAACAAAAAGCATAACCAGATTAAGCTTTTCTTAATTGTTTATTTATGATACAAATGTTAATTGCTTTGTGCCTTACATGGACTGTACAATAGGACAGGTTAATTAGGCTGAGAAATGGCTAGCTCTAAAGGTGCAAGATCAGAATAATTAAAACGCCTGCATCATGTTAACACAACTCTCCTGTCATTTGGGCTCCAAGGATATTGCTTTGCATTTTCCTTTCTTTTTCTTTCTGTTAAATAGTATGTGATTTCTACCATAAATGAAGAAATCCAAGAAGAGAGCTTTGGCTGACTACTGATATCATGTGAGACAGATTTTCATGTGGATTTGACTGCATTGTGGGGAATGAAAGGACTACATCAGTCTGAATGACTTACAGTGAACCTTTCAAAGCCTTATTTGCATCTGCCAGTACTAAACCAAACAGCAGGAGCCCTTAATACTGCCAGGAAATAAAGTGGCCTCTAATTGCTTATATGTTGATTGCAAGCTTTTCAGAAACAAATCCATCACATAAAATGTTTCCTAGGTGCTGAGCAGAGCAATGGTCACATGCCTTCTTTAAAGAAGGTCAGCCAAAGAGAAAGATGAGGGCTTACCAGGGGGAGGCTAGGCAGGAAAGAAATCATTTCAAAAGTGGGATCTAATTCTCACTGATCCTTATTCATACCAAGGCTTCTCAGAAGACCAGCGGCACAAAAATGTATGAAGCAGGTGTCAATTACAGTTATAACTATAGTATGGCTATCCAGTGGTGTCAAAGCGGCATAAAAGAGCTTTATTGCAGGCAAAGGTTTGATGACTGCTGTTCTTGTAGTTGTACCTGAGTAACCCTGAAACAACCTGCAGCAAAACAGAGCTCAGGGAGGCTAGCACTGGCCACTTACCAGGCAGCAATTTGCTAATGCTTTGTAATAGCTCACCTCCTACTGACTCCGGCAAGTTTGTTCAGAACCAATAGAAGCTACATTGCATAAGCTCTAGTCAATGTTTTTTCCAAAAGTGGATTGCCCTCATTGTGTGTCAGGACCAGGTCCATTAAGACACAAAAGATACTTGAGCTGAAGAGGCATGAAGAAGAAAATTGAAGAGAGCATTTGTTTGGGATCAAAAAATACAAAGGAATCAAAAGAACAACCTTAAAGAAGTGAATTGCAACTCTCATGAGATACTGTGGATCAGTCAACTGTTTCAAATAGGACTCTCTCCCTCATGGGATACATTCACCTTGATGGGGGTGCCTCTAGGTCTCTGGACATTGCACTCTCTCAGAACGTGAATGTAAACAGCTTTGACAGATAAACTGGCATAAGGAAATAAGTTAGGAGATTTCAAACATTTCCTGCCCAATTTTACCACAAGACACAGCACTCTATTCTGGTTTAACATAAATCAAAAATACCTTCATCCTGGATAAAACAGAGAGGGAAGCCAGATTTATATGTGGCTGAGAAAACTACATTTTCTCTTGTCACATTCAGACTAAGAGAAACGCACTGTGTTCACAAGATTTTATTCCTCCTGCTACTGAAGGACACAGTTAGATAGAGTTTTATGGTTCATTTTGTTAAAGAACTAGTCCCAGTGTACACTGTTGTAAATAGCAATATTCCATACATGACGCTATAAACTATGCATTTGCTGACTTGGTTTCTTGATGTTCCAGAATAATTACTTTTTTGGGTTTATGTTCACTTGTGTTACTGGGCTTAAAAATGAAGATAATGTTCAAGAATTTTAATTTGAAACTTTCGATCAAAGCAGGTTTCTGGTAGATGTACAGAGCTCTTCTGGACCTTGTTCTTCTCAATAAACTCATTTTGTGATCCTTCAAAGCTTATCATTATTTTATGAAAATAGTTTCAAGAACACAATCAAGAGTAGCTCCCAGACATCCCCTCAGCTTCCAACTCAGTAAAAATGGGAGATAAGGTCACATCTTCATCACTTTACACAGGCTGGTATTTCTCTTCTCCATTCATATACAATTTTGCTGAATCACCATCTGTAGGTGTGTCTATGATGTGTTCATTAGTAAGACCATTTCAGACTACCATCAACTAGATTAGACAAGATTTTTTTCTCATTAATTTTCTTAGTTCTGTGGACAGGAGTTGTTTTCACATGAAAATCAATATACGGGAGAAAGGATGCTGCTTGGCTGCATTTTTCCCAGCACGGCACTGTGATCAGGCTAGTGTTTCTGCTTTTAGATACACTAATGCTCTCTAGAGTCAGGTCCTAAAAATAGACTCAGGTAACCCTGGCAAACTTAAGTATGCAATATCAATATAGAAGTTCTGGGACTTGTAGGTGGCTCCACCTCTATTCAAGTTTCAAAGTCTTTTGGAAGAAAAACACTTTCCTGCACATAGTTTTGGTCACTGGGAGGTTTCAGCAGAAAGGCAGGTATTTTATGTACATTTTCAATGTAGCATCCAACTCCTCTCTGTTTATACTAATCAATTAGATAAAGATTAGACAAAGACTTCTTAGGCAAAGACTATTAAGCATTGCAGCAGCTACACTCTTCTGCCTCTGTGCTTGGAAGGGGGGAGCTACTAATTTCCTCAGAAGCTCCAGACAGCCTGTGAAAGAAATAGCATAGGTGGTGACTTCAAATCATACTGCACACACAGATATTCCAGAAAGGCAGAGTTTCTTATGCATAGAGGTCTAATTCCAGCAGAAGAGAATTGCTTCCATATGAAAAGTCTAGCTGAAAAACTCATCTAAGCTTGTGAAGAAAATACAATCCTGGTAAAAAAATTACGCTGACAGTTTTTTACTTGAATACTGGTTTTGCCTTTTTAATCATTCTGTAATCAAGTAGAACACCTCTTTGGTTCTTGTTTTAATTTTCCCCTGGATTTCTCTGGGGTACAACTTAGCTGTTCCCTGCTGAGTCACTTTTGAACCATATTTCCCAGCATAGACACAGTAACTTAGAGCAGCAATGTTACTCTTACCAATCATAAGAAAGAAAAAAAAAAAAGTCATGTTTTCCAGGAAATATCCTCAAGAACAGAATTTAAATGAAGGATAATCCGTTTTTTCACTTTTGAAATAATGGTGAGGTTTTTCCTGTTTATTTCATACCAGCACCTATTTTTGAAATAAAACTTGAAGTTAGTTAATACATGTCTGTATAAATGCTGAAATTAGAAACGCCAAATTAGAACTGTAACAGATAATTTCAAATTTATATAAATCCTGACCTTTAAAGTATTACTAGACCTCAATGTTTTGGTGTAATCGCTCAGAAACAAGATAATAGTGGACAAGATAATAGTAGAGAATTGAATGACAACAATTGGATATCAAGAAGGTGTGACTCCTTCAGCAGGCATGCTCTCTTACTAAGAAAATCCATGTTGTGGTAAGGATTTTTGAAGTAGTTGCTTTAAGGTACCTGTCTGAGATTTCACTGGATTTACTACTTGTCTTGCTTTAATGCAGTCAGCTATGGAACTGAATTATTCATTTGCTTCAAGAAACTTAATATTTTGTTCCAGTGTATCTAAGTGATCAATCTGCATGGAAAGCCCCTGACTTCTGCTGTTACATCACTGTTCCATGTTTTTTTCACATTGTGCAGCAGACAGAAGAAGAGCAGAAATAAATTTTGTGATTTCTCAGCACTGGTAACATTTAATTAACACTCCACTGTGTGAACTACTGTGAATCCGCATGCATGCAGCTGTCTCCTTATTTCCATTATCTAGCATTAATTTAGGCTTCACAACATAGCATACAAACATTACAATGTTAATTTTTAAATGAAACCCAAAGGCAAGTTTAATTTTAAACAGCATTAATTTTCACGCTGACAGACTTCAGTGGCTTGTCTTATGCAAGGATGTTGATATTAAATTTGCTATTTAATAAAGACTGATGAACAAATGGAGGGAGGTTTGTCAATGAGGATTTGTCAGTTTTGCTTCCTTTCCTCACAAGTTAATGACATTTGCTTCATAGACCGTCCCTAATGATGCCAAGAAGATCTGGCATGGCACAAGTTGCTGCTTCTGTCTTAGTTCAGCAGTATTAGTCAATCATACAAGTGTAGCACATTAGAAAGAGATGAGCAAGACTTACTGAACTAAAAAACAAAGTTAGCAATTTGTTAAAGTTAGCAATTTGTTAAATTAAATTATGTCTATGTGAATTTCTTTCTTTTTTCTTTTTTTTTTTCTTTTTTTTTGTGAAGAGTCACGGTTCAAGAAGGATTTTGCATTTCTGAGATAGAATAAAAACCCCCAATTGGAAAAAACATGAAAGCAAAGCACTCCATATCAGCTGACTGTGAAAGACCATAAAGGTTGCCAATGCCACTTCTGTTCCTGTCATTAACAGTCCCAAAAATATATCTTTTACATTAAAATCACAGAGTAATGAAAAAAAACCCTTTGGCATATGTAGTTTAGGCCTTTGACAAGATCAATGATACAAAGACTATACCAAGGTAAGTTTGCTTTAGCTGGACCTATTAAAAAAACCTCCAACCATATTTAGGTCCTATACCTGAAAGGAAAAGAAGGTTTTTGCTTATTTGCTTTCACTTTGTGTTCCTCCGAATCAGCCATCAGTGGGGAAGAAAATGGATAACTGTTCCTATGTGACCTTAATCCTAGACAGCTGAGATCTCACAGGTATTCATTCATTGAGTATATCCAGTTTTTGCCATAATTTCATACAGAATAATTTTGAGTCTCTGAAACCCTCAAATACAATGTAAAACCATATCCCTAATGTCTGTTGGGCCAGATTGTACACTGACTTTGGAACTCATTTGATTGATCTCCAATTAAACCAATCTTCTGCCTGTAAGTATTATACATACTCTGATTTACATTACTTTCCTCTGGGTAGATAAGATAAGAAGATATCACCACAAGCCTTCGAATTGAGAATCATTTGGAAGTAAATTGTATTATTTCAGCTATTGTGCCAGGAGGGCCTGCCAAACACCACATGTAGTGCAAGACCCATTGCTGTAGTTAAATCCCACCACACACTCACCCTCCTCCAGCAGGATGGGGGAGAAAATTGGAAAAATAAAAACGGGAAAACTTGTGGGTTGAGATAAAGTTTAAGAGGTAAATAAGTCTAAGAGGTAAAGCAAAATAGTTCAAGCAAAGCAAAAAAAAATTAATTCACTCCTTCCCATGGGCAGGCAGGTATTCAGCCATCTCCAGGAGAGCAGGGCTCCATCACACGTAACAGTGACTTGTGAATTCAAACACCATCACTCTGAATGTTCCTCCCACCCCTTCCTCCTTCTTGCCCAGCTTTACATGCTGAGCATGGTGCCACATGGCATGGAATATCCCTTTGGTCAGTGGGGGTCAGCTGTTCCAGCTGTGCTCCCTCCCAAATCCTCATGCATCTTCAGTCTCCTGGCAGGTGGAATGGGGTGGGGATCAGAAAAGTCCTTGACTGTGCAAGTGCTGCTCAGCAATAATGGAAACATCCCTGTGTTATCAACATTGCTTTCAGTAGACATTAAAGCTACAACCCCATACCAGCTACTGTGAAACGAATTAACTCTAACCAAGCCAAATCCAGCACACATAAAAACAGATGGCAAGGTATTCTAAACATTTCAAGTTGTATTACAGGATCATATTTTGGCCCTTAAAAAGTAATTTTCCCACAGACATGACTGTAGTTTCACCAATGACAGTGGAATTTATTCACTGATATTGATGCCTGGAATGTGGCTAGCATAATAGTTGCTTTCACATTGCTTCCAAAAAATGGAGGGGATATTCCAATTTTTCCTATCAGGTTTTACTATATGCTGCCTTTTTATTTTTCTTTAGATTAACCTTGTTACACTAATCATTTCAATTGCTCCTGTAAGGCCTTTTATAATAATTTCTTTAAAGAAACAGTCAGTTAAACTCAGAGGCCACGTAAAGAAGTTACAATATCACAGTTTCCTTCTGTAAAAAAGAAACACCCGTAAGGGCATTTATGACCATATTATAAAACCAGAATAAGCTAAACCTCTCATCTGAAATGATAGAAATGTTGATGCTTGTTTTCCAGACCTTAATTATATTACATACAGTCAACTCAATCCAGCCAGTAAGTGATACATTGTTTTGAGATCCTTACAGCATGCTGTTCAAGTAATTAAGAAGAAAATGGACCAATTTGCTCTTGTTTAGACTGCTCTCATGCTGCTGGAACCCCATATATTTTGTGAATGTGAGATAGGTAGGGCACGTGAACCTGACATAACAGCTATGTGCTGGAAGTCTGGAAAGAAAGCAATGCTTTAAGCTGTTGGGTGGCACAGATAATAACCAGAGAGGTCTTATACAATGTACTGCTATGGAGGTATATTGTCACAGGACTGTTGCACAGCTTCTGAATAATAGGACATTAAGGTATGCAGATACCTTGCATAAAGAAAAAGAAAGAAAGAAAGATGAAAAAAGAAAGGAAGTTTAAAAATAGGAAGTCTGAATTTTTTTCCCCCTCTCTGTATGAAAGGAAAGCTCCGTGATGCTGAGGTTATACATTACACCAAGACAGAGGCAATTTATTCAACTATAGCTCAGGTAGTGTCAGCAGTTTCATTAAATCCACTTCTAAGAGGTCCAAAGCCTGACTGCAATAATTTTTTCAGACCTGAAACATTTCCTTAAAGGTCTCTCCCTGTGCACCAAAAAATACCATAGACTTATGTGTAACTATTTCTCTCATTTTCTGGCTAAAAGAAATCAATTTTAATGATAGCACTTTGCAACAACTAGAAAGTTTCCTTCACTCATTCTTTTAAATTTGTTTCA
Organism: Grantiella picta; assembly: GCA_013397955.1. NCBI lineage: Eukaryota > Metazoa > Chordata > Aves > Passeriformes > Meliphagidae > Grantiella > Grantiella picta. The sequence continues at coordinate 140,333 of VZRM01005013.1, forward strand.
ACCGACACTAGTTTTTCCTTACTGGGTTTCCCAGTGGCTTTATTTTTTCAAGCAAAGAAAGCTTAGAAGCAGAAAGCTGCAGACGAACTATTCTCTGTCCTGCTTTCCTCTCTCCTTCCTTTCCCACACAATTTTAGATTCTTGCAAGCAGGCGGCTTACAATGACTTTTTACCTCTATGATGTGAGTGGTCACTCAGCATCTGCCTCTAGCAATTCATAAGTATCTGAGTTAATTTTTTGGTAACAGCCTGTAGTTTCCTGAGGTTAATAATCAGAGTTATGCTTGCAAAACTCTCAGTGTATTTTGTTCTCTCTACTATACCACTGTATCTAAAAGAGAGTAGAGTCTGGTACTAAAGGTTGCCATTTTATCCCACATGTTAACATTTCAATCTTTTAACGTATTTTTTCTTTGACTATCTTTGCAGACCTAGAGTAATTCAGAATTCTGCACATCTAGAAAAATTGACAGATATTATCCTTAAACTTCTTATATTGCACTTTTCTTCATACTACAGCTTTTTTCGAAAATCTTCCCTGGGCAATTTTGTCATTTGAGTTTGACACATGTGTTTAAAGAAACACTATATGCAGTTTTAACATGCTCTCAGGTAACTGTGTGGTCCATGGATAAAAGTAGTTAACTTGATGATTTTAGACTGAGGGAGATTTATACATGTATTCTATTTTCCATTACTTTGCTGAAAAGCAGATATAATACAGTGTGCAATTTCACAGCATAACAGAACACTACCAAAAAGGATTCATCAGTGTACAGAGAAGTCTTAAAAATTTCTGTCAGCATAGCAGCCTAGTGGACTACTGCTTTATCTTGCTATAGCTCCTGTGACAGCTGAGTCCTACATTATAGTATTGTCAATTAAATTCTCTGCAGTACATATCCCATTCTAGTGAGGTCTTCCTCTATTTTGGCTTTATATGCTTCCTCTCTATTTTCATACTTATGTCAGCTAATGGAAATCGAGAGTATGTGCATTCATGAGACACATGTTTGGTGATGTTAAAAGTGTAAGTATTGCTTTCTGGAACTTTAAATTAATTTTTTTCCACTGCAATTACTTTCAACAGATTATTACTTTAGCTTGTCTAGCAGTTAAACAGATTTAAACTTAATTAGTTCCCAAGAAATTCAGAAATTAGTGTGGGATTTTTCAGTCAATGAAGTAAAATAGCACAGAAACATGATCTATTCAAGCAATTATTTAGATTGTGGAACCACTCAGTATCATTTGATGGTATACTGCAGCAGAATATGTTCTGGACTCTTTCATAGAAATATTAACATTAAAATAAATTTCATCTCTGCAAATAGCCCAAACAGAAATAATAGGTCATTAACACCTTTTCATGTCATTGGACAGAGCAGAATGGCAGAGAAACAGTTAAAATTCTTTACCAAAGGATTTCTACTTGAAATTAGTATGAGATGCCTGATGTAATTTGTTCCTTAAGAGCCACAAAACAATAAGAGCCACAAAGCATCAGCAAGTTGGACTGTAACACTAGACATTCTGAGAAATAGTGAGTGCACTGCAGTATCTTCTGAAAACACTGACCCCAAAACACTTTTCAATGAATCAGACCTCTCTTTATCATTTCAAACTCCCTGAGGCTCACACATGTACAAAGTGGGTTTCTAGGATTCCATGTGGCTTTCCTTTGTTCCCCTGCTCTGTATGTTATTGGTTCTTTTTGAAATATGCCTCCTGCTGTATCCAAAATCTATTGGTGTGTTCCCCCGCCTGTCTTGCCTTCAGACCTCCCTGGACTGGCTCTGGGAGAGCCAATCCCACCCCCTTCCCTTCCCTTATAAGCCGATGTCTGCGTCAGTTCAGGGTCTCCATCTTTGAGCTGCCAGCTCTTACTCCCATCCCCCGCTTTCCTCCCCCTCTTCCCTTCCCCTCTCCCCTCACTTGCGCACCCCAAATAAACTTCCCTGGCAGAACGGAGATGGATTCCAGTTTGTTCTTTCATCTTACTTCGTTTCCTGCTGAATTTCCGTGACTGGAGACCCACGACACGCTGACCGCACCCTGGGAGCCGCCGACCCCGAACCCGGTGGAGATATGTGCCCCAGGGACCTCGATTCAGGGGGCTGCCGGCTCCTGCCACTCTCCTGCAGGGAGTAACATCACACACACCTCTTAAAAATTAGTTCCTTCCCTTTGCAAACTGATTTTCTTTTTAAAAGTCATCGAAAAGCAATGTTTTGCCTCCTTCTGCACTTCATAAAAATCTTATACTGTGCCTCAGAAGCAAACAAAAGCTGAGCATAATTAAGTCCCCCCTCCCTGTTTTTAATTGATGGCATCTTAAAATGGAACTCCAGAGGCACGAACTGTGTCAGTTGCTGATGCATTGAAGGGTTTGGCTGGTGTGCAGATTACCTCCACTACATTAAACTCCTTTAGCACTGCCAAGTACAGCATCAGAAAATTCCAGCGTGGGATCATATTGGGATTCCTGACTTGTCCTGTCTGGGAACTGAAGGCCAGGTGCTTTTTTTTGTTTGCTTGTCTTCATAAAAGACAGCTCTTATGTGTTTTTACAAAACCACAGCTGTCATATTTCTGTGATTTTTTAGGTGCTTTTAAGCAGCTACCCTGTTAATAGTAGAAAATTGGTGTGGTTGGTAAAGTGAGTACAAATGATTTTGTACAGTTCAGAGAGGTGAAATTCTACAGATTTTGCTGGTTTTCATTTCCCTCCTGCACCATGAACCTGTTCTGCAGTGTCCATTCATGGAGGGACTTTCCCTTGGAGTTAGCACTAGTGACGCAAAACACACAACTGAAGTGACAGCCTCTCACCTGCTCTGTATATTGAAAACTCGCAAAGCTGTGAACGTCTGGTGATTTTGAAACATTATCTCAGGCTGAGGTTCAGTGAACACGGTCTGGGATTCAGGCATACCAGAGAGCACAGAGGAATCTGACTGCTTCAGCTCTGTATAAAACTACAGCTCAGTGTGCAGATACTGAACTTGATTCTCCGTGTCAGTTATTTCTGTCAGTGAGTCCTAGTGATAACTGTGTGCTGTGTTCCTTTAGGTTACCTCATATTTCCTCTGGCAAAAAAATTTTAACTCCTTTAGCTCCTTGCCCAGAGGCAGTTCTACTTGCTTTAACACATTCTTGTGAACACAGCTCCAAATATCGTGTAGTTTGTTAGGATGTTGGCTTGCTTGTTACAAGGCAGGAGAGAGACTAGTGATTGCTGGTCATTGAGCTTGGAGGAGAGGAAGCTGTGAGTGCTGCCAAATTTTTATCACATTAGAACATTTTTTTGCACTGGAACATTTTATCATCTTATCCATGACAAACTTTCCATTCCCATACAAGAGCAATCTCAGTCTACTGAATGCATGAGTGACAGTGGTTTGCTGAAATACCGTTCAGATTACTCTCTTTTTCCTCCTGTGACAGTCGTCTCATTGTCTGAGTTCATTATAGCAAAGGACATTTGTGTCTCTATGAAACAGTGGCATTCGTCTTAATAGTTTAAATACTTGGTTTACTGTATGATATTTTTATTATAACAAAAAATTCCGCATATGCGTAAGATAGAGAAGTAACAATCTGTGCCATCTTTTGTTAACATAAAAGAAGGGACTTCTGCAATTTATAGTTCAACAGACTCTAACTAGTAGTAAATCAGAGAAGGGGAAAGGTCAATTGAAAGTGACTATCTTGATTTGTACCTCTTGTAACAGTCTACAGCTGTAAATGAGCCCCAGTTTTGACTTTCCTTCAATTATTTCTCTTTCTCATTTCCATTGTCTCTTTTTAGCCTGCCATTCTGTCAATACCTTTCACCTAACAAACTCTAGAGAAAGCGTGCATGAATTTAAAGTGAGCAACAGCTGGGTTAGGCAGTAACAGGTAACAATATTGCCGAGACAGACCAGAAAATGAAGATTATTATCTATCTTGAGGTGGACGCGTCTCAAAAATTGCCTTCACAAGTGAATAATGCAATCTTATTGATTTATATAAACTTAAAACTTAGTTTATACTCCTCCTTTTCAACATGGGGAAGACAGATAAATGTTTACCTTGGGATGATGCAAAGAGCCAAGAGGAGGGAAAATGCTTGGCAAACATGATGTACATGAACAATAGTCTTTTTAAAAGGGTCTTAGTTAGTCCAAGAAGATTAAGGGTGTATCAAACTTTGAATACTTAAAAGACTATTGCTGATCAACCATCTCATCTACCTGTCTATGATGGGGGGACAAGAACAGCTTTAAATCACTACTTGGGTGCAGTCTTTGCAGATCTTTTCAACAGAAAGATGAAGGAAACCCAACTTCATTGCCTGGGAGAATTGCAGCATCAGTATTACTAAGTATGAAAAGCCTCAAGAAGATAGAAGTCTGTCAGAATGCAGAGGAGCACAGGAAAATCAACCAAATGACCTATAGCCTTCCTTTTCCTCTGCTGTCCGCCAGCACTGTTATTCCTGTATTTTTCATTGGTCATTATAACAGCATGTTCAAAATCCTGCTTAATGTGTAAGGTGCTTTATGGTCTTTGCGAGCTCCTCAGCCTGTGAGAATAAGGGCATGCATTTCCACACCTCGTGTGGCTGAGAAACCCTCAGGATTTCCCAAGTGCCCACTGGTCAGCGAGGTTCCTCTCAGAAGCAGATTCTTCCTGTTTCTGGCAAAAGCATCCCCTTCTTTCTCACCATGTTCTCTCTGGACCTCATCCTTCTCCTAGAAATGTGTGTTTTTCTGTATGCCTGAGGAGAGTCCTTCTTTCAGCTTTAAAATCGGGGTTCTGTTTTTCGGTACTGGTGGTGGGCTAAAGCGTGTAAGAAATATTGTCTCTTTTAGAGTATAACATTTATTAGACATATGGCAGTAAGAGTAAAATAATTCAAAGTACTTCACTCGCAATAATCAATGAAACCTAGAAAAATCAATCCAACCTCAATGAAACCAAATGACTGACAAATCAGAAATACAGTTTGCCTGGATTGGATGACATTTTCCTCATGTTAGTTTTACTGAACACTCTGAGATAATAGAGAGGTTGCCATACATATGCACAGTCATCTGTGTACATATATTTTGCTAAATCTTCCCTATGTTGTGATTAGGCCAGTCTTATTATTTTGGCTCTTGCAACAAATAATGACCATCTTCCTATCCTAGGGTAGTAACAGTATTGAGAACCACAAGCCACTGAAAATAATGAATTAGGTCTTCATAAATCGCTAGTTTGGTTTCTATTACATAAATTCTTTTAAAATTACACATTATCACTATTTGCCTGTTGGTTTTGTGATTTTTTTTCCATCAGTCATGAGATCAATTTTCAAAATTTGTTTCTTTATAACAAAAAAAGTACAAACTTGGTCAATTCGGTCTTTTTAATGAAGACTAGGATTTATGCCTAATCCAATGGTTGTAACAGCATGGACTTTAAAAGAAGTATACTGAAACACAGAGCCATCACAAAAGTTGGAACATGTGTATCACTTTTTTCCCCCAATAAAAATAGTATGATACAGTAGGGAATTCCTCTAAACAGATTCTGTGTTGGCTGAAGTTGGTATTTTTTCCACATATTCAAGCCACATGAATCTGATTGTCATTTGTACTTAAGGCCCCTTTTAGATCTCTTGAGAAGAGTGTACAAAGGCCTGTATGTGAACAGAGATTTATTTTATGACCAGTTTAATATGTCTTTTCTCTTTCGGAATGAGATAAAGGATTTAAAAGGGGAATTTCAGTTCCCAAAGAAGGAAACAAACTATTCTTAGCACTAATATTATTCTTTAGTTGCACCATTGACTGGGGGAAAATGGGGAAAGGAATTTGTGGGACTTTCCTGCTAGTTTTCTCTTCCAGAGATGGTTTGTCTTGAGTGGCCTTCTGAGATCATTATTTCTTTTCTCTTTTGATTTGCTTCCCAAAAGAAAAAAAGCAAATCAAGATTTATCCAAATGTAGCTGAGAAGATTCTCCTTTTTCCTTAGATTCTCTGCATCTTCTTTGAATAGGGTTTTTGGGGTTTTGTTTTGTTTTCAAATATGGATTAATTCCTGCTGCTTCTCAAAATTTTATTATCTGTCATTTTATTTTTAAAATCATATGTTGTAAGATGGACATCTAAGAACCATATCTTCTTTCTTGTTTTCCACTTTTCCATGGGGACTGAAAAGAAAACGCATGCCATATTTATAAATAAAAATGCCAGACATGACATTTAGGATGCTTTCTCTAATTGTACATGTTTTCATTTTATGTCTTATTTTAGTTTGATTCTATTTCTGGTTTTACGGCAGAGTAATTAAAGTCTCTGGATTAAAATCTTTATAACTGTTTAAACTTAGTGATGGTATCCAAAATATTTGCAGACATTAGGATGAAAGGATTTGTTATTAGTACATGTTTCCTTTTAGTTTCAGTTTAGATCGACAGAAGTTATTACATCCAGGACTGGAAAATTAGGATTGATTACAGTTTTATCTCCTGTAAAGTTAATATTTTGAGTTTTCCAGGTTTACCTAAGCACTTCAAACTGTATTTTCCATTCCATTTATAAATGTGTTAGTTCTGCAGAACAATGAAACACATCTCTCTTTTGGCTTTTGCTAAGGAGTTCAGAGCACATGACACTGTGAAGACTGCGGAGCTGCTTTGTCAAAGAGAGATGACAAATTGTGTTAATTATAACAAATGTCAGTTGTTGAAATGATTTATTGCAAGAACAAGGATTGGTTGGTTCTACACTGTAGAGTAAAGGCCATGAAAAACTTTTTCATACGTATGCAAGCACACTTCACAATCCCAGAAACAGCAAGCTATAATAGCTTTGTAGACCAATTGATAAAGCAGTACAGGTAACTTAATCAAGTACTGCTAATATAAGCATCATATTTAGGTAAGTAAGTGGGATTCAGACTGGTGTGTGATCATGACCATAAATTTTAAGGAATTTTCAGATTTTGAATACATGTGATTACTATGCTTCATTCCAGTGCAAGAGACTGACATTTAACATGCTGTGTGTGTGTTTTAAAGGTCCATATATGATATGTAAAACTGTGCTTAAAAATCAATAAGCACGTGTTTGATTCCTTTATTTTTTTCCCTAAACTGATTTTTTTTCAAATGAAAACAACTTGATGGTTTTGTCAATGGTGTTAACAAGGCATTTTACTTAGAAAATAGGAATAGTTATTTAAAGTGTGTTTGAAGTTATTTTCTCTACTATTGTTTGAGTTTAATCTTATTTTCTTGAAGACAAAACATGATAAAGTTACATACTGAAAGGAAAAAGAAAAACCTAGATGCACCTATGTTGTTTTTATTTTTATTTTTTGTGTGTGTTTGGTTTTTGTTGCTTGGTTGGTTTTTTTCTGACTTACCATATAGCCTGGCTAGTGAGGAAAAACAGAATTTAAACATTGTCAAAGCATATAAATTGCTCAAAGGCTTGTCACATTGGTACCAACATCAGACTTCCTAAAACATTTTTTAAGCTATCTTTTCACTCCTAATCTCTCAGAGGTGCTGTGAAAGTGAGGTGTTAGCTATGCAAGCAATTTATTTCTAACAGAAGGCAAGGAAAGAAAAGATTGGGTATACCTCTGGCTACTTTTCATCCCTGGAACAGGCAACACAAGACCAGGATTTTTGAGAACTATTCTAAGAGCTCAATAAAAGAAAAATATGATGAATAAGCTAGGGCTTTTATTCACAGACTTTAGTAAAATGAAGCTGATTAATGTCTTTGTTCATACAAATGTAAAGGTACTGTTTCAATGGCTTTGGCTGACATTAAATGTGACTTCTCCCCTTTTCTTAATCTGACGAAAATCACTTCAAATATTGTTTTGGAAGAGGGACTTGAGAGAAAAGATCAACAAAAAAAAAAAGAAATCTATGTCATCAACAGCTTGAAAGGTAGAAAATTTGTTTTAGTCTTATCAGTTGTGCCCTCTTTTCTCTGTGAATATCGGAGCAGACAAAGAGAGGAGGCCAGAAGCTTTTGGGTTTTTAGATGTATTACTTACAGTTAGCATTCATACTCTGCTGAATATAGTTGTGGCAAAGAAGTTTTGACCTTAAAAATACTTTTATTTATTATTTGCTGGATACTGATGGAAATTAAAATGATCCTCATTTTTATAGGGTTCAAGATAACACAGGAATATGATTTAGTTTTCCATTTTTTTCCACAATACCAATGTGATGTTTCCAGATGAAAAATCATTTGCACCTGCTGGGTTAATATAAAGTTTATTCTTTAAAAAGATGCTAGACTATGCATGGAACTTCACAATGCTTATTCAGTAGGAAGAACTGGAAGGCACCCAGCCTGGTTGTGCCAACATTTACCAGCTCACCAGGTGGTCAGGTATGACTTTGGGGTTGACCACCACCAGGGACCACCAAAGAGACCCCCAGGTCAGAAGAAAGCATCCATAAAGGGGAGGAAACTTATGTTAATGATTTCAGGAAAATTATTATCATATGTATGTTTATTCTGTGAAAATCAACGAACATGTGTGTAAAATATAGTATAAAAGCAGGAGTTTTTTTGTACTCATCATGCACACACTTCAGAGGAGATATCTCCTCATGCATCCATGTGAATAAAGAATTACTTCTTAATCCTACATCAGTGTTAAGGACTTTTCATTTTTACCAATTCTTGGAAACACCAGGAGTAGGTAGAACAGAGAAGTAGCAAAAATTATTACTCCAACACTCAAATTCCCAGTCTCCCTTTGTTCTACAAAATGGTTTTAGATGGTCATTAGAATTTCACAAAACTGACCTTCTATGATGAGATTATTTATTTCTTGTTGGAATGGTAACTCGCATAATTAAGATAAACTGTTTCTAGTTAATTGAAACCTGACATTTTTAGTCAGAATTCTAAATGTCTGCAAAGAGCACAGGAATTGGAGTCAGATAAGTGATATTGATTTTGCAAGTGTCTGATTTATATTCCTGGATATGCATTACTCATATGCACATCTATGTAAAAAGGCTTCAGAAATCTAGCAGAAAGTGAAAAAATCACTTGTTAACTAATAGTGTATTTGAAAACTAGGGATTAATGGGACTACACACTAAAGAGGGCTATCAGTTATGTGAACATGCTTCAGAAGGTTCATTTCAGCTGATGATGGATATTTATTTGATTGTAAGAGGACACAGATATTGCCCCATACAGAAACAAGTCACAACAAATAGATGGAGCTCATGTTGAAATAAGCTCATACTATCTTCCCCTTGACCATATGAAGCTTAATGTGGTATTTCAAGCTGAAGAACATTTTTCTGGTCTGCCAGAGAGGTTTACTTTAATTCCAATTTATCCAAGTAATATCTCATTAGAGCTCTCTCTCACAGAATTAAGATTCACAAACCCTAACCCCTAAAATCAACACCATCCAGGGCAGGGCCTGCAGACTGAAGATTTTGTTCAGAAAATAATGGCTAATCATTATTTACCTTGCACATATAATTGTGACGATGAAAGGATATAGACTCTTTCAAATTCTATGGCTAGTTTTTTTTTCAGACCTTGAGATGACAGTAGGGAAGGAGGGTGTCTTACTCAGGCGTACTATTTTTCTCACCAGGCAAAGTAGAGACAGGAATTAATCAGCAACATGCCTGTTGACTCATTCACTTTCAAAAGTAGGAAAATAAACAAGAAATGCTTAGCAACCAAAGTCATGCACGGTGACCCTGACTCATGAGAGTATACACCACAGTCACGGTCCTCACTGTTTTCCTCCCACTGTTAGTTTTAGTAACCCATTCCATGGGTTTTTTTCAGGAATGGCTCAATGGCTCCAACACTGCCATCAGAGATAAGTCTAAAGAAATGCTTTATATTATTATAGTAACCTAGATAACAACTGGTAGGTTGAGTGATGTTAACATGAAACACCTTACAGTGGCAGTCAACACCTCATTATCTGTGTTTCTGACTACCTTTTCTACTAGCTTACCTGGTGAGCTAAAACCACCAAGCCCTCCAATAATTCAGATTGATTGGGCTAAGTAAGCACAAGGCAAAAATTATCGAAAGTCAGTCAAATTTCATTTTCTGAAGTGAAGAGTTAAAGAAAAGCATTTGCCTGCTTATGACACTGTTCCGTCTCTGTGTTTTCCTGACAAGCAGCTGAATCCATGGTGATATTTAAGTTTTCTTTGAACTTGGTCTCAAGTCTGTAAATGCCATTTCTCTGCTGCAGTGCCTACTTTTACAACCTGCCAGCAATCTGCACCACCCCTAGAGAGTAGTGAGGTTGCCAAACTAACCCTGCATGCACCAAGCTCCCAAGTATGTTGTATGCTTGAGAGTATCCCTCGGATTGAATGCCTCAAGCACAGGCAGCTGTCTGGTGGCATTGTTCAGAGCCACAGGTCCTCCTTTGCCTTCTGCTGCTACTCCCTGGGAGACAGAGAACATGTGAAAAACTCTAAGAAGGGCCACAGTTCCCACAGCACAAGGGCTGCACCGTGACTGTAAAACAATGCATGCCATGGGGATGGCTTTTGAGTGGGTTTCATGTTGCAGTGTAGGGGGGGGAAATATTACTCATGAGTGCAGCAATGATCTCAAGAAATGAAATGAAAAATTTGAGCTAAGTCGATTTCCTAAGAAAGTGATGGGTTTGTTGATACAGTTCACAAAGTAAGAGGAACAAATTCTTTTTGAAGAATAGCAGGATTGATGTTGTGGGTCTGAAGAAGCCACTAAGCCCTGATGTTACAAGAGGCACTTTCTCCTAGTTTCCTTTGTTATAGAGGTCTAAGGAAAGGATATAACCCTAATCTACTTCATCCACTTTAAATGAAGCTGAGCTCATGATAGCACTTAGTCTGCTGAGCTCAGTACATAGCATATGGGTTTCTTATTTTTTTCTTCTCTAAAATGTTTCTTTTTCCAAGAATGTGCTGTAGGGTCACTCGTTTAGCTGAGGTCAATTCAGCTCTTTCTCTCAGCAGAATAGTTTGATATCTTTAAGAGCCACAAAGAACTAGGTCTTTTATAAGTTAGATAAGCATGAATGAAGAAGAAACCACAGATATCCTTGACTGAATAGAGAAGTATGTACAGTGTTTTAAGTTGTTACTAAAAATAGAAATTAGCTCAGTCATTCTGGTAGTTAATGTCCATTGAGATAACTTTCAAAAACAACTACACTTCTCTACTGAAGTAGCCCTGTAATCCTTCTGTGAACAAAATATTAAAGAAAGATTGCCTGAACAGCGGCTCCAGTGTCTAACCTTATTTTAAATAGCAAAATCAAATAAGACACTACAAAGACACAAAATGCACAGTGTTTCTTTAAACACATGACAGATAAATAAATAATCCAAAATATATCTGAAGAGTTCTTATACTCATAGCTAGGGATTACAATTCAACCATGTGTACCATAAGTTATTTATTACAACATGGAACAAATATATATTTATTTCAGACACCAATTTACAAAGGAGATAAATATGGACAGAATAAACTTTTATTTTGCCAAGATACAATTAATCATGAACGGAGGGTTTCCATAAGACAAATACAAAACCCAAACCAAATTCCACTGAAGAAATAAAAGAATGTCACCAATATCTCATCCTGAATATACTGTAAATATTTCATCTCATAGAATGGAAGTGTTCCTTTTCCTGGTATATAGCAAATAAAAAAATAAGAAAACAAACCACAAAAATAAACACACACTTCCAAAAAAAAAAGAAAAAAAGCCAAGAAACCCACAAAATCAACTTGCAATTTTTGTTTTTCTCTGGAAAATTAGGTATTTCTTCTGTGGCTTGTTTATTTGTTTGATTTTTCTTTTTAACTCAAGAGCGGAAATTATGGACTCTAAATGAAATGAAAGCCCGTTAAAACAGACTAATCCACTTAAGGATCAGTTCGGGCTTTCTGTAATCCATTTCAAGAGTAGCAAACTGTGCAGCCTGCTAAAGGTAAGATATTTATTGAGAAGGGTTGGAAAAATGTGACTCTAAAACATAAGATTCATTCAGTTAGTCAGTAATTAACTATCAGATGACCTCACGCAGGGGTGTAAGAAATTGCATGCCTTCCATTACACCCTTGGGGCTCTTTTCTGTGATGAGTAAATACCATTTTTTGTGGATGACAACATGGTTGCTCTTCCTTTAGTGTCCAGGGTTTGATTTAAAAAAAAAGAAAATCTGCAAAAATGCTAAAGCAAAAGGGCAATTTGCAGAACCAGAAGTATGCATTTTACATTTTTATTCACAAAGAAAGACCATGCCTTTACATTAATAGTTAAAGAAACTGTAGTCAGGCTCAAGTGCAGTTGCAATTTCCCTACTTACAGGATGCAGCCTGGGAGCTCATTCCTTGGGCTCATTTGCTACTAGTGCCTCAGAAAGAGCACAGGAAATCTGGGGTCCTACTTTAGCCTTGTCCTTGTTAACTGAGGGTCTGCAGGTTGAAGAGGTTAATCTGCTCTGTGCAAGTGGCATAAGAGCATCAGTCCTGAGAGAGCCCAAGGGTCCTTGTGACATGTGAGAGACTCAAATTTGGTTGGTTGTCACCAGTTTGAATCAACATCAGTCAAATCCTCAGTCTTCAGAAAGTTTCTGTAATTTTGCTGCAATCCTAAAATACTCGTTGAAGAATTTAGTAAGAGAAATGTAACAAAAATATTGTGCCAGTGCTTGAAATATAGTAATGTAATTTTTGTTCTTAAAAAAGGTAACATAATCTTATGGATTCAAAAATATGTTTGCCCTTTAGTAGACTTGCAAACACGGGAACTCCATAATGTTAAATCCATGTTTTAAGTCATTGTGTAGTATAAATAACTTCTTGTTTAAAATAAGCATATATTTTCAAGTGATACTTTCAATTTGCATGGCAAATATGAACCATGGGAAAGATATAAACTCTTACTATATTCTCTGGCTCAAAAAATTTTTTTTCCTGCAAATGCACTAGCAGCGAAATAAGTATATGCTTAAATTGGAACATGGAAGTACCAGTAAGTCTGAGAAATGATTGCTGTGGGGAAAAAAAATCCTCCTCTTAGATAAGATCTAAATTATTTCTGCCTACTATGTTTTCATCTCCTCAAGATAAGGTGAAAATCAGTAAAAAGCAGTGAAAAAATTATAACCCAAGACTAAAGGGGAAAAAATAATTATTGAAACACCCGGTTTCTTGTTTCCTGAGGTGTCATAATTTAATTTTAAAAATTTCAGCACTTCTAAATATAATTTTATCTTCATTCCATTTTGTTATAAAAATATCATGCAAATGTGGTTTTACAAAATATTTTACTAGAGTAAAACACACATAATTGATAGCTCAGTCCTAAAAGGCTGAAAGTAGATATCTCGTCTGTAGATAGTATGACTTAAGACTCTCTAAGAAGCCATTTTTCAAGTGTCTTTCTACTTCAGAAGAGTACAAACTGTGCCTGAGAATTCACAGTGCGTCAAAACAGCATTCGTCCTCAGAAGATTACATTGATTTTTGACATATCTATGATAATTTATTAATAAAAATATGTACTATTCATGTATTAATCCTGATGCTGTCTAATTATGAAGATTCTGAGTACAATTTTGTGTCATTACTTGGCTGATTCCTTTTTAAAACATCCATGGGAGCTGAAATTTGCAGTGTTCACAGACCTGAAAATGACACAGGGTTCTCAAATTAGCTGCGGTCACTTGGCACATCTTTAGAGGTGACTTGTTATTTTCAATACTCAGGTGCCTGGCACAAAACGATGAGCAAGAGCAAGCAGTGCCTAAAACATTTATCATTATAAACCATTCCTAAGACAACCTTTCCAAATGTATGCTTCCATTAGTGGAAAGTCAGGGCAGTAATGAATAACCAGAAATAAAACCAGTGGATGCTAAAATAAAAACAGAAACTTGCAAATACATGCTTATTGTTTATTACAATTTATTTTTTAAGGTCACTCTGTGAAAAACAGAATAAAAGGCACTTCAAGAAGGTATTCTTTCAGTAATATTTGTTTCCTCTTAAAATCAGAGGTGAAATAGTGTTCCTCTTTCTCAAAAAAGTTGCTGTTTTGCCTTTTTTTCATAAATAAAGCTGATGGCTTATTCCCAAGAAAACCTTTTTAGCATCAGCCTAGCAATGAAGATCATCCTCCTAGACTTCTAGATTTATGGAAATTTGGGGTATTCTTGTGAAGCCTTCTCATGTTAGTAGTCATACCTTTTTTTCTCACTAGAATTGCCTCACTAGAGAAAACTCTATTGGGCACATTTCAGATAGGCAAAATGCATGTAACATTCTTGTTATCAATTTCCATCATAAAAGTAACAAGCAGCAGCAGCAGGGAAGATTTAATTCAGATGCTCCACTTTCATTCCTAGTGTAGGATCAATCACAATAAATCAGCCAGAAAGATCTCTCACTGTTTGTGTGATGGTGCCTTAGAGAATAACAAAGAATAACTTTCTTTTACATCCAGCAGAAGCTGGACTTAGAAGTAAACAAAAAGGTATCTATGGTATACACATCTATATACTTGTATTTAATTTTTTTGCTTTAAATGTAGGTCTGGCATGGGAAACTACAGGAAACTTTGGCAGGCTCTCAAGTGAAATATTCAAGTGCTGTCTCTCGGTCTTTACCCATTTTAAAATGTCAGTAACCTATTCTTGTGCTCAATCCACCAAGAATATTTTTCTATATTGGTCCAACTAAAATGTAGTGCCCCAGCTGTACATACAGACAGTATACATGTATGTATATTAAAATCATTGGTAGACTTTAAAATATACACAGATCTTTGCTTTTTCTGTAACTGGGTAAGTGCTGTATTTTTTCAAAGAGGAAAGTAATTTCTTTGAATACATGTTAAATGATAATGTCAACATTTTTTCCTCAAAGAAGGTTGTTGTATATTTTTAAAATATTTTGCCTGAGCTGTCCTCTTCCTGCATACACATTTAATTGCAAACAAAGAATGTAAAATCTAAATTATGTAGTAAACCAATAAAAATCTAAATTATGTAGTAAACCAATTTATTAGAAATCTGTTTTTCAACTGAGAAGAAAATAATCACTTCATGATTGCTCTTACATAATTGCTTTCCTTTATTTTTAATATAATATGTATAGGATGATAGCAGAAAGAAATTAATGTGGCAGTCTTTTAGTAGTTCTTATTACTATTTTGGAGTAGATGAAGTCACACAGGTCTTTTGCCTAGTCATAATAAATCCAACATTTGAAGCAATAAACCTTAACCACCCTGATTTTTATCTCTTTTTACTTATTTAATCAGATTTTCACTGCACAAACAGCAAAAACCAAACACAATTATCTACATATTATGCCCTGAAATTCAGCAATTACTTCTTAGAAAATTAAATATAGCAGCCACTTGTAGAGATTTTTTTTCAGTCATATAGTGTTAAATCTAGAAAGGTCCACAAAGACAAGCCTTATAAGTGACAAATATTGCAAATAAGATGTGGTGCTTAGATTTCCTTCCATCCTACTTAGTCTTGGGCAAGGAGGAAATTATAAAACATTCTTAGATTGGAATTGCCAAAATTGTCACAAATAGCACATTTTTTAACTGAAGATATTTTCAAATATTCTATATAAAATGCTAAGTACTTGGGGTTTTTACTCTGTTTGTGAGTAAATAAAGTGAGCAATTATTATAATTACATATAATTATAAATTATATATATATAGTGTTGTTGATTATAGTTATTTTATTGCTTTCAGTTTAGGATTATACTATTATATCAGAAATTTTAAATTGAAAGTCAGATTGGTACATTTTTTCAACCATAACCATTTGAAAGTGAGTTAAAAACAAAATTATTGATGTTTAACTGTGGAACTGTCCTTGGTCTTTTCACCAATGTTCCTTTTCACCTCTCTTTTCTAACTAAACAAATATAAAGTGTTTATATACTGTGCTGAATACTACATAATGTTGGCTTAGGGTTTAAATTGTGTAATTTAATAGAAATTATATAACATTAATATAACATTAATAATTGCAAGGAATTCTACTGAAAGATTATTTGAAATTGTAAAAACAAAGTCAGTGAATGACTTAGGTTTTCTCATGGTGTCTGAGGTTCTGTGCTATACAGAAATAAAGAGTGAAAACATGAGTCCAGATGAAACTGCAAAAATGTTTTAATAATCAGCAGCAGTACCAGAATAATTGTTCAGATGTTGCCTTTATCAAAACAATCCAAAAAGATTTGTTACAAGTACCAAAAGTTTTCTGTCTTCTAGACCTGAGAAATGAGTGTTTGAAGATTGGGTATGATGTGTCCAGAGTGATGTTTTGTAAGTGTACACATTGATCTCTAACCTTGTTGGTCAGTCATGCTGAAGTAACATATGTTGAAAAAGGCACACGGTTCATACAGCACTGATATTACAATGCATTCTGATTACAACAACCATGGTTTACAGAACAATTCTGAAAATATTTAATGTTTAAGTATTTAAAGTCTGCAGATCAGTTGTACTGAATTACTTCTTGTTCAAAATGAAATCACAATTACTTAAATGTGAGGATCAATTTGCTGATTCTTTGCTACTTTCAAAGTTACCATGAAAACCTTAGAAATAATGTGACCAAGCTAACAAAATTCATGTTTGCTATACCTGTGAACATGGTCATTGTGAAAGACAGGGTGTTAGGGACCACGGTCTAATTGGACACTGTACAACTTAAAATACTCCATTAACACTTCACTTGAAAACCTAATTACTTTGTTGCACATATAGAAAAATGTTTTTTTTCTAGTTTCTATCTGTTCATAAGACATCAGACAAGCTTGTGATTTGATAATGATATTTTAATAAATTATTTTTCCCCTGTATAATTTTTTGCAAGATGATTGCAGGAGTTAGAAATTAGCAGCCTGAGTTTGGCATATTCCCAGAGCTTACTGTCATTTTGGTTTAAAACTGAAGTAAATCCTGCAAACTGACTTAAATCATGTATCCACAAAGTCTTAGCTGCACTATGTTCACTGTTAAAGTAAACAGGTTTAACCTTATACTGAAATTATTTTAAATATAGACTGTTTGCAAAAGGCCTAAGAAGTACCAATAACACATTCACTTTCCTTCTGTGATTCTTACATGTCTATATTTGGGAAAAGAATCTTTTAAACATTTTTGCTTGAATACTCACTGGTACATACCTGGTCTGTGCAACTTGAATGGAGTAACCACCCTGAGCAGGAATGGTGCCTGCAGGCAATGTCTGTGCATGCTCCTCATGATAAATCCTCTCCCTTAGAGTTAGAAGCCTGAAAATTTAATTTAAATTTTAGTAATATTTTACTACTATCTGAAGTCAGCTATTGATCTTATGATTGATTATTTCCTTTTTCTGAGTGATTTTGCATTTCCATTTTTAAAGATGATAATGGGATAACATTTTGTCCAATTATTTCATCTATTATATGGAGATTTGGTTGCTCTTGCTTTGCACCTTCACATCTCTCTTGTGTGTATGCATGTGTGTAAAAGAGTTCTTTCTCTCTCTAAGGGATTTACATGAAAATAACATCACATTACCTTCATCTTGCTGTCAATATTTGAATTCTATGGAATTTTCACAAGACTGCAAGAATTCACATATGTAATCTTCTTAAACTTGTGGCAAGCATTAAAAATATTCATGACATAAGTTCATAATTAGCATAGCATTAATGTTTACCAAAACCTCCAGTACAATTGTCAAGTATTGAAATAAGTTTGAAAATTATGTTCAAACGAAAAATGACACAAAATCAAATGTGTCCACACAGTCAAAACTGGTTAAAGAAAAAGGTGTAAGTTGTTCATGGATGTTAATAGCTATTCCCCCACTCCCCTTGAGTATTTATATGACAAGCCGTGCTGATAATACTGTATTAAGGCACACTCATGGAAACGATCATGCAATAAAAGCATCTAATAAAGAAATTCCTCTCATCTTTGACACCCAGCTGTTCTAGTCAGGACATGTTGTATCTGTTACTATTTGCATGGCATGAGGAGTGCACTCAACTCTAAACAGAACTGATATAGATTACATATTGACTAATAATTAGAGCACTACATTACCTTATTAGGTAATGCAGTTCCAAATAACTTCTGTTAATTTCTTTGTTTGAGCATTATTTTACTCAGAGAGAAAAACTTGATTTTTTCCCAAAAAAATACATAAATTTTTTTAAAGAAAATTTAAAATGACGATGATCAAGGATTCATGTCAGTTCCACACAAAAGGGTTGTGCCTAAGTGGATAATGTTTCTTGGCACTAAGAAGAAAATTTGTTTTCAAAAAGTATTTTAATATTTTCAAGAGTGACTGAAGATGACTGAAAATGTGTTTCCATTCAGTTTTCTTAGAATCATAGAAAAGTTAGACCACTAGTCATAGGTCAGATATAGGGGTTTTTAATATTCAGCTAACATGTGTGGCTATTTCATTCTTATAGTCTTAAAATATAGTCTGTTAAACAACTGCCAATAAATATTTTTCTGGAAGAAAAACACCAGTTCATTTCCAAACTATGGGTCACAATTCAGTGTAAATGGCCACTCCAAAAAAATTTATGAATTTTTTTGTTAGAACAGAATTAGAACTTATTCTACAGGGACTCCTTTTCTGTATTATATTTATGAAGGTAAATTTCGGTTACCTTATTCACTCTGATAGAACATTAGTTATTGTAATACATCTAGTACAGTCTCCTGAAAATTGTAAGTTTAAAAATTGAATGCTCTGTTTCTAGAGATTGCATAGAAGAACAAGTTTCAGTTTTGTCTTAAAAAAACCCTAAACTATATTTTTTGGAGCTGAAGATATGGGAGGTAACAAAACCATGGTGAGTATGGAGTCAAGTCAAGTCAAGAGCTGAGAGTTCATCTGATATTATGTTAACAAGAACTTAACAGGAACCAGAGGGCATGATTCAGTATCTGTAGCTTTACTAAGTTTTGCCACTGTGTACTTAGAGATATAGCGTAGTTCTGCCTGTACCACAAACTGCTAAAATTTTGTTACTGTGAATTTCTAGTTACTGAGACAAGGGTCTCACTCAGAAAAGAAACACAGACTGGTGTTGCTGATGTGAAAAGTAACAGGCTTTGCAAGCTGCCCGTTATTGGCTGTACTGGTGTGTCCATTGTTTTTTCAGAAAGAAACTGAGACATATATTCAGCAAATTCTTCCTTAAAACCCTATATATTTATATGAAAGGTACTAGTTTTGGAGACCTATTGTTCCTTCACATGCTACTCCTTCCATCCTTCAAAAAACTAATACAAATAAAGCACTGGAAATAATGGCGTGGAAAAAAAAATCTTTCTGTAATGCTGGCATACTAGCTCCAGCTGATAATGATTTTTTAGCATGAAAAGAAAATAAATCTGCTTTTAAGTGGTAAAATTTGTGCCGTTTTCTCTTGCCTATCTATTCTAATATGAAAAGTAAACAAGTAAGGTAACAAGTCAACCTCACATCTCACCTATATTTCCACTTCAAATTTTTCATAAAGATATTAAAAAATATCGAGGAATCTGTAGTTGCCAAAACACACATTATATATGTTATTGTATTATATATACTAAAAATATCATCTTCTGTAAGATGTTCTATCACTTTGAGAAGTTATGAGGTACTTCTGCTATGATGATTACGTAGGATCCCTAACTGACTTACTAACTCAAGCCTATTGAACATTGGTAATTACTTACAAGTTTTCTGTCCTGGGACGTTTTGCTTACAACCAGTCCTACTGACTGCTACTGGCAGTCCAAGTTGTTGAAGATGTAACTGCTCAATCACTGAACATAAATAGGTGCTGGAAAATCTGTTTCTTTCACAGCATTTAAGGTACCGGATTTATTCAGACTTACTCAGCTATGTAAACTAACCCTACACTGGATTTATCACACTTCTTTACTTGAAGTGGCTGTAGAGAACAAGTGTAAGAAGCATGGATGATCCAACAGCAAACAGTTCTAAAGGCTCAGTAGTTTGAGTCAAAAAAATTATTTGTTTAGGTTTCAATAAGATACGTAGTTCCCACATAAGTTATTAATTATACTGAAGGATATATTAATTCATGAAAACATACATAAATCAAATGTCTTAAAAACTAATAGAACAATTCATTTGATAACTTTGGAGTGACTGTTATTAGCTCATAGAGAGGTTTCTAGAGAAGTTCCTTCAAACCAATTTTAGGATTAGCTTTGCCTAGTATCCATGATATTTAAATAATGGTATAAGGTGTTGAATGATAAAAAATGAAAAAAAACCCAAACACCTCAGATTATCTAAGAACTAGGATAAAAAAGTACATTATTAGTCACTTGACAAGAAATTTGACTATGTGAAAATAGATTAAAATGATCCTGTCATTGTAAAAAATGATAGTTCTTGGCTCCCAGAAATAGTGCCTGTTATATACAGCCATGTGACACCAGTGAATTTCATGTGTTATTTACATATACATAACACCTTCCCCTCCTCCCAACCTCCCTTTCCTCCCTATTGTTGTTAAGGTACTCTGGCTAAAAGTTTTTAAAGGGCATTTATCGTACAGCCCGAACAACAGTTTTAAACATCTGTCAATTTAAAAGGAAAAAAAAAATCTGTTGAAGAGCATCCTATCTTTTGATCTTCAGCTCATTCAATAGTAACATAGCCCTTTTCTCCTCATACATCACTGCCAGCCTTTTTTCTCAGTCATACACATTTTTTGACCTGTGACAAAATCTTGTTTGACATATTACCCTGAGAGTGACAGTTCCTCACACTACACTTTATATGACTATGGGGAAGAGGAGAATACATTGTCCAATTCTATATCCATGAACGTTTTTGCTTCATTCATTGTTACTTTTATATTTCTATATACTGTTGTACAAAAGGAGTGCATTCTTCCATGTGAATTATTTTTCTGAGAAGAGTTTTCATTACTTTTATTTGAAGACTTTTCTTATTAGTCTGCTGGATTTACTTTCATTTTTCTACTACAGTCTGTGCTTTCTTTTGCTTATTGTTAATGCAATACTATTTTTTTAACCTAAATCTAACTAATTTGACCCATCTCTAGGCATTTGGGATGTTTCACATTTTCATAATAGCAGGGTGCTTTACAAAATAAATAATTCAGTATTTTTTTTTTCTGAAAACAGTGGGAAGACAGGCATTCTTTTTCAACTACATAATGAGAACCATGAAGTCTAGTTGGAGGCCATAACTGCCTAGCACTGTAGCCAGGGACCATGGTAGGCCAGTGTGCAATCCTGTTCATTAAGCACCATTAGCAAGTTTGGTGATGATACCAAACTGGGAAGTGCTGTTGACTCTCTTGAGGGACAGGAGGCTTTGCAGATTGATGTTGGTAGTTTGGAGTTTTGGACAACGATTAATGGGATGAAAATTAAGAAATCAAATGCTGGATTCTGCATGTAGGAGGATTTAATGCCCTGCACACATTCTAAATTGGAAGAGAAATGGCTAAAGAGCAGTCTGGCAGAAAGGGATGGGGGAGTGTTGATTGAGAGGTGTATAGCTACAAGCTTGCTTTCATTTACAGAATTTCCTTGTGAAATTTCACTCCCTTGGCACCTAGCTCTTCTCTTTTGTGCACATTTTGCACCATACTCTATAAAGTCATAAAACTACTTTTCTGTTTGCAGCATAATAGTTGGTGTCATCTCAGTAGAAGGGAGCTCTGTGGTAGAATTCCACTGACTATGAAGCCTAATTTTATTCCTTGATATCTCACATAGCCAGGGAAAGGTAATTAAAGTAATAGAGATAGTATCCCATGACTCAGACTCAAGACTCTTAAAAATATCAGGACTTTTCTGAAGGTGTTTCCATGCTAGTTCCAATTCTTTGGCTTACACTTTAAAACCTGCTTTTTTCCTAATTTGTCTTTTGTTTTGCTTTATTCTTAGTTTAATCTCTACCTGCCACTCAGTAATGGAAGAAGAAAACTTTTCATTCTGTGGGGTCACATCAACACTCCAGTACTCTTAAATAGATCAAACTCATGCTCAGGTTAAATTGATGTAACCTAGAAAAACAATGCAAAATTCTGACTGCCTAGAAGCAGAGAATAAATCAGCCTTTACAGTGTTCACTGTCCTAACTACACAGAACAGAAGTAGTTTTTGAAGGTTAATACATCTGACAAAAGTGATTAAGAAAACTACCTGACCTTATAGAAAAGGGAGCACAGAGCCAATCAAGTGCCTTTTATGTTTCAGTGTGTCACAACCCTATAAAATTACAGTATGTTTTATTATACATCAGTAGTAATTAGGGGAAAGATTATACTCTTACCTGCGGAGAGTCTTGAAAGACAACAGAGCTATCGTGGTTTCATGTAAGCTTCTAGGCTCATCAGATGGATGGAGGAGTGTAAAGCATCTGCTGCAAATCATTTAAAAATTAATTGGTTTAAAAAGTTATCTCTCTGCTGCAGTCCTGGGAAGAAATCGCATGCCACTGTGTAAACACGGGATATGAATTTCTGATGAGGATGTGAAATATATTTTTTTAATTTATGTATATCCAAAAAAGTAAACAGATCTTTTTTTTCATTCCAAGATAAAGAAATTCTTTCTTCTGGGAAAATCAAACAGAAAAGACAAGGAAATGCATTTTGATAATTATGGTGATACAATGATAGCTGTGATTTTCTGCCTTTATTTTTTACCTATTAATACCTGCTGTTATTTTATAAACTTAGGTGTAATTGTAATTGCCTCTGATCATGAAGGTATAGAAGCCCTGATTGTATTTTCAGAGTAATTACTTACAGCTTTATCTAAAATATTTGAATTATTTTACTTTTTTGGGTTTTTTTTTGGTTTTTTGGTTTTTGGTTTTGGTTTGGTTTTTTTTTGAGTTAATAGCTCAGTTAAGGAAGAGGCTCTGTACCTAGCAGCTGCAGACCGTCAGTTCTCACATATTCCAAGGATGGCTGTGTACTTTATGTAGGTGCAAGAGAAGAGAAATTTAGGTGAAGGTAACATTTCTACAAGGATACACTTGTGACCATAAAATAATGAAATCACTTGGGGCCTCTAACTAATCATCTGAGCTGGAGAAGCTGTGAGTAACCCATTTTCTGTGCTCAGACAATAAATGACATACAGAGTTTCACAGTCTGTCCTTGGTAACATATGTAATTATAATAACCTTTTAAGTTTCATTTTTATTAATTTAGTATTTTAAGACAGTTTTCAATTTTAAAGTTAAGCACACTCTAGAATTTCTAGTAGGGAAACTATAATTTGCTATGCAAAGAGAATAAGATTGTGTTTGTTGTTTATATAGTTTAGTTAAGCAATATAACTTTAAGCAAGTTGTTCTTTGGCATTCTATGATCTGATTCTTCATTATGATACAGTGCTTTTTATCTCTATTTTATTGTTACAAATAGCTTTAAAAGAGAAATTTGGTTGTCTTCCTCAACATTCAAATTGTTGGGTCTAGACTATTAACCATATCTGAACCTAAACTGAAACTAGGGACACTTTAAAACAACAAACCCATTATTGCAATGGTTTTGTTTCTCTGATTCAAGAGTTTCTCCCTTATTTTCAGCATCATTCAAAACTTAGATCTAAAGTATAGGATGTCAGTGGAAGAATTGCACATTTTGAACAATGACTTTAGTATTCATTAGGAAACACGACTTCAGTAATTAGACTGAAATATCAAGTATTTTTGTTTATAAACATAATACATTAATATCACTCAACTTGGACTTGGAGGAAACTTTTGGCAGAGAGACCTGTTTCTACATCTCTGTGTTTTGTAATAATACTGCTTAAAAGTGCTACCTCAATATAACACAGACATCTGTGTTTTATGTATTTCATTGATATCTATAACCATTGTCTAACACTGAAAGAGACAAATTGCAGTTATGTGGTAATGGTAATGGTGATGTTCCCTTTCCAAATAAACCCCTTCAGACAGTTTTTGCCATTCTGAAGGACACCCTGTAAACAGAATATACACAACTGAAGAGTGCAAATGTATTATTGACCAAGAGATACATTAAACCACAAGGACTAGCAAACTCCTCAACTAAGCCTTAATACATTCACCATCCTTGATGAGTGTCTGCAAGCCAGGCAGGCAGAGTCAGGAGAAATTGCCGAGGGCTCTGACCTCTTGTCTGCTGATTCTTTGACCTTATTCTTGGGATTTTTGTAAACTTTCGCATCAGTATTTCTTCTTGTGAATCGTTGCATTGCTAATACTGTCTCAGCAATTGTACTTTTGTCTGTGCTTTTACTAGTTTTATATCTCTTCCTTTCACAGACTTTCTTACAAGTTAATAACTGTTAGTAAAACTGTGTCAAGGTCACAGAGCAATGTGGCACCAAACTAGGGCATAAATTACAGACATCAGAGCCCTAGGGACAATGGTTTCAGAAAAATGGGACAACTCTGAACCAGTTTTCTGAAAAGAAGCCTATTGCCAACTCTGGGATTGCTGTGTAAATTATGGATAATTACAAATAATATATTCTTCAATTTAAAAAAAAGAAAATGTAGTGACATAATTGTGTACAAAATTGAAAAATATTTTTATGATATTGTCAGTTGGACAACATTGTTTAATTTAGGGGAAAAGTTTGTATGTATATTTAACATAGTTTCAGAAAATGATAAACAAAGATTTTAAATTAAAATTCTAGAAAACTAAAAATACTAGTTTAAATACCTAATTCACAAAATAAGTGCATAAACATCTTACTAGGGAAAAGATCAAAATTTATGGTGTTTCTGTGGCTTTCATCAAGATGTATCAACTCAGCCAATGTTGCATGAAATCACAGAGATTGACACAAACCTCCAAATGGAAGCAAATGGAAGCCTGATTATTGAAGAAATGAGAAAAGACAACATTGGTCAGCAGTCCTGGGACCTTCTGGCTGATGATAATGTTTTGCTTATTGGGTCTTTATGATTGATCTAAGATCCTTAAAACCTACTGAGGTTTTTTTTTTTTTTAAAAGAAACATGAGGCTCTAAAACTGTAACGGTGGCCCTGGCTCAAGTGAACATGAGCAGCTGATTGCCGGGATCAGCAGCTCCCAAGGAAGAGTCCTGGGCATGAAACGAGGCTTGAGTTAGGGGGACACATAATTCAGGCCCAGAGCACCCCTTGCGGCAGAAAACATTATCATGCAGCAGAAAATCAGCTCATTGGCCCCGCGCGTCTCCTCTCCCCTTCTCCTTATATAGTTATTGTTCTGGAAGGTTCTCCTTTGTTCACCCCAGCCAGTCCCTCCCTATAGGTTTTTTCAAATTTGTACCCTCCCCTGTAGAGCTCCCATTGCCCTATTCCCCTGTCCTTCTCAATCCCAGTTCTCCCCCATTGGTTCTCTACCTTCCGCCCCTCCCCTTTGTGCTGTCCCTTATAAACCACTATCAGAGACTGTTCGGAGCTTCTGAGCCTCCGATCCTGCCCCACTCCTAACTCCGCATTCTGTCCCGCCTCCAACCTTCCGCACCTGAGGCTTTCCTCTCAATAAATTCCCTGGATCACAGCCTTAGAAGCCTACATTTCTTTCTACTGCTTTGGTCCTCCATCGCCTCAGTTCCCCGGGAACTCAGTCCTCCTCACCTGCGAGTTCCACTGTCGCGGCCAGCCCGACGCCAGCTTGGCGCAGCTCAGCACGGCAGCTTGTCCTTTCGCTGTGGCTTCGGGGCATGCTGCCCGGACCCGAGACCGAGAGAAGCCACATAAAACAACTATCAAGTCTTTGACAAACTGGATTCCTTATTTTGGAATAGAAAACTGTACATTCTTACCTGTAGCCTGGACACTACTGTAGTTCATCCTTGAAGAATACCAACACTATTGTTAATTACTAGTGCAGACAGATTATTTTGTTTGCTTGTGACTTTATTTCCAAACAAGTTGTTCTCCAGAATTAAAAAGGACAAAAAGAAGAAATATTTTGGCCATTCCCCAACTTATGCTCAAAAGCAGAGAAAAGCATGGCAGTTCTGAGGGGGTTTTTTACACAAACTGTCCTGATAATGTGTTTTGGTTTGGTTTTCTGTCTGGTTTTGGTTTTTTTAAATATTTATTTCTAACCACATAAAATTTACCCTTAAAAATCTCATTTTGTGTTCTTTGGATCAGATCATTCCTTATTTGTTAGTTGCCATCTTTATAGAGAGAGGTAATACATCTTTAGTCCAATAAGTATATAATGTCATAAATATTTCATATTTACAGCCTAGAAATGGGTAAAACTCCAGCCAAGAGTTTTACTAAACAAAGGTTTATTGCAGCCTTCTGGAAAAAGATCTTTTCCTGGCTTCATTTCTGAATACAGAGTGTCATCTGATGTATTTCCTGTTCTTTTGCAATATTTCTTTTATTTCTTTCCCCTAAGAAGTGTTTAAATACTTACATTAAACATACAGTCCCATTGTATTTTAACACAGATATAAAAGGGATGGAACTTATTTTTTACAGACCCCTGAACACAGATTGGATGTTCAGATCTCTGCTCCTCCAAGTTGTGCCTCTCCTTTTCTGAATCATACGGAATTGAGAATTAATGTGCTAGCAATACACTCCCTAAGTATTGCCATCCCACAGAAATCCACCTGAGAACCAAGCTCTACTTAAACTCAAGGTCATGTTATAAGTAGTTCATCTGAAACTCCTTGACCATCCCTTTTAAGATGGGATGAGTCTCATTTAAGGTTTACCTGTTTCTATTGCCTATGCAGAGAGATCCACATGTACAAGGTAGAAATAGAAAAACTGAGGTAAAAAAAAATTATGTAAATGAAGATAATACATTTTTATAGAAATCAATATACCGGTATACCTTTCAGACTCCTTTAATATGTCTCATTAAAGGGATCCTAGGTCCCTCTTTTTTTAATCTTTATTACAGAATATTATTCTGATATATACAAATACCTGTACTAAGTATACAATTTAGGATATGATTTCTTCCCTCTTATTCCTAGTTTACAAAACTTTTTATTTATATACTTAGTAAGTTCACAGATCAGCAATGCTTTAAAAATATTTTCTTTAGCACATGTGTAAGTGTAGTTGAACTTAATACAATTAAAATAACTTGAATGAAAAAGATTTAATATATGACTATGTTTCCTGTGGACACCTGATACTATATCATCATTATTGATGGTTTAAAAGAAATTATTTAGAGATTTTAAGAATTTGTATTTCAGTGGTAAGTCTTCTGGTTTGATTTTAAAATAATTAGCTCCATTTGTCTAGGCTTGTGTGAAAAATATGAAATAGCAAAAAAAGGAAAAAATATGTCGCCCAAGCATAAAACGTTGTGACTACAACAAAAAGACTAAACATTTTTCAATATATATCTGATTTTCCCAGAGTGTGCAGCATCAGATGTCAAGCTGGGGACAATACATACCAGGAAATGAGCATATTATGGAGAAAAATAACATAATTCAGAAGTGACTGAGTCTTGTAGAGAATTAAAATCCAACTGCCAGCTTAGAGAGCACTAGAAGTTTAAAAATAAAATTTCATGCTCTCACAATTCTGCAAAGTGTGCTATTATTACAGCTCAAGAGGTTGAGATAATGACATCAGTGAAAAACTGGTAACTACAGGAGGGATTGAGCAATCTCTGCTTCCGTTTTAAATTTATTCGTGGTTGTTTATATTTGCTGCAGCTTTCTGCCTGTGGACATGTTGTGCTTCTCTGGGTGTGTGCAGCTCCAAACCGTCTGGAATCAGATTAATATATTAAGAAGCCCACAGACATATAAAAAATAATGTGTGATGATAAATAGAATTTCATTGACTAAACTTACTGCTCTGCAAGGCAATGCTGCAATGAACAACTATCAGAAGTGGCAGGCACATGAAACTGCAGATTCCTTAAAAAAACGCATTGTTCAAAAAGTCCCCAAAATATTAGAACCCTTAATGATCTTAAGATCATTAGAGTTTTCTTACTCAAACTAGAGGATGTATTAATTAAAAAGGCCTGCTACAAAAAGCATTTTCAAGACTACGAAAACTTTAGTAGCATTCCTTGTTGATGTGCCATTGCTTTCTCTCCTATCAACAAGTTCCTTTATACGCCTTAGAATTTGCAATTTCAGAAATTATCAGCAAGTAGATTTCCACAGATGAGGTGGGAATTGACAGTGCTGCATTCTGGCAATTATCATGACAATGTCACTGAATACCTTTCAGTGGCGAATGGTCAGTGGTTACTGAGTGGTAAAGCAGAAAGCTTATTAGATTTGATCTGAGGAGCTGATAGTATGCTTTCATGTTGTCACACAACAATGCAGTAGCAGCTGGAATATTGGCTGACCACTGCTTTGATGCACTTCCTCTCCTTCATCATTATTATTCCTCTTGCCCTTATTCTTCCTCTCTGTGCTCTTCCATTGCCACCATAGAGACTATAAATACATGCTAGTATCTCAACTATGCCTTTAAACTGGTAGACAAATGTATTATTTCATTGAGATATTTCCCTGATCAAGAGTCAGAAGGGCACTTACCAAAATGGTGGATATTTTTTTTGTTTTATTCTGTGGAAAATTTATAATGTAGTAAACTCTTTTTGGTAAGTAGAATACATTAAATTCCATAGCCTTCTATGCAGTCCTCTGTGCTGTCCCCATTGTTTCCAGGTTCTGAGCTAAGTTCAGGTATCTGTGAGTAGATTCTAATGCAGAGCAAAGACATTTGGCATCCACCAACTGTAGGCTACTCTGCAGTCTTTCTGTCTCTGTCTGCAGACACTTAAGAAATCTTTCCCCAAAAAAATATAATTTTCTCACAAAAATTAATTTCAAAAAAAGTTGCAACAACATTAAATTTTATTTTGTTTTGCAAGGTTATATACTCTTCTGTAAGCCTCTGTAAGGCTGTATGAAGATCACTTTTTGCCACATTACCATTAAGCTACTTACCATATATGTCCTGCATCAAAACAGCTATTTTAAGAGACCAATATGTGTATGCACACAGGCATGGGCACATGCATGTACAACAAATATGCTTTTTGTTTCTCAAAATTGTAATGCTGTCTTCTTCTCACAGGTGAAAATCAAAGTTTTAGATGAAGATTCCGTTTAATTTTAATTTATCCATTTTAAGTTTTAAAAGTCAGACTTCGTATGTGGTGTTGGTTATTGAGTCAGTTAGGAAGGCTGTTCTTTAATACTGAGATTGACAGTGCATAAATTAAATAGTATCTCTGCTTCTAAGCTATTAAATATTGTACCTAAACATAAATACTTGAACTGCCTCCTGAGTGCAAGTGCCATAGCTACCTGCAGACAAGTATACACACATGCACTCCATCTGAGCACCTGGGCACTTAGCAATCGACTGAGCTCCATCACAATTCACAAATCAACTGGAAAAGGACTAAATGACACCTAAATTCATGGTAACTACAATCCAGTAGTCATGCTCAGACCATGAATAAACTTTGAGCTTTCTTTGAATCACAGCAGTTGCATTAGTTTTATTCAAAATCACCCTGAGGAAGAGTGAATCTGAGGCCCAAACTCATTATTCTTTTTAGTACCAGAGGATTCAAACACATAAAAGAATGAGTTATGAACTACAAATTAACTTGAAATGAAGACATGCTTCACTCAGCTCAGAAACACTCAACAAAAGTTATGGAAGGTGTATATAATCACATAATCACAAACCATATAGCGTTTACCATGGCAAAATTTCTTTCTGCAGGGTTATACTCAATGGAAGAAAGGCTGCTGTGTAATTAGGAAAAGTAGGCAAAAAAGTTCTTACACTTCAAAATCTTCCAAAGAGCAAAAGTGAATAGATCTCTTACAGAGAGGTAAGAATTTGTTGTTAGTCCAATTAATGTTTCAACAATTTAATATTCAGGGTTATTTAATGCAGAAAATCCTCAATAAGAATACAACTAAAATTTGTATTAATAAAAAACCATAGTCACTTCTAGTAGCTTTCCCTGTTCCCTGGTGTGGTACTCATATCTAAGAAATATCCCTCAGGATCTGAAAGTCAACACTTAGTCCTTCCTTGAGAAGAAGAGGGGCGGTAAAGGATACTGTGATGAGCTGACCATGCTCTGCCTCTCTGCTGGTCTCAAGGATGGGGAAAAGGTGTTCAGACATACCCCTAACAATAAACATCCACTCTTATACACAAGCATCTTAATACTTTACAGAAACCACTGACTGCTCTTATCATCTGGAAGATGGGCAGGAAATGTCAAAGTGTTCATGAACTGTATTATATCATGCATTTTGGGATATTTGAAAATGGAAATCTATCTTCAACAAGGTATGGGATGGTGAAGTTCCACAGTTTATACTGGAGCAGATGCTAGCAAATTGAGAATCGGCTTAACTTTATTCAGGATGTTGATTAGTGCAGAATACATTCAGAATTCCTATTTCTTGGGAAATAATTTTGAAATTTTGTGTTGAAAATAGGTGTCAAAAATCTGTGTCAAAAATATGTAAAAAATGTATTTACCTCTATGCACGTTTTTGCAAGCCTTGAATCCAAGGTGTTGAAAGGAAAAAATATTGGAGCTAACTCTCTATATTCAGGATAACATGATATATGTTGTATTTAGATGCTCCACAAATGCAGTTCCATTATACTTATTTTTTTTGATAATCTGGAAAAGCTCACAAGATATTTGTACTTATACTGAAACAGCCATAATTTGCCCTTTTTTATTATATGCTTTGTTTCAGTTTGGGACATGGGTCTACCTGTGATGTTCATAATGGATCTTTTCCATTCAGAGAGTGATAATTCTCTCTTATTTTTTGGTTGCTCCTATAATTTTATGATTATTTTAATTTTGTTTCATTCATTTTCTTTATATTAAGATAAATTAAAACTTCATTTCTGATTCTATTTCTACCAAAGTAAAAACAATAAAACATAACTCCAGATCTCACTAAAATAAAAGTGCCTTTTGGTAAACAGGATAATCCTCCCTGCCCCCTACCTCCATTTTTTTTATCTGCCAGTTATTTAGATCTGGAGTCCTTCCAAAACTGAGAGTCATAGATGCATTATGCTAAATTCAGCTGCAGCACACATTTCATTTTATGTTTCCCTATATCCTAAGCCCTCATTTGAGGAAGAACAAGAAGTTTAATTAAATATGTATTGAGACTTTCCTCTACAATGTCAGCCCAGGATGATGATAAATGTGAGTGGGTTGCCAGCAGTACAGCTTCTCCCTTTATCTCTCTCTATTTTTCAGCTGCCAAGAGAAAAGTCCCTCAATATAAAGTTTATAGGCAGCAAAAAACTACAATTAAACCACCTGATAAATTTTTATGTACCTTTAAAATTACATGTATGTGTATATATATATATAAAATTATACACATAATTATTGACTTGTATATGCATATTCAAATATAAAACTTAATACATTTCTGTGTAAATACATAGGGAGATTTTTTTCCCTTGAAAATAATAAAACCTCCTTGTAGTAGTCTTGAAATGTCTTTCCTATACCAGAGAAATGGACAACAACCTATAGTTTCAGTAAAGGAAATTCTATACAGTTCAGATACTGTGCAAAGTGGTTGTTGAATGTATAACAGGAATAAAGAATTTCAAAATATACATTTTCCATACTTTGCTTTTACTCTTCTGCCTTTATGTTGTTTAAAAGTTTGAATGTTTGGGGTTTTTTTTCGAGAATTTTATCTACAATTAATCCATTAGAAAACTGAAATTCAGTATTTCTAGCTTTCTTTATAATCACTGAAACAGCAATACTCTCCCATGATAACAACTGCTGTTTCAAATATGAGTTTTATAAAGTTTCACCCTTAAAGAGTAAGAGAAAGAAGGTTTCAGGTTGGTGGATAGTCTTTTCCATGCCTCTGTTTCCCACTTCTCATTCTTTCTTCTGCTGTCAAAGAAGGAATGAATTAGTCTTCAGAAAGGATGAAATACTCACTTTATTCTCTCATGAATGAAAGAAACCTAGATATCTGTTGCAGTGGCCCTCGCAGAGCTATCTGCCTCAGGTCTGCCAGTGAGCACTTGGGCACCAGAAGAGTCCTGGGAGTAGGAGAATGTCTAACTTACAGTGACTCTGCAAATCACTCCCAAGGTGCTCTGAGCCCCAGCTCATGAATATGCACCCTTCTATCAGTTGGTTGGCCGCCCACTTCTCCTCCTCCCCATCTCCATATAAGGATTTTTTCTAGAAAGTTCGTCTTTGTTCTAAGATTAAGTAAATAGTGATTGGTTCAGTGTAATGTCTCTCCCTCCCCTGTGTGAAGTTCATTGGATGTTCCCCTTGTCAGTCTTCCCAGTATGTATTCCCATTGGCCTACGAGCCTGGCTCCTCCCCTTCAATGGTCCCTTAAATCCTCATGTTCAACCGCCTTCTCGGCTCTTCTGTGGACACCTCCAACCCTTCTCTATCCTCCCGTCATCCTCCCTGATCCTTCAAATAAACCTCCTGGAGTTCTCCCACAAGAGCCTACATCTCTTGACTCGCCACGCTCGTGCCTCTAGTTGCTGCGTCTTCTCCCGAGAAGCTCTGCGCTTCCAGCGGACCACCCTGCGAGGCACTGCGGGGCAGTGCTAGGCCCGATCTCCCCCGAACTGGGTTGCGGCCTTGCCCCCCCGGGGCTGCCGCTACTGGGACCGTTAAAGATATCCAGTATAAACTGTTTATTTTTTAGATGATACAAGCAAGAACTGATTGGGGAACTGTTTCAAGTAAGTTGGTCATTCCACGTAATCACTGCTGGCAAAAACCTGGAACATTTTATTAATTGCCATTTAGATATTAAATAGGGTACAGGAGTTTTTTCAAACTAAAATGTTTATTTTTCTGTAAATTTTTATTATTAATGTTACATGCATTATTAAGCATCACTTTTACACAAAAAAAGTAAATATGAATGTTTATTTCCTTTACTTGGTAAGCACACACATCCTCAAAACACCAAAGAAAACAATCATTTAAATGATCATACTATGCATTCCATTGTTTCAGAATCCTATATAATTAACCTTCACAACTGTGTTATAAAAAAACCAGTGTTTCTATTAGTATAATGGTATATTATAGCAGTACATTGGCAATTGTGTAGGAAAACACTGATGATATAAAACTATGAAAGTCTTACAGCTATATGCACATACATTCTTTCTCAGCCAACCACGAATTTTTCATTCTACTCTGTGCACAAGAAATGTATGTCTCAACATTTCTACTCATTTTATGGTGACTGAAATTGCAATTCAGGCATACTGAGGAAAAGCAAGAATTTTAAAAAATATGAATATCTGAGAAAAACGAAAGATATTGGTAATACAATCTGAGCCTGTAATCAAAAATACCATAAGTTGTCCGTGAGATGTGAGAAAAGTTTATGTCACTCTAGTTTACCTCAGGGCTTGACCACTCATGCTGCCAATATTTATAACTAAGTTTGATCCGAACTACAGTCAAGCTTAGTTCAAAAGTAATTATGACTCAGTAGTACAAACTGCAAGAACCTTGGACAGGAGGTAAGGAAGCTTGTGTCAAAATGCACAAAAAATAAGCTATGGTATTATTTAAACTTCATAAAAACTACAATAAGAATTTTACTGAAAGAAGATTTTTGGGTTGGTTAAACTTTGTCAGTTGCTACACAACGTCTGGAACTTGAGCACCTGGAAAACAGCAAACTTTTCTGCATAACAGGTCAGGGGCCTCTGGCCCCTGCAGCAGGGAGTCATTCACTGCTATCAGCTGTTGCTTTCTCCTGCTGCTCCTTTGTGGTTCAGGGTTCAGACGCACTGCATGGAAGCACAGTCAGCTTCTCCTCAGCTTGAGGACAGTGAACCTAATCAGTATCTGCCAATCAGGTGTAGCAGGAGCATTCTTCCTGGTGCCAGGAGGCACCTGCTTCCAGCCTTCCCCTGCCTTCCTCTCCCTCCTTCAAGTTTCCTCTGGGGACAGGTTCTGTAGCTGACCTCATGGAAGGAGCACGGTGGGCACCACATACACAAAATTTTACCATACAATGATCTCCTCAGTATATTGTGCTCCAGTGGCTGTGTTGCCATCCCACACTGAATAATGAGAATCACTGTGCAAGGCTAACTTATGTTAGGTAATAGGCCAGTAGAACTTACTGTTCAAATTACTTTCTCAGTTCTGTAATTTAAATGTTATTGAGGGTAAAAAACCCAAGAAATCTGTTTTTAAGCTCACCAGTTTTCTAGGTAGCTCCATTTGCATGTAGGAACAACTGAAATGGTACCTAAAGCACGAGATCACAAAATTTGAAAAGTAAACCACTAATGAAATTAAGAATTCTCGCAAAATGTCCTAATCAGTTATCTCTCCACTGTAAGACTACAGAAAAAAGTAGGTATTAACTATCTTAAGTAATATATTTTTAGACTTACTATTTAACAAATGTACTCTAAAATATTTATTGGCAAGTACTTCTTGTGCTTATGTATTTGAACTGAACCAAGTACAAAACTAATGGCTGCAACGTATCCCTCGAGCTGAAATGCAGAGATGTCTTCCCGCTATACAAAATACTTTCCAAACTGTTCCCTACTTTCCATAGTTAAAAAAATCACTGTATTTTTACCAAGTGGAATATGAATGAAGAAACCAAGCAAAAATTCCAGCATCAATGTGTTTATTATTTCAGCTCCCTTGACATCCTCTTTGCTGATCTTCCAGGCCTCAGTGTCTTTTTCCATTCTAAATATGCACACAAATCCTCATGGGCACACTTGCGTTCAAGTTTCAGAAAGAATAAGGATCACACATATTGATGCTCTATATATGGAAATTTTTCTTGTCACACAAAATGGATCTTTTCACTGTCTGACTGTCAACCCCTTCCTGATCAAACCAGGCAACACCAGCTTCTGCTGCTTTTCCAGACTCTTGGCAGCCTCTCCTGACATCTGCACATCTTGAATTTACAAGTACACAGATTCCAGAGCTGTCAGTGGATGGAAATAATTTTGAAATCCAGAGTGAATACAAATGGATTATATGTAAAAGGCTTTTATTTCTGTGTCAAGTCGTAGAGCTGCTAGAACAGAAGCTTCCATTTTACACTACCCCATTTCCTACAACATCACAGAAGACTGGAAATGTCCCAACAGCAAATGGCTGTAAGGTTTTTTTTAAGTTCTTTGTGTATCAATAAGCAAGTGAATTTTTTTCTTTTTTCTTAGGATATTTTGCTACATACAAATAAACATAAGGGGAGGATCTCTCATACAGCTTTGTCTTTCTTCTTTTTCAAAGGAAAATTTCCAACAAAGAAACTGGTTTCTGGTTTGTTTATAACACAGTATCATGTGGGAGTTCTTTGAGTAGCTACAGATTACAGTATACAGAATTGGCAAAATTATGTAATCCATCCATTTCCTATTATACCTTACTTACAAAAAAAAAAGTTTCAGCATTAAAATCAGTATTAGTTTGTTTTGGAACTTGTCAGCCTGAACTAGTTGTTTATTTTGGATGCTGATTGCAAAACTCTGATCTCACATTTGTGATGTGAAATTGACATCTTGACAATTGAGCAGAAATTCATAACTTTGCCACCACAACTGAGCTTTTTAAGTAAAACCAGATTCCCCTTAGAATAAATTTATTTGGGGCAAAATATAACAACTTCCAAACTTTTTGCCCAGTAAAAGAAACAAAATTACCAGAATTTTAACTGCTACATTAAAAAAAAAATTACAATAAGCAAATAAACCAAAAGATCTAGAAAGAGAGAAATATTTTCTGGTTTTGCCAACACTAGGAAATACACAACATTATTGCAGTCCTTCAGTACTTAAAGAGGGTATATAAAGAAGGTGGGAGCACACTTTTTGACAGGGATTGTTGTGATAAAACTAGGGGTAATGGTTTCAGACTGAGAGAAGATTGATTTAGGTTACATAAAAGGAAGAAAGCTTTTATGATGGGGTGGTGAGACACTGAAACTGATGCCCAGAGAGATGGTAGATGCACCACCCCTGGAAATATTCAGGGTTAGGCAGGACAGGGCTCTGAGCAACCTGGTCTAATTGAAGGTGTCCCTACTCAGTGAAGGGGGATTGGAGTAGATGACCCTTCTGCCCCAAATGATTCTATGACTCTGAGATTCTGCCTTTATTTTTTTTTCCTCAGCAGTTGGACAAAAAGCATTGTCAGAGAGGAAAAAGCCATTGTTGCTGGATCCCGTGGAGTGCAGCCCTGCTAACAGCTGAGCACAGGATTGGAGTCTTCTAAAGCTGTGCCTGGCCAAAAGCAGCCATTCAGGGAGTCAGATACAATGGAGCCCTTTAAATGATCAGCAAGCAGTCTGGTAGTACATTGACCCCGAACTCAGTGAAAAAACTTGAGCATTTTGTTTAGCTGTGAGGCAGCCTGGAATGAAATGCCAAACTGTTATATACCTCGAGTATGCAAATCCCTTGGAACATTACCATGGAGATAAATATGCCAGCAGAGAGCTTTTCTAGGTTATGCATTTTGCTGCACGAAGAACAAGTGTATTTATTAACGAGAAGGCATTACAGAACTGCGAGGAAAACAGTGTCAACAAAACTCAATTGGCTTTTGCTTAAAGCCTTGAGAGTGGCAAGTGTCAGCCAAACTCTCACCCCAGTCTGAACTACTGAAATTTGTGTGCATGAAAAAAGGCTGCTTGACCTACTTTTATCTTCTGGATGAAAAATAGAGGTTTTTTTCTGCTGACAGCTGTTGCACTTCCGAAATAGCAGTAATCAAGTAACTTTTTCTCCTTCTAAAAATAGCAGTGCCAAATCTATCCTGGATGATGAAGGCTAAATTAGAATTTATCCTGAGGAAATTATGAGTTATGCATTGACCGTTGGTCAGGAAAAGGCACTTTACTTAGCCACCATGTGGCATAAGGTGAGCATGAGAAATAAGAACAACATATATGTTCACCAGAACGCCCATGCCTATGATTATAAGAACACATTTGTAAAACTTTATAGAAACTGCATGTTGAACGTTTTATGACATTTTCTCATTTAAGTTAGAATGCAGTAATGGGTGGCAGTGAGTTCTGGGAGTATCCTGCGCATATGGCATGTAGCCTCAAAAAGGAGTTCAGCTGTAAAACTGTATTTCTTTTATGACTTAGTCACTGTACCTATTAATTGTCTTAATTGCCCTCTACATATCCTTTATGTATTTCTTTTCTTCATGATAAATGCTGGGTTTTTTTCAAAGTGAAACATCATGGTACAGTAGTGATGGCTTAACAAAACAGACAGTTTATGTTCTTAAGAGCAGAATACCATTTAGATGTCTTTTCCAGCATGATCCATTCAAGCATCTCTAAAAAAAGTATGAAAGTTTCATGATCCTTATTTAGGATCTCTGAAATGTCATGATGCTCGCTGATGGAGATGACACTGCTCAAAGCTCAGGGTCTCTCTGGGAAGCTCAAGGGTGACATACTGATTGACTGCAGATGAACTTCGATAAGCATTGAAAGTAAAACTTGAAAAGACAGATTTAATTTCAACTTCCAGTCCAAAACAGAAAGAGTTCATCTGCAAAATCATATTTTAATTTACATTGTTTAATATATCATATTGTTTAATAATTACAACAACAGTAATCCTTGGATACTCCACCAACAAGCCAGTAAAATTTTACAGAAGACAGTTTATTCTTCTAAATACCTTACAGTCTTCAGAACACAAGTTGTAGTGTGAAACAAAGTCAAAAACCAGAAGAGAAGAGAAGCTGGGAAAAAAGAAAGAAGAAGAACACAATCAAAATAATAAAAGAAAAGAATTATTTTATTCAGGACATAATAAAAAGAAAAAAGAAGAACGCAATCAATAAAATAATTATTTTATTCAGGACATAACTTATCATATGTACAGCTTTGGACAAAAACCAATTTCCACTGGGTTAAAAAAAAATCCATAATTAGCAACAGGAATTAAACTGTGGAATACCATAGTTATGGCAATGACTTTTGACCTACTTTTTCTGACTCAGTATCCGTGTATCTGAAAACTCCTGGTACTGCAGGAGAGGAGTAGATTTCTTATTAGATTCACCATATATTGAGTCTAAGCACCAATTCTTTTAGGTGGCTAAGAAAAATAAGTCTATAAAGCAAAGGTAAATGCACTTGGCACTGCATACTATACTTTATTCCTTTTATTAACATGGCAAAATGAGCATGTGACATGGAAATTACTTGAGGAAAAATGAATTGTTACACAACCACAGATGTCTATGCACTGATGGACATCCAAGAGTGGTTTTGTTGAATTTAATCATCATTACAGATAAAAATAATGAGTATATAATTAATTCAATGCAATCTCTGAATTTGAATCTATTCCTTTACTTCATTATTACCTGGCAATTCCTAAATATCACAAGTAAAGCAGCTGAGGCTGTCTTGGCTGAACAGGGATCTTGTCTTGGAAGTAAGATGAAAAAGGAAGGTCTATGCCCAGTGGAAGCAAGGTCAGGTGACATGGGAAAAATACAGAGATTCTGCTTGCCACTGTAGGGAGAAAATTCGTCCAGCCAAATTTCAATTGCTCAGAAACGTGGGAGACAATAAAATAAGTTTTTTCAAATATATTAATGGCAAAAGGCAGTGGAAAAATAACATTGACCTGTTATTTTTGACATGAAGTTTGTCACCACAAACAGGGACAAGGCAGAGGTGTTTAGTGCATTTTTTTATCTGTCTACAACACAGATGATGGATCAGGAGAGTTTCAGTGCCTTGAGCTGCAGGATCAGGGCTGAGAGAATGATCGGCTCCTGGTCAATCCTGAAATTGTGAGTGATCTGATGCTCCAGCTGAATCTCAGTCAAACTTTGGTGTAGCAGTGTGTCTGCAGGTTTTAGTGGAAGCAAGCACCATAGTCAGAGATGGTTGGCACTGCACATCCCCCTTCCCCTATCCCATATTGAGTTAAGGGCTGGAAAGTTCTACTTTGCTCCCTCTAGCCGAGTTTCCCTCGGGTTTGAAATTCTGTACCTTCCCTCCTCGCGTCCCCATTCCCTAGCTCCCCTGCCAGTGCTGTATCCCTCGTGCTCCTATTGGTTCTCCTGTGTAAACCTCTCCCATCCTGCGGTCCCTTCTTAACCCCTTGGACGGGGACACTCGGGGCTCTCTGCACTCTGAATCCAGCTGCTTCCAGCCCCCATATCCCTTCCTGGTTCCATCTGCCTTCTCCGCCCGCCGTTCCTACCAATAAACCCTGGATTCTGAGAACTGAGAGACTGCATCTCTTCTAATCTCCAAGGCTCCTGCTATCCTTCCTTCGGGGAGTTAGCCTGGGCTCAGGTGCCATGCTTCCAGGCTCCACTCAGCCACCTCAGTGTGGGAGTCCCCAGTGGGGACCTCCTTTGGTGAGGTTTTTCGGGGTCCTGCCGCTTTCCTAGAGCAAGAAAACCTCACTTTGGGGTCTTACGGGATTCATACAAGAACCCTCAAGTGTAGCAATGTGGTTCTTTAGGATTCCATGTGGCTTCCTTTGTTCACCTGCCCTGTATGCTATTGGTTCATTTTGAAATATGCATCTTGCTGTAGCTGAAACCTATTGGTGTGTACCCCTTGCCAGTCTTGCCTTCCTCCTCCTGGGACTGGCTCTGAGAGAGCCAGCCCTGCCCCTTTCCTTTCCTTTCCCTTATAAGCCAGTGTCTGCATCAG
Organism: Grantiella picta; assembly: GCA_013397955.1. Classification (NCBI taxonomy): domain Eukaryota; kingdom Metazoa; phylum Chordata; class Aves; order Passeriformes; family Meliphagidae; genus Grantiella; species Grantiella picta. Next base: position 180,125 of record VZRM01005013.1, read on the forward strand.
TTCGAGGTCTCATCTCTGAGCTGGCAGCCCCTATCCCGTCCTTGCTTTCCTTCCCCCCTCCTTTCCCTGCAACCCTCCTCCCTTACCCCAAATAAACCTCCCTGGCAGAACAGAGATGGGTCCAGTTCATTCCTTTGTCTCACTGCATTTCCTGCAGAATTTCTGTGGCTTGAAGACTCAGGCCACACCTGGAAGCCGCTTGCCCTGAACCCGGTGGAGATAAGCAGCCCAGGGACCTCGTTCCAGGGGGCTGCTGGCTCCTGCAGCCCTCCGGGAGCCTGCTACATCACTCAAGGAGCTGGCCGATGTCATTGCAAAACCTCTTTCAAAGATTTTTGAATGATCTTGGGAATCCCTAGAGGTCCCAGCTGACTAGAAGCTCATGATGGTTTTCCCAGTTTTCAAGAAGGGCAAGAAGGAGAAACACAGAAAATACAGTCCTGTAGTCTCACTTAAATAATGGAAAGATTATTATTCTGGGAAATATTGAAAACCACCTGAAGGCCAGCACAGTCATCAGTCACAGCCAGCATGGCTTCATAAGGGGAGAGGTCTGCTTTTCAAACCTGATTTCCTTTTATGACAAGGTAATGCAAGAGTTGATCAAGGGAAGCCAGTTGATGTCATTTCTTCATATTTCAGCAAAGTGAATATATGATTTTGATATGATCTCACACAGAGTCCTTCTGGAACAAAATATCCAGCATGCAGCTGGATAACTGTGCTATGGGATGGGTGAGAAACTGGCTCACAGGTTGGACACAGGACATTAGGCTGCTGTCCAGCCACTAAGGGGGTACTACAAGGCTTCATCCTTGGCCCAGTTTTATTCAGCACCTTCATTAATGACTTGGACACAAGACTCAAAAGAACACTGTTTGTTGACAACACTAAATTGGGAGGAGCTATCAACTTCCTCAAGGGCAGAGAGGGCCTGCAGAGAACCCACATCCAATTAGAGAGATGGGCAATCATAGGAAGTTTGTTCACAATCATCATAAGTTCCAGATTCTGCACCTGGGACAGGACAAACCTGGTTGTGTGTGTTAACTGGGGATTGAGATGTTGGAAAGCAGTGCCACGGAAAGGGACCTGCAGGCCCTGGTCGATGGCAAGCTGAACATGAGCCAGCAGTGCCCTGGCAGCCAGGAGAGCCAAGCATGTCCTGAGGTGCATCAGGTACAGCATCACCAGCTGGGCCAGGGAGGGGATTGTCCTGCTCTACTCTGCACCAGGGCAGCATCACCTTGAGTATTGTGTGAAGTTTTGGAGACCACAATATAAGAAGGATGTAAAGCTATTAGAGAGTGTCCAAAGAAGGGCAAGGAAGATGGTGAAGGGCCTTGACGAGAAGCTGTATGAGGAGTGGCTGAGGTCACTTGTTCTGTTCAGCCAGGAGGAGACTGAGACGAAACCTCATTGTGGGCTTCAACATCCTCATGAGGGGAAGCAGAGGGGCAGGTACAGATGTCTTTGCTTTGGTGACCAATGACAGGACTTGAGGGGGTGGCATGAAACTGAATTGGGGGAGATTTTGGATGTCTGGAAAGTTTTGCACCCAGAGGGTGGTTGGGCACTGGAACAGGATCCCCAGGGATGTGGTCACAACACTAGCCTGACAGAGCTCAAAAGAAGCGTTTTGTCAATGCTCTCAGGCACATGGTGTGACTCTTGAGACTGTCCTGTGCAGGGCCAGGAGTTGGACACAATGGTCCTTATGGCTCCCTTCCAACTCAGCATATTCTATCATTCTGTGATTCTATTATTCATAGAGAGAGACTATGCTTACTCTAGAAATTCAAGGTTTTATCTAGATCTTAGTCCCAATCTTTTTTATAGTGTCTCCTAAATTTAAAAGTGCAGCATGGAAAATCAGAAAAGCATATCTGAGCTATTTGCAGCAATTACAAAGAATACTGCAAAGACTTTCTGTCTATTCACACAGCTCTTTTTGTGGCAATGTTTTCTGATTCACAACAAAGACTCTTTCCCTTCCACGTAATACTTGGGGGATTTTGTTTGTAAAAATAAAACTTCCATTGTAGACTGTCCCAATTCAGAAGAAAAAAAAAAGAGAGATGCTCACATGGAAATGTTGGGATCAGCTTCCTCAATCTTATGTTGCTGGACCAAATAGGTCACCAGATTTTACCCTGGGGCATAGACTTTCTTTCCTTCTAGACTTTGCTCCTCAAAATAAATGCATTATAAAATTGTAATATAGTTCCTTCTTGCCAAGGGATTTGGCACATTATATCACAATTAAAAAAGGCAATAAACCCATGAGGCAATAAAAATGCTGTAGAATCTTCTATAAACTAAGCTAACAAGCAATAAAACAAATCAAGTTTAAGTGTAAGAAAGGGTTTTCTCTGCCAGTAGAGGAAGAATTTTATTGCAAAGTATATATAGTCATCTGCACGTTCTGAAATACTGAATGCTCTTTAAAGGGCAGTACTGCTGTTTAATTCAGTGTTTGAGATCAGCACATGTATTGGAAGGATTTTTGAACTGCAGGTAACCAATACAGCTGCCCTTAAGCAGTGAAAATATCTCCAGATAAGTGTAATGATTTGGTTAGAAGCTGAAACAATTCTTTTCCTTAACACACCAGGAAACTCCTACAATAGAGAAAAGAGATAAGGCTACATAAACAAATACTTCAGTAGTCCCATTTTAAAAAGAAAGCAGGCATACAAAAAGGCACAGTTCGATGTTCTTTTAAGCCTGGAAAAATCCTCCCATTTAGAACATTTGTACCAAAGCTAATACTTCTGCTTCTTCACTTTTGCAATATGAAACAGAGAGACACATGTTGGCTCCCTTTTGTGGTGCTAGCATTACATGGAAGGGGTAAACTGAAGCCAGTGTCTGGATTTAGAAATGCTTGTCACCAGCTTGAGGGTGGCATTGGGCCGGGCTGAGCTGGCAGAGCCTATGAACTTGAATCTGCTCCCTGACACACTTCCAGCTCTCCAACCTCAAGCTGACTGCTGGCACCAACAACCTGAGAATAGGCTACTGTGCACAGAGAGATGGAGAGGGACATAACATTTATTTTTTGTTATTGGTTGATACTGCCATTTTCAGCCTAGATAAAGTATATAACTGCATAGCTCATTGTTATGGAATAGAGTAGAAATAGTATGCAATTTCCTCCTCAGTTCTTCCTCTTGTGCTTACTTCTATAGTAAAGGCTAATGGTTACTTAAAGATACACAAGCAATACTTCAGATTCAAATAAGGTTCACTATTAATACCCTATCATTTTTTTTAGAGTAAATATTGAAAAAAACAGTCAATAATGACACTGAATAAGACCTGAAAACACTTCACATTACATGAAAAGAAGGGAAACAAATTATAAATCATCTATGTTTAATTCAGAATATTCTATTTTATCATCCTAATATCATAGCTATTCACTTTATGCTCCTTTTATGCTTTTCGAGCAGAGAGGACTTTGAAATGGCTTTGTTTACCTCAGCTTAATTGGGTAGATGCCCAGTTCTTTAATGAGGGCACAGAGTACTCTTTCTGCTGTCAGTTCTTTAAGTCTAGAACACCCCTGTGCAGCTTACTTTGCCTTCAGAGACACAAACCTTCATTGTAAGTCAGTCAGCAACTGTCTACACTAAAATATGAAATGCTGTTACTTTTAGGAGCTGAAAACTTCTGCAAGTAAACTACTAACTTCCACCTAATAACAAAGAGAATCGATTTTGCTTTTTCTTTCTGACCTCTGTTGAAAATGAAACTATGCTGAGAATACATGCTTTGCCAGAGACGCGGTAAAAACTCCTGCTGTGGCAAGAATCTGGGCAAGGGCCTGCTCTCCTCACTGTCAGTGAGCCCATAATTGGATGAAAACTAATCTTTGAGTAAATAATCTCCAAGTCAGCAGAAATAGCTCTGAGATGCTTTGAATTTTATTCCAGATCATGGAGAAATTCTACTATGTATCCATCATCATCCTGTCAAACAAAACCAGCCTCACTCCCAACAGCATGGCACTGTGCTGTTATTTGTTTTTGTGACTCCGCACGTGTGTTTGGCAGTGAATTCACAGACATAGCTATGTGAATATATATTGCCTTACCATCGGTCATACTTCTACGATTCATTACCAGGTACAGCTATCATTTTGAGATGAGCTCATCTAACTACACTAGCAGACACCAATATATAAAGAATCACACAGCTGTGATAGTAATCTTGTATTTTCAATCCCAGTGCTACTTGTTACATCCTGTGTTGTCTGCAGCAGTTAGCCTGCTTTCTCAAGCAGACTTACAAACATGTGAGGAAAAGAGCAGTGTGTTGAACCTGAGTGGTCTTGATGAAAAACACAAATTACTTTTTCCATTTTTTTTAAATTCTGTGTCTTCAGCAGTTTGGTATGTAATCCTAAAATACAAAACTGGGAGTACTGAAAGATAGCCTTAGTTCTATGTCTTCATGAACTCAAGGACATTTTTCTGATATGATCAAGGAATAGGTAGACTGGAAAATTACCCTAAAGTGCGGCACTGTGGATATTAACTCATGCCAGATACTGTCATTTCCATGTATATACTCCTACTCATACATAAATATAAAATGCTCTCAGGTAACAGACCAGGTAATAACAGAGAACTAAGAATCCTCATATTTATCATGCAGGTTGAGTAAAACAAGCCAGCAATGAAACTTGTCTCATCCATCTGCTTATGCCCTTTTGATGCTTCTTTGAGATCTGTGAATGCCTTCAATCTAGTGGCTAAGTTTGTGAAAAGCAGAAAATAGAGGCCTAATGGCTGAGTTTGAAATTTAACTGATAAATCAGGGCCCTGGAGCTGTTTTGAGCAGACATTAATTGTTTCTGATTTTCTTTTTTATTTAGGTTTTAAGAAATTACATTAACTGCACTCTCAGCTGTTGAAAACCTCTGTCATAGTTTAACAGCTAGCAATAAAGTACCACATGGCTACTTCCTCCCCAGGCCCTTCACTCCCCAAAATGTGGGATGGGGAAGAGAATCAGAAAAAGGTCAAATCCATGGGTTGAGATAAAAACTGTTTAATATTTGAAATAAAGTACTACTACTAATTGTAACGAATAGGAAGATAACAAAAAAAGAGAGAACTAAAACTCAAAATAAAAAAAGCAGTAATGGACAATTGCTCATCTCTTGCTGAGAAACTACCCTGGTCCCATTTATATACTGGGCATGATGTTCTGTGGTGTGGAATAACCCTTTGGCCAGTTCAGATCAGCAGTCCTGGCCATGCTCCCTCAAAACTCCTTGTGCACTTCCTGGCTGGCAGAGCCTGGGACACTGAAAAGTCTGTTACTCAGGGCAAGCACTACTCAGCAACAAGTAAAATATCAGCATGTTATTAACAATAGTCTCATGTTAAATCCAAAACTGAGCTATACCATCTACTAGGAGGAAAATCAACTCTATCTCAGGTGAAATCAGGACAATCACAAACAAAATCATATCAGCAGCACCATTTGGCAATTCACTAGGTGTATTCACCACTGTTTGGTTTGCTTTACCAAGTACACAAAGTTTATTAATAGTGGTTATGATACAAGTCTGAAGACTTTTGCCCAAACACTATAAAAGTCAGCCAAATATAAAATGTTTCAACCAGAAATTTAGGAAGTCTTCATCACTTCCTGAATGGGATGATAAGAGAGTTATGAGAGACTGTAGATTGTTGTTATTAGTTGTTTTTCTTTTGCTTGTAGTGGGTGTGTTTTAATTTGACCTCACCATTTGGAAAAAGGTTGCCAAAATTATAAGCAAATCTGACCTGCACAGCTCTGGGGTAGAACTTTGAAAAAAACCACTTCCATTGAAGAGCAAACATAATAAAACAACTTTTCACATTCATGGACTTGCATTTCAAACCACTTGGCAGATTTAATGATTATACCTAAGCAATTGCAGAGAAAATGCACAAGATTTTCTACCTTTCCTTTTCTTGATTCCATTCTAAGGACTTTTCACTTATTTTAGATAGAAATGGCATATCAACTTGTTATGAGAAGATAATACCATAGCTTTAATATATGGGTTAGGGCAATTTTAACTGAACATGACACACTTCTGTGTTTACCTTATTGAATGTCAAAACTGGCTGAAAAATGTAGTATTCTCAATACATCTTCCCCTTCCCCACCCCCCCAAAGAAAGGTCAAAACCTATTTAATTTTGGACTACTTTTCATTTATGCTGCAGTCTTTCTGCAAAAAAGACACAGCTTCTGGTTTGCAGAAAACCACCCCATCTCAAGCTGTGAGATACATTGAATTTGGGAGTGTCACAGGAACAAACACTATATATTTAGTGTCCTCTGTTCAGCACTAAATTAAGTGGATCCTAATCATCATCTAGTAAAACTTATTGTTGTAATCTTAAGAGTGACAGACAGAACAAGCAATAAGAGATATTAAAGAGGAAAAGAAAAAATGTTCAGGAAAATAAAAGCTATAGCAATTACCATGAAGGGAATGGAAAAGGGAAAGTAACAAGGGAAGTATATTAGTAAGTCAGATACTGAGGGAAAAAATTTAAGCATGAATAGATTAATTCATCGTACTCTTGAAGGAAGCATAGGTAAAGATAAGGAGTTAGATTTAGTAGCAAGAATATTGGGAAGATGAAGAGATTGAAGGACATTGGGGAAAGGAAGGACAAGTCAGGGAAGCTCGGTCAGCACAAGAAAGGGAGATCAGAAAGATGTGCATTATGAAACCACTCACATCAAAGCACCTAAGGTATTGGTCTTAGGAGAACAATAACGACTTATGCTGGAATGAAGACATTGATAACTAGGGCTTTGTTCTTTCCCTGTTCTGATATTTTTAGTAAACTTTCATGCTAAAAAATAAAATATAGACTTCACTTTTAAACAGAGGCCATTGTGATTTGCTCATCCGTACTCTTAGGGTAATAAATGAAATTCTAATATAGGACCAATAAAACCTCTTGCTTTTGCAACTTTTTCTTCAACCCAGTAGGGTTAATAAAATACAGTATCTTCTTCTCTTCTAAAGTATAGCTAACAGACGTGGAATAAGTTTTATTTTTTCCCAGTATCCCAATTTCTATCAGGAAGTAACAAAATTAAATGACAGCCTGAAACAAAGTGATTAAACAACATCTTGTTTTTCTAAGCAGTTGCTGCAGAGATGGATGATGGCAATATGTGGAAGACTAACTCCATGTTCTTGAAGTTGTTGCTTGGGAGTATTTGGTGTCTGATACCACCATGGTCTCAATAATTCTCTTATATTCTTCTAAATGGTTTGGGTTTTTTTATTGTTGTTGTTATTGGTTGGTTTGGTTTTGAGTTTTGTTAGTTTTTGTTTGTTTATTTCACCAAAGCCAGTAGGAACTTTGTTGAAGAGTTCTGGTATTATTCAGCTGGAATTTTTTCCTGAGACTGAAACTCTCATTAGTTTCAAGATGGTGAGAGACAAGTCTTCCTGGATTTTTTGTACAGGCGTATTTAATTTTGATAAAATAATCTTTAGCATTTATACAGGCTATATATATTAATATCTGCCATCTTTGACTGATCATGAAAAATAAGTTCCTATCCAAGCTTGTTTTCATTTTTTCCATAGGCTTTGATTCTTCCACATTTCTATTAATTGCAGGATGCAGTTCTAGATTTCTCAAAAAAAATTCTGCAAATAATAATATCAAATTAAGGTTTTTTTCTTTTAGATATATTTCAAGCTTTCTTTCTCCCCCTAGTGAATCATCTCTATTTTCTTGTTTATTTAGTAGACTAGCATATAAATGGAAATTTAATTCTTTTTCCACAAAAGGGTACTCTTTTCACTTGTTTCTAGTTGACTCTAAATCTACTCAAGATGTTTTAGTGACCATGATCCTAAGGAATTTTCAAAATCTCACCGTTTGAAAACACATAATCAGTACTAAAAGTCCCTAGAAGTATCTTCTGATCTTTTGAAATAATCTCTCAACTGTAGGTAGCTGACTGAAACGTGGGGCAACCAGATATGCAAAATATAGAAGCAGTTAACTGTTTATCTTTTCATCATGAAGGAGTTTGCTCTAGAGGCTTGTTCTACATTCCAGTTTCTCCAATTGCTTGTGTTACTATGTGTAATGCTATGGGTATGCTATATTTTATTACTCTACATAACTGCAGAAGCTGCAAGAGTCACTTCCCACACTTATTGTTCATCCTTAGTACCTTCAATTTACCAAGGCACATTGTTCTCCAGAAAAATGCTTTAGCTTTTTAGAGAATTCCCTTAACTCCTGTCTGACATGTTTCCACACTTTGTGTTAATTACAGTGAAAGGTCTCCTGGGCCTTTTGGGGCACTCCTGTATAGGGCACACACAACATGTTTGAAAAGCTCATATAATATAAATGGTTTGGTTAATTGTTCTAATTCTTTTTATCATTATATAGCTTTGCACAATGAAGAATATGCTACACTTAATCATATTTACCAGATGTGTCATTTACTAGAAAAATCCAGGGAAAAAACCATTAAGTCTCTGTCTATATTCTAAAGCTTTGAGGCTTGAATAATTGAGTAAGAGCCCACAAGAAAGAAAAGCAAATGGAAGAGTATCTTGACAGAACAGAGATAGAATAAAATGATCATGCCTTTTTCTTATCCCATTGGTTTAGAAAGAAAATCACAGAACATGTATTAGTTTGAAAACAAACCAGCAGCAGATTGCAAGTCAGGATTAAAATTTAATAGGAAAATTAAAGGAAATATGTGCAATAATACAAGGAAAAGCACTGGCAAAGTCAGATACAACCTGACACTCTGTTAGGGTGGTGGTAGCAATCCAAGTGAACTAGTTAGGTTGAAGCAGGGATCCTGTGGAAAGTCTGGTCTCCAGATGAAGGTCCAGTGGTAGCTCTTGCCCTCTGGGAACCCAGTAGACAGGGGTAGCTTAGGCAGTTCCAAGACCAGGTTATATCCAGGTGAGAATGCTTGGCTCCTCCCTCCTGGGTGGAGCATCTCACAATAGGATGAGAGAATTGCATGAGTCATGCGGTTGGTTCTTGATGGCCAATTAACAGTTATCAGGGGTGAGTCATAGCAGGAGATAACAACCAGTGCCCCACAGCTGGTGGTAATAGAATACTTAAATGTATCTATATTGTAACCTAGGGCAGAACATTACACTTGGAGTGAACTGACATTTGGTGAACACTCACATCGTTGCTTCAGTATAAGGCAGGCAGCATGTTCTGTCATTTATCTCTGGAAACTAAACTACATCCATTTGCATTTCAGCCTCAGTAATGCACTTGAAGTGAATGCCTCAATGTCATGGTATAACCTCAGCCAGCAGCCAAGCCCCACACAGCTACTTAGTCAAAAGCTACTTATTCAAAAGAATAAAACAAATAAGCAAGAGCCTTGCAGCATAATCACATTTTTCTCATGAAATTAAAACATGTCTTTCAGTATGTCTGCAATAATGTTATCAAAAGTTCAATCTATTGTATCATAAATTGCAAAAATTAGTCATTGAGAAAGGATAAAATTTACCTTGAAGCTAAATACTGTGTACACGACTTTATCAGGCACTTCAAATACTAATTGTAAGTGGAAGTCTGACTAAAATAATCTAAGAAAATATTATATAAATTCAGAACATTATTGTAGTAATGTAGTATTTCTTTTTCCATAAAAATGAGAAAAACTGCATCAGTCACAGATAATTTGGAATACATCTTTTCCTTCTGGAAGAGACAGAAAGCTAGTCTGTTAAGTCACCAAGAATGTAGCCCTACTGAATAGCTAGAATAATTAACACTTAAAAGAAAAATATTTATTGAAACAAGTATGTTGAAGATCTGACGGTTGTTTCTTGAAATGTAAACTAAAAAATTCAAAACATATACTCATGTTCAGAACAGGACTGAATGTCACAGGTCCATAGATATACAAGGGTTCTCAGAAAATAAGACTGTGGAGGCGAACAGTGTTTTCAGATGCATACTTCACCATCAGCCAAAGGACATATTCAGCACATAATTTTAGGACATTTATTTCATAGGACCAATTTGATATAAACTATAGGAACACACTTCAGGCCTTCATTTTCCACTTCAAAGTCACCTTCTGTCCCAAAAAAACCTTTTAAAAAGTTTGCAGAAGCTGAGATTAAGGAACTGTTAAAAAGTCTGGAAGTGAGAAACACATTTAGGTAAGACTTTGTTCTATGTTGACCCACCATAGAAGTTAAAGCCAGCTCATACACTTCTGAAAAGTGTATGAAACAGCTGAAGTTGAAAGGTGTAAAGTACCTTTTCTGGACAATATTGTATGATAATGTGATTAAGGTCTCCTCACTTTAACACAGTCATAAAACAAATCCGTACTGTGCCAAGCAGGTCATGTTTTATTAAATGATACCTGAAAGAAACAGCATGCACAGAAATTAACTTCCAACACTAGGGTGGCAGAAGTGCTGTTCTCACACATACTGTTTAATTAGATATCATATGCTCAACAAAGTATTGTCACTCTCTTAGGTCTGATGTATTAATCAGTTCTTAAGGCTAGATTAATTTGAATGCCTGTGATATAACATAGTCTCTCTGGCCTGTGCAGATACTCCCCCATGAATGGGAGGGCTCTGTTGGTTTTGCAGGAAGCTGCTGCAATTATTTTCATAACTTATTGCTTTGACCATTTTATTAGTGTGTGAACATCCCTCCACCGGCTCCTGCTCTTTTATCATGTTGAGAATAAAACTACCCAATTTCACTCTCAGTGATTCTCATAGCTATCTTAACTAGTTCCTCTTTTTCAGCTTGTAAAGGCTGACTTGTTTCTGACTGACTTGAGATTTCAACTACTCTCAAACTTTTCAGAGATTTTCGAAGAAATTCTTTGGTTTGTTTTCCTGATTCCCATATAGAGATACAGTATATAAATATGTGCAAACCTTTATCTCCTTCACTTCTCTCAAATCTCTTCTTAAAAGACATATTTAATAAATTTGACAGCTGTGCCTCTTCTGCTAATCATGTAAACAATATTCTTAAATTATTTCCCTCATTCTTGATCGTCTGCCCTCATAAAACCTTATGTTCAAACCATACACTCCTTCAGGCAGGAAATGTCATATTTTCCTGTGTTTGTACATTTTGGGCTGTCTTGAACTCACACAAGCATTAGTATATGCTGAAGAATTAACAAACGAAACCTTTGCAATTACAGAGTTGGGCTGTAAGAAGTGATGGTGAAAATGGATGTAAGACAAGGAAAATCTCTTGGAATTATTTCTCTTTCTAAAACAGTTATAAATATCTTGTCATTTTAGAGGTCAACTCTATCAGTAGCACTGACATTAAAGAGTCCCAAACAAAAGATATTAAAATATAAAAAGTAATTTATAGGAACTAAAACTCAAACTCATTTGAAATAACCACTCCTGGGAATTTAATGTCAATGTCATTGGAGTCAGGTCTTACCTTTTAAATTAGTAGAAAGATAATAAGGTCTAAAATACTTAGAATGTAATGAAGCATTTAAAGTAATCAAGCAATCATTCTATAATGATGGGGGTTTGCTCACAAAACCAGATCTTGACAGACTACTTGTACTTGAAAGGAAGAGCAGGGGCAGAGATATTAATTTAGGAAGCATTATGAATTACAACAATTATTTAATTTGTATTTTTAATTGTATGTTAGTTGCATATACATACATTTATGTTAATTTAGATTACAGAATATATCGAGGCTTGCAGGTGTAAGTACACATTGTACAACTAAAAGAGTTTAAAATAATGTAAGCTACATCATTTCCTTCAGCTGTGGAAGGATACCAAACACAGTTGTCTCATTAGATGATTTTTCTCCTCCCCTTCTTTCCACCTAGTTCTACATCCTTTCAGACTGCACCCTTGCTTGTATTACATCTAGCTGCAAAGTACTGGTGTGTCCTATTTTATTATAATTGTGTATTAAAATACGTATTTCCTGTGACTGAAAAGTAAAAGCAAGCAAAAATAGAAACAAAATGAGAAATGATTTTCTTAGAAAGATTTATTTATGGAAGAAGAACGTTCCTTGTTCTTGCAAGAGATTACCAAGGTAAGCAATGACAGTTTTTCAGAAGTTCCTTGAAATATTAAAATTCTAGTCCTTTTCTTTGATAAAGTGCAGACATAGCCACAGATTCATTTGATTTGACAAGGTGTGGAGTTTTTGATTCAGCAACTGATCAAATTCAGAAGCCAGCTAGAAAGTGAATAACTGAACCCTCTAAGATCCTTACTGTAGTAACTGTAAACCCCTTACAGTTAAGTACAACACATTTCAGTTTAAAAATATATTTAATGTCTTCACATTTATTTCTGTGTTTAGGTGCTTGTCACTTACTGATGTGCTTCAGCACTCCTTAAATGTTTTCCTGAAGCTGAGCTCAAATGAACCCTATTGCTCTGAAAATCCTCTTCAGGAGCAGAGAGGTCAGACCCACAAGCACACCTGAAACAGCAGCTGAAAATCAGTACCTTACTGCAGCAAACTTCTTTTTTGAGTTATTTTCATGGAGACAGAATTAAGCCAGTTTCATGACAGATTTCTCGAAGATTTATTTCAAGGATAGCTGGCTGATAGTATAGCATTTTCCATTTATTGACATTCTAATATGAAAAGTGGAAAAAATAAAATTACTAGGTGACAGCAGCATATTTACTAGAGCTCTGCAAAAACTGGGAACACACGGCACAAAATTTCTATTTCCTCTTTTACTTGTAACTTGTGTTTGCAGAAAGACAAAAGATGAAAATGCAGAAAGTACTATTGCATGCACATTTTTTAATGCAGTTTTTTTCTGGGGAATAAAATGGAAAAATAGTTTACATTTCTAGGAGGGGAGGCAGGGATGCCAAAAAAGCTGGCTATGTGTGTTACCACCAGTAACACAGAGTTGGTGAAAGGCAACCTGGTGCAAGGCGCAAGTGATCAGCCTAGATAAGTTGCTTACTCAAGAACCCATTCAATGGAGAGAAAGATAAATTCTTTGGAGTTATCTCCAGTTAACTATGTGAACTAAGTTAGCTAAGAAATTTATGATCTCAGAGAATTGAAGGGTTTCTCCTGAGATAAATTGTCCTGGTACTTAAAAGGACTCCTTTGGAAAACTATTATTACCACAATGCCTGAAGAAACTAAGCATTTATACTGACTATTTCAAATCATAAAGAACACTTTCAAACATTTTTCTTAAAAAATAATGAGTATGGTTATCTTTGGGTCAGTCTACTTTTTGTTCTTAAAAGAAGGAAGGATTATTACCAATGGGGTTGGTTCCTAACTTAGATAGTAATTTGTAAAATAGGTCAGGATACTGTCTAAAGAAAAGATCTGTAGCCTCAACAGTAAGAGATTGCTGTGATTAAGTGAATAAAAACACATTACTAATCAAAATCAGAGGAAAGTTCATATAGCTTTTTATTCAGTATGAGAGCTTAATGTTTTCCAAAAGGAAAAAGGATAAAATATTAAATGAAAGGAAAATGTCTGAAACATTATTTGTGTAGCACTAGTCCTTTGCCTTTATGGAAATTTCTGTGACTTTATTTGCCTGCAAATGTAACAATTATCAAACTCAAAAGAAGCAGAATAGAAGTAGTTATATATTCCATTTAAGCTAGAACACAGAGGGCTAGACAGGAGCAATTTACAGAAAAGAACACTGTTTGCCTTTTTTATTGCTTGCAAAATGCCAGGAGAGTTTCAAATAGCATTTATTTAAAAAAAAAAAAAAAACGAGAGAGCAAGAGAGAGAACAAGAAAAAAGCATTGACTGAGAAAAGGCCCAGTTTTAAATATCTTCACCTTTTCATCCTGATACATAAACCTTCTGTCTGCTTTAACATTGCAAAAGTTCTGGGTTTTTTTGTTTTTTTTTTTTTAATGAGACCTGGGGTGGTTTTCATGCTTTTGAAAGCTGTATGAGATGGTTTTTAGCTTGCTTTTTTTTTTTCTTTTAATTGCTTAGAATTTTTATATGCAGAGAAGACACACGTCTTGTGTACATTTGATGTTATTTTTATGGAAATTTCTGAAATGCTTAAATATTTTTCCATGGTTTAGTGTTATCTTTTTTAGTTCTTTGACCAAAATCTCATTTCTTTTTCAAAAGCTCAGTGTTGTTAGGAAATAATGTAAACAGGATTTATTCATTCGGACAGACTGAAAATGTAAAAATAAAGCAAAAAATTTCAACTCAGCCATCTTTGCTGGAAAAAAACTTTAATTCCACATTTTGAATGTTCCATTACATTCATTATTGTTCTTTGCAAGCTGTGTGCTTTGGAGGTACTGGAGTTTCAAAAGATTACAAAATCCACTTCTTCTGTTAACAGAAAATATTGAAATTTCTTACCTGAAAAAAAACAAAAACAAACTTTCTGAGATTTACCTTGCTTTTAACACAAGAGTGGCTTATGCTTACTGAAAACAGAGGCTAAATAAAGTAATGCAATGTGTTCTGGCAAGGAAACAACAGGAGTCATTTGTGTTCCACTCAGGATGCTAAAGCATCATTCAAGTAGTGATCAGCTATTTGGCTCACATTTCTAAAACCCTTTTGAGCATTTTCCATCTCTAATACCCAGATTGTCTGGACATCCAAATCCAGTGAGTTTCATGGCACCTTGCAGTGTACTTCCCACACCACTGCGCAAGGAGATATGCAGGGCTGCAGCTCCTCGGATGTTCCTCTGACGCTGCCCACCTTCCAAGTCTACGACCCTTGTCCTGACATCCTCCTTCCATTCCCAGTCCTTCACCCCGGTGTTTACGGGATCCCAAGTGCAGGGGCACTGCAGACTCCTATTTTCCCCAAAGCAAACCCAGCTCTGATCTGCACAGCCCGTTTTGCCCTGTGGCAACAGGCAGCTGCAGCAGACGAGGCTGAGCGCCAGGAGCTGCCGGCACACCTCGCATCCTTTGATCTCGCAGCTCTCCGCCGCCTCCTGGACCAGACGCGGCTTGTCGGAGGGGCTGCAGGCAGCTGCCAGCTGCACCTGGCCAGCGCCGAGCTGCTGCACACAGCCAAGGGGCCTCCCTGCCAGGCGGAGCCTCCCTGTCGGAAGAGGCGAGGCGAGCCTGTTTCGTGGGCTGCTGCTTTGAACTCCCATCACCGTGCTGCCTCCCACATCTGGAGCCTGAGGTGGAGGAAGATGAAAGCGTGCTGGGGAGTGCAGAGGCTTGTGAAGCACGCTGGGAATGCTCCCAGCCCGTGAGCAGGGCTCCCGACTTGGCCATTCCCCAAATCGGGCTCCTACAGCTCATGGTTAGAGGAGCTAGCCCTGTGCGTGCAACTACCAGGGGCACGTTTGAGGTACGCTGGAGTGTTTGTTCAGAAGCCAGGGGGTGTTAGTAGGTGCTTGCACTAGTACTTATAAACGGTGGCTCTGATAATATTCACAGATCATACCCAGATCAATCTGAGTACTTTTCAGAGACACTAATGATGACCAAACACTGTGAGAGTCGAAGGTATTTAACATTTACAAACCTTGCTTGATAACTTATCTGCTGTATGCTCCCATTGAATTTCACAAGTTTTAAATAAAGTCTTTAAAACACTGAATGGAAGAATAAAGGAGAAAATTTTCAGGCAAATACTGCTTTCCAATCCTGCTAGTCTTTATAATAAACCTGTTAAAAGAAAGGGCAAGTCAGCATGAAGTGCATCGGGCCTGTTACACTGAAGCTGAGCAGTCTCCAGCTCGGGCAAGCCCGTTAGCATGAGCATTAGCCTCATGGTGTTCTGCAAAACTAAGGCACTTCCCGGACTAGCTTTTCTAAATAAGAATGTTTTTCTGAGTAGAAAATTTCAGCTATAGATTGTACATTAGTAGTAAAGCGTAAATTATAAAGTGAATTTTTCTGACCTGTAAATTTTATTGCCTTTATGGTTTATGACATCATAACATTCCCTGAATGTCAGTGTTAGAGGAGGCAGAGAAAACTGTCTATGCAAATATATAATTGTGTAAATCTTAATCTCCTTGGTCTTTTTAGAAAAACTAACAATGATACATAATTAATTGTAATTTTGCTAGAGGTGACATTATCACCATACTCATAAATACCCACAAGGCAAGGACTGCCCCAGGGGAGATAACTTTCTTTCAATGGTGTGATAAAATGTTCTCATCACAGACAGTATTTATTGCCTGTGTCTCATGAGAGATGATTAGAACAGAAGAGCAAATAAGCAGACACAAAGCATCCCCACTATGCTCATTTCATAGGCTTGCTTCTACTTGTTTAAAACACAATGTATTAATATGGGACCTGAGAATGATAATTTTTCCTCCCTCTGTTTCCTTACTGGGTTTTATCATTGTTTTGGAGAACAAATGACCAAAGAAATAAGCAGAACCTTAATATCTTTTAAAAACTCCTACACTGAGCTACAATCCCTGCTGCAGCAAACTGCACACAATCTCATCACTTATCACTTAGTTTCGTCTAGCTAGGTTTCATGCCCCTTTGTGAGCACAAAGAGAAAGGCATTTCATTACATTCCGTTTTCTTACAAGGTAACCAGCAAAAATGCAAGTACATTAATTACATTAAAATTATACATTATTTACTTTGCTTGAATAAAGAATAAGAGCTATGGTAAAGTCATATTTTGGGGTTCTTTAGCTGAACAAAATGCCCTTTTTGATTGATTGCTAGTCTTTCAGGAAGGCAGGTGGTATTTCCTGCAACACTGGCTGCAGCTTGCAATCCCTTTTTGGAAAAGCTAAGGGCACTTACAGTTTGAAAAAGTTTTGAAGTTACGTGCTCAGCTACAATGAAATATTTGAGAAAGGTTCACTTCAGCCAAGTTGGTGAAAAACTATTGTTGCCAACTTTTCCTTTGTTTATTGAAGTTGCTCTCTCAGTGCAGATTTGATTCATACCACCTAAAAATAAATCTGCAAAGTAGAGAACTTCTGTGTTGTCATTGTATCAGTATTTTATCTTTTTTTTCAGAGATCACTTAAGATCCTAAAATGAGTTTCTTGCTTTTTTTTTAAAAGACTTGCTTTTTGCTTTTCTTTTTATGTAGGTATCTTTTTGCATTAGTGATGTAGTAATTGTTCAATATCTCTTTTTATGACATTTATTAAATCTTCCATGAGTAGCATCAGCTACTTGCTTCAGAAAATATGATGCAAAGTTGTATAGAAGGGTCAAAATGCCACTGACTATGAATATCTGACAGTGCATTCAAGACTCATTAGGGTTCAGTTACAGCATTAATTAAACGCACCCCTAAATCAAATAAATTATAAGCTGGACTACTCCTTAGACTATTACAGTAATTTAGAAACTAATATTTAGTCATATAATGTAAAAAATTTAATATTTTGCCTTTAATTTACTGAAGTTGGAACTTCTTATTTTACTGTACCACCCAGTATCTTTTACACTAAGTTTATGCCTTAAGTTTTGGCTGATTTCTGTCTACAAGGAAAACCATTTTAATATTAGTGAAGTATATAAACTAGAAAATGTACTATTAAAAGACAAAAATTCTTTTCCCATAAATTTCTGTAAAGGAAGAAAACACTTTGAGAATCGAAAACATTTAGGTTTGCTTCCTATTCATTCTCCAAGGTTCAGGTGGATGTCTTATTAGGTCTACATAATGATTTTGGGCTGCAAATGTGATGTATCAGAACCCACTATTCTTCACAATATCAGCCATTGATGATGAGATAAAAACATATTTAGACAAATACAACAAATGTGTTCTTCAGAACTGCAAGATAGTTGTTTGCTCATTTGACAATTTTGCTTGTCTTTAAGGTCTTACATTTAATAATACATGCTTCAGCACCATAAATAATTTTCTAACAGACACTATGTGGTGGTCACTTTGTATTCCCTGGTTCTTCTCATGATTTGAAATGAGTAAACAAGCAACGTCTCCATATAAACCAATTCAATGGTATTTATATTTAATAGCAATCTCATTTGTTCCTGCAATCTTCAAAACACATGGAAAAAACAGTTTTCCTTTGGTTTCACACAAGACAACCACACCTTCCTGTTATTCCTCATCATGAATGTGCTGGAGTACACATTATACGGCATGATTAGAAACACTACGACTCATGACATTATTGAATTTAAACAATAAATTTAAGCTTTATTTAAATTTAAACCTTTGAGGACCTCACCAACAAGCAAAGTTGTAGTGGTGCAATTAATGTTGCCATATTAAAAAGAATTTAATTTCCTGTAATTTGTGAAATATGAATAGTTCTATAAATACTCAATGCTAGCTTAACTCTAAAATGAGCTACCATCTGCTCAGTTTTAGGTGAATAAAGCAGTAGAGATGATTTATGTTTTTTCTCTTCATTGTTAGTTTTCTTTTCTTCTTCTCTCCCTAAAAAATGAGAATCTTTCATAATAAAGTCTTACTTTTCCCTTAACTTCAGCAACACTTCCACTACTTCCTCCTCTAATTATTTGATAGGATAATTATTGCAAGTTTATGCAACTGATTCTAATTTTTTCATTAGTATTTGATTTTAAGATAGTATAGACATTAACGTGATACCAGTGCAATTTTATAATGAAATTACTTATCCAGGTGGCTTGTTGTGAGAATTTATTTATCTACCGGATGTTATTATAAAATAAGAAGAAATTTTATTTGTTATTAGAAGAAACAATTACCATTTCTCTTCAAATTTCTAAAGTCCAATATTCAAAATAAGTTATTTTAATAAGCTGGTAATTGTTTTGGTTCAATGTCCCTAAAGGGTAAAGATATGTAGAACAAAGTTAAGATAAAGTCAATAGGTCAAATAATGACCTACTGTCTGTGACTGAGAGATGGCAAATCTATAAATGTAACAGGACTCAAAATAAGTCAGGAGAGTGATAAAGATTTTTTACCTAATGAGAGAGGAGTACTACTTATGAAGACAAAAAAAGGCCATAAATGAAAAAAACCTCATGAAAATCATAGTCCCTATTATTAGAAATGTACCTAGACTATGAAATTTAATTCTTATTTAAACTTGGGTTTAAGCTAAGGTTTCTAACCTAATATGCAAGCTTCAAGGATCTTGGATTCTAGGTGCCTCACCATACAACACAAGAGCCATCATCAAAAGGATGTAGTTACAGTCATGCAAAAGTGGATGTTGTTCCAGCTTCTGCTGTGACCATGTCAAACAAGGCAGAACAATATTACAGAATCACAGAATGGGCTAGGTTGGAAAGGACCACATTGGGTCATTTGGTCCAAACTCCCTGCTCAAGCAGAGTCATCCTAGAGCACATGGCACAGGTTTGTGTCCAGATGGTTCTTGAATATCTCCCGTGGGAGAGACTCCACAACATCTCTGGGGAACTTGTTCCTGTTCTTGGATATCCACACAGTAAAGTTCTTCCCCGTGGTCCAGTGGAATTTCCTGTGCATCAGTTTCTGCTCACTGCCACTTCTCCTTTGCTTCACATCATTGCTTAGCATCACCGAGAAAAGCCTGGCTCCATCCCCCTGACACCCTTTTTTCAGATACTTATTCATGAGGTCACCTCTCAGTCATCTCTTCTCAAGGCTGAACAGATCCTGCTCCCTCTGCCTTCCTTCATAAAGACAATCATCTTTGTTGCCCCTGCCCCAGGACCTGCTCCAGGAGCTCCATGTCTCTCTTGCCCTGAGGAGCCCAGAACTGGACACAGCACTCCAGATGTGGCCTCACCAGAGCTGGGTAGAGGGCAGGATCACCTCNACTTCTCCTTTGCTTCACATCATTGCTTAGCATCACCGAGAAAAGCCTGGCTCCATCCCCCTGACACCCTTTTTTCAGATACTTATTCATGAGGTCACCTCTCAGTCATCTCTTCTCAAGGCTGAACAGATCCTGCTCCCTCTGCCTTCCTTCATAAAGACAATCATCTTTGTTGCCCCTGCCCCAGGACCTGCTCCAGGAGCTCCATGTCTCTCTTGCCCTGAGGAGCCCAGAACTGGACACAGCACTCCAGATGTGGCCTCACCAGGGCTGGGTAGAGGAGCAGGATCACCTCCCTTGGCCAGCTGGCAATGCTCTTCCTAATGTTCCCCAGGATGCCATTGGCCTCCTTGGCCACAAGGACACTCTGCTGGCTCATGGACAGCTTGTTGTCCACCAGGAACCCAGGTCTTTCTCAACAGAGCTGCTTTCCAGCAGCTGAACCCCCAGCTTGTGCTGGTTCCTGGGCTTATTCCTCCCCAAGTGCAGGACCCTGCATTTGCCTTTGTTGAATTTCAGAACATTCCTCTATGCCCAACTCTCCAACCTGTTGAGATCCTTCTGAAGGACAGCACAGCATCCTGGGGTATTGGCTTCTCCTCCCAGCTCTATGTCATCAGGGAATATGCTGAGGATGCATCTGCCCCTTCATCCAAGTCATTGATGAACAATGGGCCCAGTATTGAGACTTGGGGGACACCTTTAGTGACAGACCTCCAACTAGACCCTGTGTCACTGATTATGACCCTCTGGGATCTGTTGTTCAGCCAGTTTCAATCCATCTCACTGTTTACTCATCCAGTCCACACTTCCTGACTTTGTTGAATGTTGCACAAGACAGTGTTGAAGGCCTAGCTGAAGTCCAGGTAGACAATATCCACTTTTCTCCACTCATCCATCCGGGTAGTTGTTTCATCATGGAAGACCATCATGTTTGTCATGGCCTCCAGAATGAGATGCTCTATCACCTTTTCAGGGATTGAGGTAAGAATGACGGGCCTCCTTCTTGTCTTCAGGGTGACATTTGCTGTCTTCCAATCATCCAAACTCTACTGATACTGATAACCTTCCAAAGAAGATTGCGAACCACCTCACTATGGTATCCATCAGCTCTCTTGGCGCTCTAGGATGAATTACATCAGAGACCCATGGACTTGTGCATGTCAAGTCCCTCTAGGTGTTCTCTAACCCAATGCTCCTTGACCCAAGGAAAGTCTTCCTTTCAAAATTCTTTTAGCCTGGTATCTTGGGTCCAACATTCATGCAGACTGATCTTGTCAGTGAAGATGCTCCTTGAGCAAATCCTGAAGGATCCTTTTTAAACAAGGCTTCTTCTCTGTCTTCCCTTCTTTCACTTTTCAATCCCCTCTCTCAGATTCACATTCCTAACCACTGCTAAAGTGAATGTTAGACGCTGTCATTTTTGAGTTACAGGACATCAACACAACATATTAAAAATTTGTTCTTTCTTGTACTGTTACAAAATTGCTGCACAAAGAGAAGGTTTAGAGTTCTCATATCTTCCCTTCTGTAAATATTGGTTTTAATTTCATTTTCAAGTATTTTTACGTTTTGGGATGGGATTTCTACCCTGTTAAACTGGCCTTGAGTTAACTTTGTGAAGAAGAAGTCTCAGAAATTTTTTAGGACCTTGCAATTTCACTTTAAAGTATTTTTTCTGTGTAAGTATACTAAAAATACAACATTTGATTGTGAGAATTTTCATGCCCAGTTCCAGTCTGGAGTGAATTTTACAGCTAGGTCATAAATCCTGGAGAACAGAAATTTATAATAGAAATGCTTTTAAGTCTGCCCACTGAACTGCTGTTGGAATGATTTTCTACACAGTGTAAAGGCCATTTGAAAGTTTTCTATTTTCCCTCTGTAAAGACAAACAGATCTATTTCAGAAGGTGGAACTTTTGAATAAATTCAAAATTTTTCATATAGTATCCTATTATGAAAGCTAAATTCAGTTAATTCAGCTATCAATTTTCTCCTAAGAATCGTGTTGCCCTTCTGAACGTTATATTTTGCTTATTGAAACTGACAACAGGCAAAGCAAAGTCTTAACGTAAGGGGACAGAGTAACATGAAAAATCAAGGATATCAATATGTTTCCTAAAATTCAAAAATACTATGTTATCTCAAAGACACATGAACATTTCTTTTACAACTGGTCTGATAAAACCATCTTGCAGAAATTTTCTTTTGTTTTTTAATTTGATTGAGCATAGAAACAAGCAGCTCCATATCAGAATTTATTGTGTATTTTCCCCTTTTCTTAGGGAAAGAATCATGCATGAGGAGTTGGGCAATCTATGATAGTAAAAGTAATGTCACTTCACTAACAATAAATATAATTCATTTCAAGAACATTTATCAAATTCCTGTTGGTTTATGTTTTTTAAGTTTTCTTCAGTATGTAAAATATTTGTTAAGGGCATAGGCCTGTATAATTCTGCTAATCTAAGAATCTGTTTAATGCTTAAACTTCATAGCTGTTTCTTGAATACAGGTTTTATCAATTTCTATCTTCTTGAGAATTTATGTGCTACATAAACAAGCATTAAAGACAATAAATCAAAGTGGAATTCCTTGGAATGTTTTTTCCCAACCACTTATTAAAATCTGCTTTGTGGAATATACAGGATATATGATTTCTGTAGAAGCAGATTGAAATTGTAATAAGTAATTCTAGTCTTTCCTGTTTATTCACGGATTAATCTTCCTGTTTTTACATATGACATCTACAAATATTTCAGATTTAATAGAGCAGATGCACATTAAGCCAAACCCTTTGATCAGCGTGAGAGACTAGGAGATATTTTCATCATCAGTCATACATCTACAAGTATAATAATTTTACATGGGTATACCTTGCTTATAAATACTAACTAGCACAAACTAATAGGGTATTAATTTACTATTTGATAAAAAATGTTTTGAATTTAGATGACAAAAAGGTTTCCATACACATCTCGTCACCCAATATATTTAGAAGTTTGTAAATCAGACTTGTGAATTCATTCATACTGAATGAATATACTGTAATCCACCACTGAATGTGTAAGCAGTGATGAAAATACATGACATTTTCAGAAGAGCTCACCATTGATCTACTGTTACCATTGAAATCAATATATATTAATGATATTAATAATCTTTTTAACACTTATTTGAAAGAAGCAACATACACAGAAGATACTGGACTGTTGCTACAGACTTTGTTTCTTAGTTTACTGATAGGTGTGAAAGTCATTTCACTATACTACATAATACATCTTATTATATGAGTATAATATATATAATACCATGTGACAGAGAGATGCACCATGCTAGCCATCTAAAACTTTGGTAATTATATAGCCTGGTCTTTTTTGCTAATTCTGTGATACAAAATTTTACTGGTTTTCCAACTGACATAGGTCCTCTTAATTTCATTGTAACTTGATTTCAGAATATTAGACCTGCAGTTCTTGCATATTCTGTACTTCTATTTCTCATTGAATGTGTTGAAAATGAAAATATTCTAAAGCATTACTGTACTATGTGTTTCTGAAGGGAATGCTTTGACTAATCAGTATACATTAAATATGGGAAAAGAGCAAGTTACCTGATTGTTCAATTACAAACACCTATTGATATGGGTTTCCTTCCAGGTGTCTTTAAAGAACCCCATAATATTTGTGACATAAGTTTTTCATATTTGCAACTTCCATGAAGTCATGCTAGAAGGAAAAAAAACCTAGAAGTTCTAAAATATCTAATGTATTAAGGACAGAAAGAAACCTATAAATAGGAGATTGGAAATTTTTTTTTGCTTGTTTGCTAAAACTGCTAAGCTGAAGAGAGTTCTCCAGAATTCTCAAGTTTGTAGTCCTCAAGAGAAAATAGTAGTTCAACATGACAGGTAGACAAATGGAACAGAGACTTTTATTAAATTGTCCTTAATTCATTGCCAAAGGAGTACATTAGAAGTCATCATTCTTACTCTCAAATCTTCCATACATAAATGTCTGAGCACCAAACTCCACCAAGAGAAAAAGGGATGGAGTATTTGATTTTAAGTATAACTTGTTATGCCACTTGACAAGTATGGCTAAAAGAGCAACGACTGTAGGAAATTTACATTTAAATATGGAACTTAATGCTGTGTTTATATTTGATCCAGATATTAGAAAAAAATATGGGCTGTCATTATATAGCCTCTTGACATGCATGTACTATGTACACTATAAACTTCGGCTAAATTATGATTCACAAGAACACAAAAGGTAATATACCATTTCCCCAACTTTTAACAAATGCAATAATAAAAGGCGTTCCACCATTTCTGCCCACCATTCATCATTATTTATTGCATTATATTTAAGTGAAATCTAGTCACTCCCTTAAAAAACAAAAACAATTTAAAAAACCCTAATCAAACAAAAAATCCCACAAACTCCACCTGAGGTTTTCTCGCTCTGGGGAGGCAGGGAAATCCCGAAAACCCCACAAAAAGGAGATTCCCCCGTGTGCCTACCACGCTACCGTGGGCGGAGCGGATCCAGGACCGGAGAGCTTGTGCTCGAGCTGGCTTCTCGAAGACAGGATAATAGGAGCCTCGGCGAATGAAGGAAATGCAGTCTGTCAGCTTTTAGAACCCAGGGTTTATTGGTGGCACAGCGGGGAGGAGAAGGCGGCTGGGTCCGGGTCGGAACGAGGGGGACGATAGAGCTGGGTTCCGAAGAGCAGAGAGCCCCAAATGGAAGCGAACATCGGGTTAAGAGGGATGGAGAAATGGGAGGGGTTTACACAGGAGGGCAAATAGGGGCAAGAGGGATACAGAACTGGCAGATAAACTGGGGAATAGGACTGGAAGAGGGACAGATAAGAACTTTAAAACCCAATAACAACACTGTGGGTAAAGAACTTTCTAGCTATTAACTAAATATGGGATAAGGGAAGGCAGATATGCAGTGCCGATCAGACACACTGCTACAGCCACCAAAAAAAAATCAATACAAAAAACCACAAAGAAACAGCAAACAAAACCGGAAAACACTGATAGATAGTTGTAGTTCTGGGGAACTGAAGCCATGGTTGGATTTATAGTGGCAGAATCAGTGTCAGCATTGTAAAAAAATTATATCAAATCTCTTGGCCTTTCAGTCTGGAGACTGAAACAGGGAACATAAGTTTAATGTAAAGACTGTGTTCCAGTGAAGCACATAACTTAAACAAAAACTTACAAAAAGTTTTTACTAATAAGTAGCACTTTACAAATTTTGGTTTTTTGCTTAAATTGATGTACATATTTTTTGGCTTTGTCAATTAGAGACAGAAAAGTGTGATTAGATTTTGGCTATGTGTTTCTCTGTCAATGCTGTTGAGTAAAATTATATTTTACATTGAATATTTATGAAAATGTCAACAGTCTCAGAATGCTCAGTCGTATAAATATAGCTAAAATACCCTACTTTATTTTGTTGTCAATATTGCAGTCATCTAGAAAGAGCAAGTAACACTGTTACTGAGGTGATTATCATAGATGAAGTATTAAGGTAACAGATACAAGTAAATTGCTTTTTATATGAAAACACTATATTGATATCCACAAATAATGAACGCAGTCAAACAGGATGAGCTAAGAAGCTCAAACAATTTATCAGCACAAGTGAACTCCTTGCAGAACTATTTATATGTGTGTAAAGAGCAACATATATAATCTAGGGGTTTTTTTCATAGAACATATAATTTTGGTTCTTTTATTTTTATTCAACTCTTGCGACTAAAACTTGGCCATTCTCTGGTTCCGCAAGGGAAAACTGTCATTTTTGCATTGTGTGGCAAGCTGTGGGTAGCTAGCTTGAGATAGTTCAGGCTGATATTTTGTTGAGTGATGGTTTGAACACAAGAAAATATGGAGACTAGAAAAATAAAAAAATAACCCAAAGAAGAAATAATTTCTGCATATCTTTAAAGACCAAAATAACCCACTACTGCAGAGAAATCTTTCAGGGTTGAGTAATTCTGAGAGTAAATAAGAATTTTATAGAAATATACAAGAATAAAAATGTTTGCTATTTCTGGATGCAAGGCAGAGCATCTAAATGTTTTTAAATCCTTTAAAAATATTTTTTAAAATACTTAAAAATCATTAAGTCACTATTTTTTAAAAGGTGAAAACTGCTGTTCATCCTTTCATGCTTTTGTTTGCTTTATACTCTGCAGAAAGCTAGAGAAATAAGTACAAACTACATATGACAAAGAATGAGATGAATATAAGATGACATTAATATTCTCTTAAGTTCTCCATTGTTTTTCAAAATAATTCTGAACTCATAAGAATAATACATTCACCCCAAGAAACACAAAGAAAATATTTTTTGTTTTGACAGGAAGAAATAACATTGCAAGCTGTTTGCCATGACCTGATCACATGAACTAAGAGACATATGTGTCAGTTTATTGAATGCAACATACCTATGCTGAAGTTTTAGAGTGTTTAATACTCTCAAGAAAGTGAATACAGAATGGTTTCTGCTGCTCCTTACTGTCTCTTCTAACTTTCTTCCATGATGTCCTGATAAGGAGTCCAGGGAGCCTAAGAGAACCAGGGTAGTTCTCTTAGAACCATTATTTCTGATAATGTTTTTTGCCAGAGGGGTAGGAAGACAGAAAGTGTGAAAAAGAAAATTGAAAAAGGCAGAATACAGAAACAGTGGCAAATGCTTGGTGTATGTCTCACTTGTTGAGAACTACTTATTTCTATTAGTCTATTTATTACTATTATTCTTCTGATAATATCTTTGTGACTTTAGACTCATCACTTCTGATGGACAGAAATCATTACAGGCTATGAAAGCTAAGATGTGTGAGCACTTTCAAAATTCCAGCTCCATGTTCATAGTTTGGCTGCACCTGCTGTTCATACCCTTCTCTTTTGTTGTTGTCTGAACAGGTGTGCTCTCACATTTGCACAAATTGCCATCTACACTCTCATTCTTTATTTTTTTAAGGTGTAAATCCTGAGGACATAAGTGTTTTTCTTGGTCTTTCTTCTCTGGACACACAGATAGTTGTAGCTGTATACTAATTTATCAAAGATTTTTAATTAATCAGGAATTATTCAAACACCAGTATAATTCCTAAGACCGTAGATTTTTATGTTATGCAATAGTCTTCTTAATTAAAAATGCAACAAAACATTCTGTATTTGTACATTATAAATATATTTCTTGATGCAGAATTTGATATCCACATTCCATCTAATGTGTATATACATTCAGCTGACATGTCAGGCTGTGTTAGTATAATATGTATCTGCAACAAAATAGGCATTCTAGGTACAAAAAGAAAAAAAACTACATTACCAGTTAAATGCCTTACATAACACAAGGTGATCAGCAAAGCATGGAAGTGCAGAATGAGGAATCTCAATAATTAATAATAAGTTTAGTAATTGAAATTTTAGTGTTTAAAAGCAAAAATAGAAAATATTATTTTTTAATTTCCCTGTTTATTTTATACTTTTTCACATGCTTGCATTTTTTAAGTATAAATCACAGAATAACTTTACAAAATCATATCTTGAACTTTTTTCAAAACTTCCATCTTTCTTTTAACACCCAAGAGTAGCATGTACTAGCTATTTTTAAATCCATTTAACACAATAATTGATCTTTCATTTTTGGCAAAAAAAAAAAAAAGGAGTAAATGGAAATCCTATTTCTTAGCTATTCCTGAGAGAGATGGAGTACAAACAGGCAGATTTACCCAATGAGGTGCTTGCAACGCACTTGAAGGCAAGACAATCATTAATTCATTTTAGCATAAATGTCTGGGTGACAAAGACCATGGAAACAAGAAAATATCTGTGAATGCAGAAAAATAAAAATCCACTCATATCTTGAGTGGAATTTCTCAGCTTCGTTACTGCAGTAGTGTTAAATAACTCTATTTGGCAGTGGTAAATGAAAATAACTTCTCAGGTTGAAGCTCCAAGACAATTTTTTGTTTTGTTTTGTGGCCCTGGAAAGCCATTAAGATTTAAACTACAAAAGAGGATTAGGTCATCAGTTTCCCAGCTCTGAATTAAAAACCCCAGTTAAGTGCCTAGAATTGCAATGTTTTATTTTGACAGGCTCCATACATACATACAGACATTATTCACCCAGTAAGGAAATTAAAAGATGGCAAAGTTTCATATCCTCCACCTAAATACTACAAACATTTTCATACATTATCAAGAATTGCAGGTCATTATCTTACAGTATATATGAAAGTCCCCACCTACTTTAAGAAGAAATTCATCATGTGGTTCTCAATTTTTAGCCTGCAAAATTTTAAGAAAAAAAAAAGCATTTGTAGAAAAGTATCTTGATCTTTTCTTTTAGAGTGGCAGTGTTCTAGAAATTATGTAACAAATTATTTAGTGCTGGCCTCTGTCTGGGATTGGAAGGTTTATGTTTAGCTCCTTCTTCTGCATCAGGACAGCTCAGTCTATTGTCTTTTACTTGTGTACTGCCATAATTGCTTGTAGGTATTTTGAGTTGTGCTGGCCTCATGACTCTCCCGTTTGAAGTTCTACAATTCAAAACCCAACCAAATGGACAAGCGAGAGCTTCTTCCAAGAGGTAAAGAGAGGAGCATGACATCAAAGTGCAGTAATTAGGGTTCTCATCCAGATGGAAGGGGTGAAGGTCTCTTTGTGCTTTTTCATTACACAAGGGACTAGACTGAAGGCTCCCCCTTCTCCATTATTTCCCATTCCAGCTGGGTACCAGTCTGCTTCACCTTGATGCCCAGTCTGAGATTTCTGTGGCCTGCTCAGTAGCAGGTTTGATGTAAAAAAATCAGGTACAAATGATATTTTTACTCACGAACTAAGTGCCTAGTGCTGTTTTAAAACCTGAAGTTTTAATCATACAGACCTCAATCCTACTTAAATACTGCCAAAGAACCTAACTCATTTTAGAGGAGCTACATCTTCTTCTACTGCATGCCTGAGGCTGGCACACCCCCCTTCGCTACAATTCTGTGCTTGGAAGTCATGATAAAGATGATTACATGAAAATCTACATTCAGCAGTCTTCTTAGAATACACCTATTTTGTTCAGAACTTCTCCATATGGTCGTTGTTTTTACCTCCTCTACATGTGTCTAATGCTGTAGGAGACATCACATTTGAACAGCAGCTGGGCTTCTTGGACTGAAAAATGTCATTTTGATCCATAAATAATGGAGCAGGATTTGCACCTAAATCACTGAATTTTATACACTGGAGAAAGCAGCTGGGGAGGGGGCAGAAGAATGGCCTTAAAAATCTTGTGGTCCTCATATTAATTCTTGGTTTTGTCTTAAGTGAAGAATTTAAAGTCAATGTCCTTACCTAGAACTACTTTTTGGTTTAGCATTTAATAACATAATTTAAAATGTGCATATGCTGAGCATTATTTGATTGCAAAAATGACATTCCCAGACACTGCAGTGAAGTATGAAGGCTAAGGCTCAGTAAGGGTTTGTGTCTGTCCTGTGAGGAGCAGATAAAATATCCTTTTCTTGCAAGTGTTCTCATTCTTTCCTCCCTCCAAGCCCTTCAGCTGTAAAGCTGCAGTCTGATTTAATAGCTTTTCTTGCAACTTAAAATGAGTGGTTTAAGCATTTAATATGTTGTAGAACTGGTATTTTGTTTCTGTCATTTAGTCAAGTTCTTCACATTCTGACAGCAAGACCAAACACCCAATGAAGAAAAACAATACAATTATATATATATTTATATATACATGTACCAGGGGAAAAAACAAAACAAAACAAAAATAACCCAAACAAAAAAAATGCAACCAACGAAAAAAAACCCCAAAACAATACACAACAAAAAACAAACCAAAAAAACCCCAACAATTAACCTGCAACCAACAAACCAAAGACAAAAAAATCAAAATAAAAAGAAAACAAATTAACAACAAACCACCCCAAACCCCATCTCAAATCCATCACTGTAGAGAAATATAATGTACTGATTGATGACAAAGAAAGACTGAATTTGTAACGTACTCTGCTGTGAAATAACTAAGTAAAAATTCTTGAAAAAACTAGGAAATAATTTTTTCCCCAAGTACATCTTTCCCTTGTCCTTTATTAACATCATTTTCATGCACAGCATCCTACTTTACATGCAGAGTAAAATGTTCACCTTTTCTGCCAGAGAAGCAGGAAAGTACTTCCCATTAGAATAAAACCCAGTAGCTGAAACTGTTGCCAGGGTCCAAGTATTCTGCAGACTATATCCTTAGTCCTCAGAAACACTGCCCATACAGAAAATATGGGGAGCACATCTCACTCCTTTTCTCACCTGAACCAGTAGTCACATGTGTACAAAGTTGATTTGCAATATTTCTTTTTAATTGTATTAGATTCATAAATAAATTTCACAAGTTAGAGACTGCATGTAAGACATTCATATCTTAGTGCATAGATAACCGCAGTGCTTGAAACTAGTTTTTTTTATAGTCATTATTTATTTGAACCTTTCTATATTAATCTTTCTCAGCTTTTATTTTGGATAAAACATTTTTCAAAAAAGAGGGATCGTGGAGCTGCTATTAAGAAACAGAGATTAACAATTTTTATTTGTGTAGGGTGCTTCATTCACAGTTCAGTGACACTCTAGAACCGAAATTTTTCAGGCTAGTTGGTATAACAGCTAAATATGCAGCATATGAACATAACAATACAATATATGTAAAAAAAAAATCTAAACCAAACAACACCAAAACTACTTAAAAGTAAAACATAATACAATTAAAACACAGAAGTATGTGCATGTGGATTTATAGCTAATTAGCTTCCCCTAGAACATTTGACTTTGTGACTGATGATGACAAAGAATGTATCCTTTAATATTTTAAATATTTCAGAATATTATAGAAAGTTGCAACAATAATTGAGGAAATTGCAAATATTGAGAAGAGAAAAAGATTAAGAACAATGCATGTTTTTCAAAGGATGGTTTTTAGAATTAAACTGGAATTTGCAATTTTGTAATTTGCTGCATTTAACCTCCTAAAGACATCTCTGGTAGTTCTTGTGACATTAGTATACACAGAAAAACAATGTATACTCATGTACAATTTGAATGTGTATGTCAGAGGACCAGATTCAAAAAGCAGTAAGGGATAGCATAGTGAATTCACTAAGGAATATAAATCCAGATAATTGCCTTTTCTTTGTTATACTGCTTTTTCATTTGTCTGTTTAAATTGCTCCAGGAATTATCTGGGCATGGAATTCTTATGATGTGACACTGGAACTGAGTCCTCTGTAGCCAATATTCTTTAATCACAGAATATTTTGCCTTTTGGTCCTTACATCAAAGGAAAACCTAATATATTAAATCATACTAGTATATCAGAATTTTAATATTTCTCCTTTGTGAGAGCAAAATTCTAAACTTCAATTTATGAAGGAACTTGATCCTATGAGTTTTAAGGGAAGAAAAGCAGAAAGGAAATTAAAAGAGTGGTACTATATTTCTTAAAATGTAGGCTTTTAATTAAGTTTTTAGTGTTGGGGTTTTTTTATTTTTATCTAATATTACATTGATTTAATTATTCTTTTATTTAGCTGATTCATGAACATTTCTTCAGTGCAGCTGTGTGAGAATATTGTAATAATTCTAGATACAGATAAATTTGTATAGTCAAGATTTATCTGCCCTTAAGTAAAACAGAACTGGCCATGGGATAGAATACATCGATGTATAACATTAATGATAACAAGTTACTTAGATTAAAAATACCAGGAGACTTTCCAGATCCAGTCGGAAATAAAACAACTTTTGGAAAAAAACCCACTTTGCCTTGAAACAAAGGTTTGAAGGAGTACTGGAAGTGCTTTCTAATTTTTTTCTTCTTTTTCAAAGAAAAAGAAGAAAAAAAAGGAAAGAAGAGAATAAAGACTTATTTTGAAACAAACTTTTTGATCCTGTCAACCTTATTAAAATTTGTTACACAGGCAAAGACCT
The DNA here is from genome assembly GCA_013397955.1 of Grantiella picta. Classification (NCBI taxonomy): domain Eukaryota; kingdom Metazoa; phylum Chordata; class Aves; order Passeriformes; family Meliphagidae; genus Grantiella; species Grantiella picta. The sequence goes on from VZRM01005013.1 coordinate 211,919, forward strand.
GTTTCTGTTCTCTGTGCCAGTACTCCCAATCTGTGACAAAATTACCCAACCCCCATTTATTCCTCTGAGAAGCCTGCATTGTTCACTAAAGGCATATTTAACTAAGCATAATTTGCAATCCTTTGATCACTTTCATGGTTCTTCTTTGAATTAGAATATTATTTAGATGCCCTTCTTAGATGCAGGAATCTGAACACCAAGATCCAGCAATAAAAAGCAGTGCCAAATGCATACCATCTGCTATATGATATTATCATTTGAATTTATCCTGCAATTAATTTATCAGCATGTTATGCAGAAGACTTCACATCTCCCTTTAAAAAGATGGATGCTTGCCTTCTTGTATCCCAAAATATTCTAATAATTCTTTATTAGAGGTTATCTGCTTCTTTATTTTCTACTTTCGCTTTTTGTCATCTGTAGATACATTCAATAATGATTTTGTGTTTTTATTTTCTTTTTTTGTCTTCAGACCACTTTTTGATAGAAATGTTGAATAGCACACAATGAAGATCTGATCTCAGAGACAAGCTAGAGGCACCATATTTCATTTGATGAAAATTTCCCATTTTTGTCCTGGTTTCAGCTGGGTTTCAGAGTTAGTTTTCTGCTTACTAGCTGGTGCAGTGCTGTGTTTTCAATTCAGTATGAGAATAATGTTGATAACACACTGGCGTTTTAGATGTTGCTAAGTAGTGCTTACCACAAGTCAAGGACTTTTCTTTGTGTTCCATGGTGTTCCATGGTATTCCATGGTGTTCCATGCTCTGCCAGTGAGAAAATGCATGAGAAGCTCTGAGGGAGCATGGCCAGGACGGCTGACCTTTGCTGGCCACAGGGATACTCAGTGCCACTTTCCATATCACAGAATGGCATACCCGGAACATACAGGGAGGGCAGCTGGATAGGAGCCACTGGTTCCTGCCCAAGGATGAGCTGGGCCTTGATCAGCAACTGGTGAGCAACTGTGTTGTGCATCACTTGTTTCTCTTGGGGTTAATTCCCCTCTCTCTCTCTCCCGTTCATTACTATAATCATTAGTGATAGCAATATATTATTATATGTTTTTTAAATTATTAAGCCATTCTTATTTCAAGATTCACTTTGTTTTTGTTTTTTTTTTCTTATTCTCATCCTTACTGAGGTGGGGCAGGGAGTGAGTGAGTGAGCAGCTGTGTGGTACTTAGTTGCCGTCTGGGTTAAACCATGAGATATTCTCAGATCTAACTTATAATTTTAAATCTTTTTGATACACACTTAATTAAAACACTATGTGATATGAAGCTGCACAAAAATCCAAGTGCATTAATACACTATTATCTTTATCAACAAGACCTCTAATTTCAAGTTGATTTTAACAAGTTTTACTTTTCCTCAAACTAATGCCAATTGGCTTTGATTCTATGGCCTCAAGCCTGTTATCACCAATTTCTAACATCAGTTAGAATGGGTATCACATGAGCAGATGTATAATCTATGATAATATTCCCTTCCCAGAAGGCCTCTAGAAACCAGAGCTTTCTCATTACTACCATATGCCTAGGATCTAAAAGGTGAGATTTTTCTGTGTATTACCCTCTCCCACATTTACATTTATAAAACAAATATAGAAAGAATAAACGGAAAAACTTCTCAAAGTAAGACAAAGATACTCTAAGCTGCATACTTTGCTCAATGGGGAGAAGATGAAGGAATGAAGAGTATGTGACAGAACCCTGCAATTTTGCTTAATCAACAGTGCAATGAAAGCAGCTGAGAATCTACAGAGATTGCTACTGTCAAAATCACGTATTTTTTAATACTGTCAAACATTAACCTTACCCCTGTTCTATTGTCTTCCAAGAAAATCAGCAGTCCGGATCCATAAAATTCCTTGCTTAGCTATGATTGTTATCTGCTTGCATTTGCCAGTTAAAATGTCCAAATTTTCCATAGTTTCTGGAGTAGTCTCTTTACAAAGTTAAGTTTTAAATCACTTTAGCTAAATTTATTTCCCCCTCAGGTGACTTATTTTTAGGCAGAATGACTTTGTAATTTTTGAAAACATGCTAAAATATTTCTTAGATCTCCTCCCTGTATTTTTTCAGCTTAAATTCTTTTGCCCACCAAACACAACGGCAAACCTGCGCTTAAAAAAAGCATGTGTCTCTGACTGAGACGTTTTTGAAACTAAATCCTTTCTGAGTTTTTTGGAGTTCATTTACCCATATTTGAACCTAGTATGAAAGAGAAAATGAACACATAGAGGCAATGATGCTACATAATTTGTACCTTGATAAATTATTACCCTGACAGTTCAATGTACAGCTGTGCACAGTAAAAATATAAACTGTAATACCAAAGTTTAACTATAATTATTACTACTGAGTTTTGTGTATGAAACCACAGTTGTTCAAAAGCAGATGTTTGTTTTGCAAAGAACTGTTGCAAGCGAACTGCAACACAAAACAAAAGTGCAACTCGCAGAAGTGGGGTTATACAAAGACAAGATTCTGGTGTTGCTGGATGCCCTAAAAATACTTCATTTTCTTTGAAAAAAAAAATAAGGAATTGCTTTTAACAGAAATATATCCTCATTTTGAGGAAAAATCAAAGAAGTGACAACTATAGAGGTGCTTTCCCAAACCGAGAAGATTATCTTTTTATTCAGGACAATTTGATTTCAAATCTGTGCCTATTTACTCCTCCTCTTCATCCAAGCTCCAGATTGATTAGGATAGAGACAGAATTTTCTCTCAAAACCCAGATCACTGGACTAATTTCAAAGTATTTCTAACTTTACCCTTTATTTTTTCTGTGGAGAGAAGGGTAAAAATATGAAAGTTTTCTTCCTTCCCCTGGTTATGTTGCCAGACTAGTATTTTCTGTAATCCTTTACTGTAATCCTAATTTCCACCAAGCAGAAATTTGGATGCCAAGTCACTGACCATTCCAGGCCTTTTAGGTTAATGTGGAGTGTGACTTCCAGTGAGTGAAAAATCATTGCAAAATTTTTGTATGGCACTGCTAAACAAGAGAGAGAGAAGAGGTAACATTTCTTACCATGACATATAAACTTAAGCTCTCTCACTCTGCTGGTGGGAAGAACCACTATCTTTGTTAAGAGTATTCTTGTTAAGAATTGTTCACTGATTTTATACTGTACCTTTAAGATCTTTGCATAGAGAGAGATATTAATGAGGAACTACTCTTTGGACTAGGGAACTACGGCCAGCAGCAATGGGAGTGTTAGTTTTCACTTCAAAAGCTCAGGAACCCAAGGGCCCAGCATGCCCTTCTGTCTTCTGAGACTTATGATAGTTCTGTGACACTTTTATAAAAATGCCTTCTTTTTTTTTCTATTTGATTATATCATAATAAAATTATGTAAAGCATATGCATTCCCTTTGGAGTTATTTGTTTCAGCGTACCAACCTCATGTGCTCACAAATCACTGTAATGACTGATTGCTAATCCTGTACCTGCTGTGGGTAAAAACAACTGGAGAAAAGGGCAATACTTTGGCCCTAATATCAATAGCATCCCAAGAGTATTAGGACTTCATTTATCCATATATTGCTGCTTCATCAGGGACTAAGTTAATGCTAAACGGTCTGTCTACTATACAATTTTTTAGAGCAGCCAGAATGTGCATAGGACTGGCTATAAATAGAGCATTAACTAAACACAGGCATGGAATATTTCTTCTCTGACTGTGCATGAGGATAAGCAAATCTGTGTACCCCCATATTGAACCTGATATTTGTATGTTTCTTACAGTTGTAGCAGGAAAATAATTAGAGTACTTGCCTTTATGTTTACTCTCAGTGAGGAGATGCAACTGTGTCCTGTCTCACCCATGGTTTTGTTGCTTCATTAATTAAAGCACAGTTCAAAAAAGAGCTAGTCTAACTTTCAGCTAATGAATAGAAAGCATGCAAAAATAACCGGTCAGTCTGTAAGCTGTCAATTATTTGAACCAGGAAATGTGAATAGAAAAATGCTTTCAGATTTCAAAGAATAAAACTCACTATCACATATTAACCTAAGTGTGAATCTGGGATTGGTGAAGAAGGGATGTTTATATCCAAATTAACATGTTATTATGAGTTAGATTGATTAAAAGTCAATAACATTTTAAAGAAAACAGAATTGAAATGAAGGTTGGAATATTTATATAGAGCCCTTGTGCGTTGCAAATCTACACAGATTTTCATTAAGCATCATAGCTTAGCTTATGAAACCATCATATGTGTGTCATCCTAAAACTTTGAAATTCTTATTTAGCTTACAGCTTTTCTGTACGATAAAGCTGATCACACTGAATTCCATATTGCTGGGTTTCTTCTACTACTCAAGCTTACATTTGTAGTAGTACATTATTCCAGCACTGCAAATTGCAATGTAGTAATTTTACTAATTACTAAAAAAGTCGCCAAACTTATCCCTTTCTATTCAAAAGGTTGAGAAGTCCCATAAATACAACCAAAATATTACTTTTTACTGCTTCTACTATACATAAGGCAACACTTGCACAAAGTAAGCCAGAATCTTTCATCCTTTATTCATCAGTCTGAAAACTAAGTTTTGTTTTCAAAATTCATACAGCTGTTTCTTTTTCCAGAAGACTAGTGGTTTGCCCTGATGTTTAGTTTCCAGATATTATCTGTAGTAGCTCATAGTTGCAGAAAAAAAATTTTATATATATATNATTTTAAACATATTGCATTGCTCTGTTGTGGGTACCTCAGCTTTCAATAAAACTAGTTAAATAATGCTTGTATAAAAATTTCTTTTATTTGTATTTTTTCATGAATGGTCAAATAGTTGTACAGTAAGTGTTTCATCCCTCAGCATTATTCAGCATAACCACTTGTAAGGTTTTTTTCTGGTAGTGTGTGCTTGTTTTAATTCCCCTCCCTACACAGACTTTGTTAGTTGTATATAATCTTTAAAAGATTTGTTCAAAGGAAACCAAATAGCAATCAATGTTTTCAAATCCAGTCCAGAGTCCAATAGAGTTAAGGCACAAATCAATTTGCAATGTTTCCACTATATAGTGCAATATTCACCAGAGAAATATGCATTAATAAACTAGCATTAGCCTTGACTTAATAAAGTCACATTTCAGTCAGTTTTGACTTCCTCATGTTGTTATTTTATTTTAGCCCTTAGTGAAGGAAACAAATCCCTAAAGTCACATGAACTTCATACAAGTGACTAAAGTTTCTGAATATGTGCTGTGGAGTAGAGTGCCTGCAAGCTATCTCCCAAGAGTTGTTAACCTCCCAAATCAGGGGCTGCTAGGACAATAACCACACTGGAACAGAATAGCATTTAGGACATCAGTAACTTTTTCAGCCTATACTGTGTTCAGCTCTGACATGGTTTTGCTGTTAGCAGGGAACTACCCTGGGGAATTTTAAATAGTTCAGATAAGTCTACATGAACTGAAGATACCCCAGAAGCTGCGGTGTAGTTTCTTCTCCCAAGAAGAAAGGACAGTGGTGCCTTTCAAAATTGTTTCATTATTTTATGTGAATACATTATGAGACAGGTTCAGTTAAGTACCTTTTCTATTCAAGTGATCAAAAGGAACTTTTCACTACTTGCACAGAGAGAGAAATCAGAGAAAAAATAGATTTCTCGGAGGACTTTTTTCGAAATTATAAAGAGATCATTAACACATAAAGTGATACTATGGGTCCAGTGTAGAGCTGGAATGAATTTATGGGTATGATTTATAAACCACTGAAGTAGGGGTTTATCATAGAAGTGCTGATACAGCAGTAACAAGGGAGAACTGAGTGTGATTATCATGAGGCAAAACTCCTGGAGGTGTCATATGAAGTTAAGAACAATATTCGCAACATATTTCTCCGCTTCTAAGCCCATCCCCTACATATGTCGTCTGTACATAGAGGAAAATATTCACCGTTTACGATACTTTTACATGTATCAGGAGAGTATCTTCAGCTGCTGAATTAATCCCACACTTACTAGCAAAGTCCACCAAAGGAGTTTTTGCAGTCGTTGTTTGTCTAACATTATTTTTTGAGAACTCATGCTATGCTTCTATCATGATATTTTAGCACTATGGTCTGAAATCAAAGAAACTGAAATTATTGAGAGAGATTTTAAAGGTCAGCACTTCACAAAATTTCATGTCTGAAGCACAGTCATGTACATGGCAAAAATGACAGGTTTGTTTCAAAATGTTTATCACCTTGTAAACTTTCATCATAATGAAATTATTTTTACTCTTTGGTATCAATTTTTAGCATTTTAGACACTGTTTCTTTCTTTACAATTAGAAGGAAAACAATCCTTTGTTATGTGTTTGCACCTAGGTCTAGGTGAATGAGCAGGCTTTTATATGTGTGACCATTTAAAAGGGGAACCAAGAATCCAGTTTTATTAGTGTAGTTAAACTCTCTCTCTGAAATGAGTTAAAATCCAAGCTTCATTTTATGGGCCAAGATATATGTGCGAGCATTCATTAATGGAACAAAAGGATCTTTATACACTATACCTAAAATCTCATGAGTACTGAGGAAAAAATATAATTATTCCAGGTACATTATTTCAAAAAAGTGGTGTGGGGAACATGAATGACTTGCACATGGTCATTGAACAGGCCAAAATAGGATGAGATAGTCCAATGCAGAACCTAAATTCTGCTTCATTTTCCTCACTCATTGGTAATGTAATCCAAAAGCAAGAAGGAAGTGAAAAATACTGCTTGGAGACATTGAGACATGGTAAAATAAAGAATGTTGTAGATGGAGATTTTTAATGAACAATCCACAGTTTTGTAATCCATAATAATAATCCAAGATTTTGTGTATAATGCTTTATATTTCAGTATATATCAATCAAAAAGGAAATTAACGTGGGCAATATCACTTACTTACTTATCTTACTGTTATATGTCACAGTAGTATGAAACTACTTGAATTACAGAGCTAGACTAAAATTTCCCTTTGAAATTACTGGCCTAAAATTATTTTGCAAAATTCTTAACTGAAGTTAAGAATTTCAATTAGTCATCTTCAGAGATTATAACTTCAGAAATGAATGTTGATGCATTTTACAGTGTTTAAAATCCAGTGTTTAAATTTTTTTCTAAGTTTCTTCTATGACCCCTCAGTCATTTTGCTTTAAAAAGAACTACAATGTAATATCTGTCCCCTTTAAACACTCGAAACAGGCATAGTTATATTTTGTGCATCCCTCATGAATGAAAGAAAGAATTTGCATTGAATAACCTTATTCCTGCTAAACAAATTCAAAAACTTTTTTCTGAAATCTCTTAGGTCAGACTTTTAGAATATCTCTTTAATCATTATCTATTTGTATACATAAAATCCAGCCCTTATTTATGGATATGAACATAAAAATAGGAAAATATGTTCACAACTCTTCAAGTTCCCCCTACAGATTTAGGTTTTAGCCCTAAGGGATGAATACACTCACGAAGTTTTCCAGACTCAGGAAAATCATTGTATGAAAATAATGTTTGGAGACAGTGCTTTCTGAGTGCTACTTGTCCATAGTATAAGTAAAAACTAGAATAAAATAAGAGATTTAAAATATTTGCATTCCTAATTTGATACTATTACACAGCAAAAGAGAAAGGGAGAGAAAATAATCATAGAAACAAATAATCATATCAGTTGGAAAATACTTTTAAGATAACAGAGTCCAACCATATGTCAGTTTATATAAAATTAATCAGCAGTGCCCTGGCAGCCAGGAGGGCCAAGTCTGTCCTGGGGGGCATCAGGCACAGCATTGCCAGCTCGGCAAGGGAGAGGATTATCCTGCTCTGCTCTGCACTGGGGCAGCCTCACCTCGAGTCCTAGGGGCAGTTTTGGGCAAAATAATATAACAAAGACAATAAATTATTAAAGGGTGTCCAAAGGGGGGCCACGAGGATGGTGAAAGGCCTTGAGGGGAAGCTGTATGAGGAGCAGCTGAGACCATTTGGTCTGTTCAGCCTGGAGGAGACTGAGGGGAGACCTCAGTGTAGTTACAGCTTCCTTGTGAGGGGAAGAGGAGGGGCAGACACCAATCTCTTCTCTGTGGTGAACAGTGACAGAACCCCAGGGAATAGCCTGAAGATGTGTCAGGGGAAGTTTAGGTTAAATTTAGGAAAAAGTTGTTCACCCAGAAGGTGTTGGGGCACAGGAACAGGCTCTCCAGGGAAGGGGTCACAGCACCAAACCTGACAGCGTTCAAGTATTTGGACAATGCTCTCAGGCACATGGTGTGACTCTTGAAGATGGTCCTGTGCAGGGCCAGGAGTTGGACCCAATGATCCTTATGGACCCCTTCCAACTCAGTACATTCTCTTTTTCTGTGAACCATTAACCCAGCACTGTAAAGCCCGCCACAAAACCATGTACCTGGGTGCCACATCCATGACTTTTAAATCCTTCCAGAATTGGTGACTCAACCACTTCCCTGGGCAGCCTTCTCCAATGCTTGACAACTCTGTCCATGGAGAAATTCTTCCATATCCAATCTAAACTTCACATGGTGCATCTTGAGGCCATTTTCATTTGTCCTATCCCTAGTTGCCTGGGAAAAAGGCCAACTCCTACCTCACTACAACCTCCTTTGAGGTAGTTGTAAAATTATGAAATCACCTGAGCCTCTTCTTCTCCAGGCTAAACAACCTCCGTTTCCTCAGCCATTTCTCATAGGACACTTCACCAGGATCATTGTCCTTCTCTGGATATGCACCAGTGCCTCAGTGTCTTTCTTGTAGTGAGCTGCCCAGATTTGCATGTGCATGCACGATGTGCAAAGTTCTTACAAAATATTCAACATAGCAGCATCGTTTTTTAAAAAGGAGAAAAATCATCCAGTTATTAATAATAAAAATGCCCCCCAGCAGATTAAATGTATTTTCCAGCTTAAATGTCGCTTGATTAACTATTATATGATTTCACATACATTAACCCTTTCTAGTAATAACTCTTCTCTGACCCTCTTACTGTATTGCTATTAAAATCTGTCCAATAAATTGCTTTTCTACATACATTCTTTGTTTCTCCTGTTCTTCACTCAATCTGTGTGCCAGACGATTGTAAGATTTATGTGCACTCTTCATAACCACAGACAATTACAGAACTGTTAAAACAAAGTGGTTGACCTAAACTCCTAGAAATCTTTGCCTCAAATAATAAAACTCTTTACAGACATGTGAAGGACTCATTCTCAAAATTGTTTAATCTCTTACCAGGACTGGGAAGGGTTATAAAGAACACAGAAGGAAGTTAAGTATCAAACTCAATTTTACATATATTGATTTTAAAAGATCTATTGATTAAATTAAATAGATTTCTTTTAAATATGTCCTGTAGGTGATGAGATATATTCTCTTCTATCTACTCCAAGCCTTGTATAAAGGGAGCTGATAGTATTGGTTGAGTCCTTGGTAAGAAATGGCTATATAAAAAACACTGAAATCACAGCTGATAATTATTATGGCAGTCTCAGTAGGGAAGCCAAAGATGGATTTATCAAGACAAGATGAACCATTTTTAGCAGAGTTTGATTCCTTTAAAAGAAGACCACACTAAACAGCTTGAAGGCTTTTGCAATGATGCATTTGTATGAGCTAAACAGTAAATTTATGATCTGCCTGTCATGAGGAGTGGCACATAGCTGAGCCACCTGAGGAGCAGAGAATGGCTCATCACTGTTTTCTCCTCCCCCATGGGAGGTATAAGTTACTTTGAACTTCCTCTTGAGTAGCAGTAATGTGTCTTGCATGTCTGTCCAGATGCTCTAGGAACCCTCAGAGGAGAAAAAACCTGCCTGCTTCCATCTCCACTCCTGACTGCTTACTTTGAGACTCAGTACAGGCCTTTGTGAATGAAGTCAGGCAGCCCATGACGACAGCGTTATTAATGTCACTCTTTTCACAAAACACTAAAGAACTAAGTCTGAAATGCTTCCTCTTGTTGAGTAGCACTTCATTTCAGGAATAATTCTGAACCCATTCTAAACAGGAAAATTCATGTCTGCTGATGTTGCCATTTCTCCCTCTCTTCTGTGAGTTTTTTGCATTTTGTCCACTTATAACTGGTGCTGCAAACTGCTGAAATTCTCTTGTATTATATTACTTTCCTTATGTATGACTAGTTTTAATTCATGATCAATTTAACTTTGAGGATCAAGAAATATGTAAGTATCTTTTCAAATTCTGTCCTTGTTTGGTTCTTTAGAGAGGTACTAAATGTAATTTGTGTTAGTTTTTGCAAACCTCTACAACTAGTAAACAGCAAGAGCTTCCTTGAATTTGACAGTGTTCTGTGTTGAATTGGTTAGCTGTGTTAAATTGTTAAATTGCTGTATCTAAACCAAAAAAAAAAGGAAAAACCACAAAGAAATAAAACAAACAAAAAAAAGCAGTTGGTCTGGCCAAAAATATGTCTGAGCTAAGGAGAATATTAATGATTAGGTATGAAGAATTGTAGTAAAAACCTTTAGGAATAGATATTATATGTGACTGTAATCAAGAATTTATTCTCATGGCTTTTGGCAATAAGAACAAAAAAAGAAATTTCATTTGTTAAAACGATAGCATCTGGTTTTCTGAACAAAAGGGAAAGGAAAGATTAACTGAATGATGAAGCAATCCCCTGCAAACTGTTTATATTGTTGCCCAGTGGTTAAAGCAAATTCTGAAAAGACAGAAGCACCAGCAGGTTTCATATCAGATGGGTCACCTGTTCTCACACTGAAATCATAGAATAAGCCACAGGACTTACCTATCCCATTTATGTTACATGGTGTGTAGGAAAGGAGTCCTAATTCTTCTTGCCCCTTTTTTCCAATGACATCATAGAAGTCATTGCATAAGGATACTGTTAATGACTTTGGGCTGATGGAGGAAATCTAATTTTAAAGAACTTAACACATAACTTATGTTACATATTCAAATCATACTTTTAGGGATAGTTTTCATGGCTTTTTTGGGGTTTTTGTTGGTTTTTTTACTTTAATATCTCACTTATTGAAGCTTGAGATCCTTAAAGCAGAAGAGAAAAACAAGATTACCTTTACCAAACTGAAAATTCTGAATATAGAAATGATGAATGATGGTCTGGTATCTACAAAGTTTGTTGTTTGAAGCAGTGAAAATCTATGTATTTCCAACTATACATTCATGTTGTCAGAAGTGGAAATAGTAGAGAATGGGATTCTGTAGGGCTGAGCTGTCATGGAGGAGAAAAAAAGCTATCCACATCATAAAATCTTAAAGAGCCGTTTAGATAGATGGGAAAGAAAAAAAATATCTTCAATAGTGAAACTAAAAAGGACAGCCCTATGTCCTGATCTGCCAACAAAGTCACTTGGTGATCACCCCTAGAGAAATTTTATTAATGCAAGTGGCTCAGAAGGCATCCCAAGCAGTACTCACAACTGTGTGACTGTAAATATCAGAAATATAAAAAAATCTTAATATATTAAAATAAATGCCTTTCAAAGTAGACTCAAATATGTGAGTATATTAGCCTCATTTTCATTTTAATACAAAAGGAGTTTCTCCTTTTCTAAAGTTCATCTGGTCTGAGCTATTTTTCCTTGCCTTTTCTTTCTTTCAGAAAGGATTTTCTTTTTTCTTTTTTAATCAACTGATGTGATCATTAACCACAGTCTTGAGCACACTCAGTTCCTTTGTATAGTCGTGTCTGTGATTACATCTATGTTAAATTGCATCCATCATTATGTATTTTCCAAATATGAGAAAGTGTAAGAAAATGTCAGTGTAAGAAAGTGTTGGTCTTAAAGTGTATGCATAGTCTGCAAGCTGAGAATGGTACCTACAATAGATGGTATATCTCAGCCAAGGAGTTAGACTGGCCCAAGGAATGAATCACAGTGTACAAAAATACATAATTTAACAAAGGTGTTGATAACATATATCACCTACACTGTAAAGCCCAGGAAGAACAACTGATGTAGTATTTATTGACATGTCAACCAGACATGTGCTTTACAAGATCAGCCCTTCTCATCTGCCCTTATTTTCTTGCCTCATTTATTATGTTGTTCTAAGTATGTTCCTGATTATTGCCACCAGCTTGTTTGTGTCATTTTCTATGTGAACATATGGCCTAGAGATTCATGGTTTCACACAGAAAAAGCATTTTCAGAGTCTTTTTTAACCTTCCCTCCTTTGTGCTGGTACTACAGGCTTGTGGAAAATTGGTAATAGTGGAGTTTGCCAAGGATATACCCAACTGCACCTTCACTGACAGAGATAAGTAGAGATAACATTTAGCAGTAAGTGAATTTTCCAATATGGTCTTAAGTATGTGCCAGGGCCTTGAGCTCTCCCTTCTTACCCTAATCCCAGGGTTTGGAGGCTTTTCTTTTTAAAATAACTGTCAGTTTACATTCTGTAATTGGTTCTCAGTTTTTAATCACTCAAAACATGATGTCTTTTCACAATTTACTGTAACACATTCAAGCTCGGACTTTGAAAGGCCCCATTCTTAGGGATAGAGTGTTCTGTTTTTGCAGTACAACAAAGAAGAACAAATGCCCTTTGCAAGTCCATAAAACATTTTGAACTCCCTACTATTATTCATGTACTGCTTCCTTTTATATTTCCAGTCTTCAACCAATTTTTAAGAGCTGCCTATGTATACATATTCAAGCAGTACACATAAGCCTCAGGACAGACTGCAAATTAACTACATAACACTTCAGATGTCTTTCAGAAAAACATGACTTTTCATTTTGTTGTATACAATCACAGAATGTATGTCACTCACAACACCTAGATTTTTTTGAAAGAATACCAACAAAAAAGCCTAGTACATGAGAAAGAGAACATAAAAAAATCCAGTTTTGCTACTAAATAACAGCCTGACTCCACCAATATTGAGGGTAAATTGCCAGAGTTTAGGGTATAACAGCTTTTGTCTAAATCTTTGTTTTCTTTTCCCAGCTACAGTTCTAAAATTGTTTTTTAATTAAAATTATATGACATTTTATAGGGATTCTAAAGATTCCAGGGAATATATTTTCTCTTCCATGACTGTCATTTGTATGTTCCTCTTTATACACATTGTTCTCCAATATAACATATAATTAAGCCAATGGTTTTTGCCTGCAAATACATGAACCATTGAACTGAAGAGAAAAAGGAGATCAAATAATTTAATATAATTTATATTAGAGAACTTCCTTTCGTAGGACTACTTCCAGGATGAATAACAAAAACTTCTACAATTTAATATTTTACCTCATGTTTATTTTCCCTTAGTCTCCAGTTCTTTGTCATGTATTATTAGTGCCTAATATTACAGTTCTAATTGCCATTGAAAATAGCAAAAGTTGCTTATGCAAATTAAATTGTTAACCTTATGATATTGTTAATTCCTTGATTGTTATTCTTAGTATATTGGATATTAACAGTGAATAAAAGAATCAACAAAAAAAAAAAGACAGGGAAAGGCCTAGGAAAATCTTTAACTAGTGGATGGATTTCATAGGCCATAAAATTAGTTGCTGGCAACGTAGGATAACAGCAGTTCAGAGGAGCATGCATGCTGAAACAGGCAATGGCAGGCCATACAAAAGAGTCAGAGTCAGACCAATATGCTGCCTTCTGTGACTTTACTTGCATGCTTGGCTTTCTCCAACATCCATAAAGGAATAGATCCTAGTCAAGGACGATGCTGAGACTCACAGTATGTGCACATGGAGCACGCCTGGGTTTGTAATCTCCCTTGCAAGCACATCTATACACCAAGCAAAGGGCTTTGTCCCTCCCAGCTGACCGAGTACTGTTCACAGAGAGCTCACTAATGACACCACTGAGCAAAATTGGAATGAAGTGATAAAGTTTCAGTACAGTAATGGTCTATCCCAAACTCAAGCTGAGGCGCAGTTTGCTTTAATAAGATAATAGCACATCTATTCCAAGAGCTACCTGAGCACTGAGATTGTAATGTGAAAAGTAACAATTGAAGTTTCCAAATTTGCTTTTGATCTGTACTGAAACAGAAATTGTTTGTATTTCCCCCACCTCTTCCAAGAATAATAATTGAATTAATTTTCTATGTTAAGCTGGACAATGCAGCTCATGTTTCTGTCCCGTGAAAGTTTAGTGATCTTTACCCAATGAAGCAGTGTCACATGAAGATGAGGAAAGGCTTTTATCCAGAATATCCTAGTATGTGGGCTAAGGTATCATGTTGCTATGATACCTTAGCCCACATACTAGGGCTTCAATCCCTTTTCAATCCCTTGTGGTAGGGTTTGATTTTGAAATGAACACGATAGTGTTTTGTGACAAACTTAATTTTTAGAGATTACAGATTTTGGGTTGTTTTGGGATTTTTTTGCAAGTCCCCCAAAATAGTAGACAGAATATTTCATTCAGCATATATTTACTTCCTCAGTGAAAAAAAATTGTTTTATTTTGCTTTTGGGATTTTTAGTTTTTAAATTATATATCCATGCAAACCTTATCCATTTGATAGGATGGGGAAAGGAAGCTAGATTTTTTTTTTTTGTTGTGGAGTTGAAAAATAATTATTTGTAAACTCTGTTTTTTATTATTATAGGAGTAATTACAAACTTGTTAAGTAAGCCACACAAGTCATTTGACTCCTTAGATTCCATTTTTGTTACTATAAAATAGGAATTAAATACTGTTCTGAAATCCAAAGGCGTCATGCGGAGCTTTGGGATGTTCTTGTGAAGGGGGCTATGTAAAAACTAACTCATGTTCTGTGATTATTCTCGTGGAAGAAAACTTGTTACTGGGATGTCAGTAGAAAGCAATCATTTAAAGGACACAGACATGGAGAACAGCATTTTATTTCAAAACTTAGCTAATACTTGCAGATAGAAAATTTTCTATTCTCTATAACAAAGTTCTGGTTTTACAATGTATTCTATACAAATTTATTAATGTCAGTGGAATGCATTTATGCCAGACTGGCCCTTGTGTAAAAATCCATTTTCCCTGGATTACAAAATTTTTCCACAGTAGTCAGCATTTGATTAACTGGAAATGCCTTTTTTTTTTTTTTTTTTTCTCATGTGAAAGGGCTCTTTTCCTATTCTTTATAATGTTTAGTTTAATTCTAGTTTCTCATTCTAAGTTTATTATCATACAGGAAGAGCTCTGTTTTCACATGTGTATTTTATATCCATTAAAGATGTCTCTGGTCACTACAAACTGCCTTTATAAAACACTGACAATGTCTTCACAACATGATTATATCCTCCTCCTAATCTTCCATAACACAATCCTGCCTGGTTTATTCTTAAGCAAGACTAAGAGAGTTGCATCGATCAATTCAGTACATAAGTAGGACTGAATTAAGTATTGACTAAGTCTGTGATCCTGTTAGAGATTTTTATCCTAATCTGAAAAGAAAAAAATATATCATTAA
>VZRM01005013.1:227445-259903 GCA_013397955.1 Grantiella picta
GACTTTTCCTATTTTTTAGAAAGTATTTAAGCAGATACATATTCATAAAATAAAGCAATGTCCCTTTAAATCATGTGCCAGTCACCTGACCCCACTTTATTTTGGAAGATTTTCTGCTAAGGAAAATACGTTCTAAATAAGAAATTAGTACTTTGTCCTGAAAAGAACACTTCATTTCCCATTACTAAATGTGCAGGTTTTGATAATGAAAAATATTTTTATTTATTTATTCAAAATAAAAGTGAATTTAAGACTTATTTTTGCATTCTGATATCTGAGATTATTACTACAATTCAGTATGCTTGGAAAATTTTACCTTTTCAGATGATAGAAACCTGAAACCGATTTATGCTTTGAATGAGAAAGCTTACTTCTAAAGGGAATACAGTTTGTTTCCACAAAACATAATGTAACTTCTTATGTGATGAATAGACTTTCAGTATTCAAACTGATTACTCAATTTAGCAGAAAACTGTAAGTTTAATGAGACATTGAACAAAAATGCTCAGGAGAAAAAATCTGATTTTCTTCTATTTTATGACAAATGTTCTATTAACACAACATAAAGAACAATACCTTCAGATCTGCAGTGCCAATGTGCTGATGAATTTTGCTGTACTATGAACACAGGAATTTTGCATTTGTTGCACAATTACCACCATGTCACTGGTGGTAATTTAGTTCTTGGTCTGGGAAATGGGGAAATAACAAGAATGAGAAATGTGCCTTTATTTTGTCCAGTAAGAGTAGATCTAAAAAATTCTCAGACTCTCAGAACTGTCTCTTGACTGGGTATAGAGCAACTGATAATAATTACAATTCTGTTTCTGGAGATGATGTTTAATTCCCTGATCTTTATCAGTCTTCATTTCTTATAGGTTGAACCTTGTTTCTGCTGGAGAAAAAAGTCATGTTCATGTTGCACAGAAATTTTTAAAGAGAAATTCTCTTTTTCTCTTTTTACATGCACTACCAAGTAAATAGTCAAAGGAACAAACATAAGCCAAGAAGAGAAGAGAGAGAAAGGGTTGAATTCCTATCAAACATTTTTTTCAATTACTAATTTGCCCTATGTCCCCTTTTCTTCACCTGCTATGTTCCTGCAATCATGTGGAGTTCTGGAAGTATCAGTATGATTAAACCTAGGCAGAACTCCTTCTCAAGGGGAGTTGTGACCTTCTTTCTGTACTTCATAGCCTGCCAGCAATGGTGGTGCTTAACAAAAATCTAAGATTAATTGCCTACCTCACATACTGGGACTGTCTGTCACCTTTTCCTGCCCAAGAATAAATACATCTCTCTCTCTTTTGCTTTGGGTTTTGATTGGTTTTTAGTTTTTTTTCCTGGCTATGGCTTCCTCAGAAGCTTCTGACTAGTTTAAGTTGATCCTCATTCGTATCTCAATACATTTTCTGCTATTATGCTGTTTTAACATCTCACTTGCAGCACCATTTATTCTTCTGTTGTTTTATAACTCCTTCTGAGATACAGTTCTCCCCAACTTTCATCTGCTTAGCACAGGCCATGTGTCAGCTCTGCCAGCCTCATCAGAAGTACCTGATTATCCTCTCAGGGAGCTCAAGGTTAAGTATCTTGACCTCAGAGTTTGGAATTCTGGACTGCAGCATATCTCATTCACCTCTAAGTCAAAGATAAGAGTTGAAACCCCTTGTGGAAGATGAAGATGGAAGATCACTGTTTAAATAAAGATATGCATTTTTCTTATCTTATTCAGATCAATTTGATCTCTAGCTACTGCAATTTTTATCGGCTTTTGCAGCAGATTTTGTCTCTGTTTAGCTTCTACCCAGCAACATTTCTGGCTCAAGTGCTGTGAAAAGCAAATAGATTTCATCACACAGACCAGGAGAAAACAGTGATAACAAATAGGAGATACATAATATGTGATGGATCTGACTTTCAATTGAAAAGATTTTTTATGCAAGCCACTTTACAAAATTCAGCCAGCTCTAAATTATTTCTTTTATAAACCTCTCCCCCCTCAAGAAAAAAAAAAAAGAAAACATCTTCACTATGACAGGTAATAGAAAGGGGAATTTGAAAACCTAACTTGGGGGAAATATATCTTTAATCATGCTTGTTATTATGAACATTTTAGTGCAATTATCCATGCAAAAATTCAGCCATATTAGAAGGGTGTTTTTTGAACACCAGTAGTTTAGAGTGATTTTACAGCTTAAGTGTATAAACAATCAATGATCATCTTGAAAACTAGATATTAGTGTCTGTTTGGGTAAGTAACATTTGTAAGGCAAAGGATCAGGATGAAAGCACAATTTGGCCAAGTTGCTGCCCTGAGTGCCACCGTCCATGTAAATACAAAAGGAAAACTGTTTTTCTTAAAATTCTATTATTTATTTTAGGCCTAGAATTTTCTTTGATTATATTCCCCAACATACTTTCAAAAAATCCTATATAAATTTTAAGATTCCATAATTTCCCAAAGTAGTTGATATTTCAGAGGATTAAAAGTAATTTTCAGAAATAAAAATAATAAAATTCATTTTATATTCTCTTTCTCCCTGTAGGATTTATGTGCTGTATTTCTCTTCCATTCACTAGAGAGTGAATGGTCTAGTGGAAGGTGTCTCTGCTCACACCAAGTGAGGTTGGAAGTAGATAATCATTAAGGTCCCTTCCAAACCAAACCAAACCAAACCAAACCAAACCAAACCAAACCAAACCAAACCAAACCAAACCAAACCATTCCATGAGTCTATGAATATCAAGAAGATTCATATTTCCATTACTATGTCCTGTGCATGATTTTCTGTTTGTTATACTTTCCACATGAATCTAATTATAAAGAATATACAGATGATTAAAAGAAATCTAAAACTGTCCTCACTAAAGATTAATGTCAGTGTGACCTGCTTGGATGCTATAGGAGACACATTCAAAATAGTCTTTTTGATTATTTGCAGCAACAACTTCTAAAAGTGCTTTCTGCCAAAAAGGAGAGTAAAACCCAAAAAGCGTCCAGTTTTCCTTAGTTTCATCACTTTTCCTTAATATCTTCATTTTCTTAAAATATCAAAATTATTAAAAATTTTATCTTAGTGGTTCTTAAAAGTATTAAAACCAGACATTTGGAAACATAAAGATTTGAACTTCATCCTTCAGCCTTTAATCCAGCTCATTTTCCATCCTTTTGTTTTAATTTGGCAACTTTTCCAGGGTTGGTGTTTTATTTTAAAAGTGGAACGCATGTTGCTTCGTGGCAGTGGACGTTATCTTGATGGTATGAAATCTTCAAGTCAAGAATTGCAGCAATCCTTGCAGTGCTGCACTAAAGGAAGCAGTGACACTTCCAACAAAGGGCTGACACTCTTAGGACTTGTTCAGGCAAAACTAAACTCAAGTTCATGCTGGAGTCTTTCAAGTTTCTCTACTCTATTCTCTTTACTGTTCCCTAATATTAAGTGCTTTATATTATGTACTGCATGTAACAATCTTTTAAAACCAGATTCTATAGAACAAAAATATACACCAATAAACTGCTATATTAAGCTGTGTAGAAAAACATGCTTTCCTTTAAGAAATCAGGATTGGTTTTCAAATGAAGGTCCACATTTGCTTTGCATCATCCTTCAGCTCATACTGAAAAGATCACAATCTAGCCAAGTCTCTGGCTTCTTCTAAGCCATTTCCGAAGAGAAACAATAACTGATGTCAAAATGCTCATTTGGCCACCACATGAAGCATTTTTTCTTGAGAACCTTCCAAACAGCTTCTCTGACCTATATCAGAGCAGCAATTATCACCTGTCCTGGTGACTTTATGAAGGTACAAATGTCAAAGTTTCACCTGAGAGAAAACATCCATACAATAAAAAGAGCATAATATGCTGCACATTATAAGAACAGAAAACTTCAGCTGTTTCATCCACATCACACAGATTTTCTTTGCATTAAGGCACAAATATATATGCCTAAATGTGATGGATATTACATACATAGATTAGTCAAGAAGTTTCTTGTGATGACATGATAGAATAGAATGTAGATTGTATATGTGTACCTATATTACTATATTAATAATAGAATCTGTTACTTAATCTGCATTTATATTATTAAAAGTATACTTACGGATATTTCTAAATATGTATGTATCTATATGTATTAATATCTCAAGGTGTACACACAATTTATGAAAAAAAGTGAACCAGATAGATTGACAATGCCTTTTCTCATCAGATATCACAACTCTGCTCTGAAAATTCAGGTCTCAAGTTCACTATCCTAGACCAATTTTTGGCAGTCTAAGGGCTATTTTTCAGACTGTAATAGTAAAATTTGGAATTTAGATTAGATTAATTCCAAGTGGTGATCAGTCCTGATACAATGGGCAGCACAGAAGGAGACAACATATATATTTGAGATATAACACATTCCTCATTGGTATAAAACCATTTTTTTGTGCTTTTCTTTTCCAGTTTTTCTACATCGTAGTTACATCTACCTTGTGTTCAAAATTTATAAATAGAACCTGTGGAAAATACTCCTATATCCATGGTAACCCAAAAATAGACAAGGAATAAAATTACTGCAGACAATTAAAGAAGGAAACATAAATGTAAGTTACTTCAGCTTTTCTGACATGTGACAAAAATAAGTATGAACTTCTTTTAGACATCCAAGTTTTTGGCAACTGGAAATTTATGTTTTACGCTGAATTTGCTGTTGGTAATTTGTGACTTTTTTCTTGTTATATATTTGATTTTTACTTCATTTTTTCAGAATAAGAAAATTAACTGAATAGCTCCAGTATTCTGGACTTTTGGAAACCACCTATATTTTCAGTAATGCAACTTTCAAGTTCATTGCGCCAGGCCCTAGGCAAAGGACTCTGTTCCAATGGTCTTTCTTTTTCTTCTCATAGAGTTTAACAGGTCTGAAGAGCTATTTCTCCAACTAATATAAGCTTTGTTTAACTTTTTTGAGCATATGTGAAACTATCAAAATGGAATGTTTATAAGCCCCAGGCCTGTAAGGATTAGGCAAATAAGACTTTTTTTGCTTTCTGCTCTGCTTCAAAAGCTGCTCCAGTTTCACAAAGCACCTCATTCAGACCTAGTTTTAGGTGCTTAAGTCCAAGAGAGAGGGAAAATTTCCTGAGTACCTTTCTTCAGAGTTTTCTGTTGCCTGTTTAGCCTGAGGTGGTGTAAACCTAGTGCCCAGATCTGTTGATGAAGTGTACCTGTCTCCTAGAGAGATCTTGCTTATCAATTACAGTTCTGAAAATAGATACTATGCTGCAATTGTCAAATTTCTGTCTTGAGCACTTCACTCCCAATCCCCACCAAAACTAAATGCAATATTGCCATTAGAGAAGAAGCAGGCATAAGAAGCAAGACAAAGTTACAGTTTTGCTTAACGTAGATCTATCTGCATCACTCTATGCACCTTTTCCAGAACTTGGATTACTTGGAATCCAGTTTTGAAACAGAATGTCATCTGGAAGAAATTGGCATTGCCATTGATATCAACTTTAAATGAGTTTAGGGAATATGATTCAATTTTGATGCCACTTGACCCAAATCTCAATAGAATCCATAAAACATGAAAAATATTTAAGATTTCTTAAATACCCAGGAAAAATGCTACAGTTTATTTAGATTCTTATAATGCACCCATTTTTTAGATTTTTCAATGATCTCAATAAAACATTTTCATTACTAAATGGAAAAATAATGTGCAAAACATGCATTTATACCAAAGCAAGAAAAATGAAGCAATAATTCATGCACTGTATATATAGCTGCTTCCAGTCAGATGTGAGATGACCATTTTGATGTGATTTTTTGAAAATGTTTGTTAACCTTGATACAAAAATAGTTTTAATTGTGTAGAGTCAAAATCATCACCATGAAGCATAAGTCGAAGCATAGGCTTGTGAAAAACACATTCTCAGGGAAAATATTTCTATGGTTGATGGGGTCCCGGACCCCAAGCTCAGTTCGAGATCGGGTTAGCTGCTCAGTCAGAGCCCCACCAGGGCAGCCCGCTCTTGGGGACGGGCGAGGCGGCCGGGAACGGCGGAACTCTCGGGGAAACCGCGCGAGCCAGAGATCGGTAGCGGAGACAAGAGATGCAGGCAGTCGGATTGGCGGTCCAGGAGGTTTATTAAAAGGGTAAGGGCAGATGGAGGGGGGACGGGACGGGACTGGATCGGCGACCCGAAAGCGGGGTTCTGCGTTGTGCGGTGGTTTTTAAAGCGGGGGAAAAGGGGAGGGGGGGAACCGAAAGGGCCAACGGGGTACATAGAATTCTGGATTGACAATAACTTGCTCTTATGAGGGAACAAGGGGGGAGGGTACAGAACCTTGAATTTTCCAATCAGAGAACACGGCATTGGCAGACAAAGGAGAACTTTCTAGAATTTATCTTTATATGTAATGTGGGAGGGAAGACAAGCAGGGCCAATAGCTTCACTCCAAGGCTCCCTGGGAGCACCCCTTTAGTTAGGGCTGCTTTACTCCCAAGACTCGTCCCGCGGGGCGCTGCCACTGTGCAGTGGGCTAGGGACGCTCAGCTGAGCCAGGGCCACAGCAACATATGGTTCCATTGGTCCTACCAAAACGTAATGTAATGCCCAGAAGACTCACATTGAATTTTTTTGACTCAGGGCTGTGCAAACTCCATTTTTAGATTATTTATTAAATTTAATTTTTTGCCATTTCCCAAAAAGTCACCTGACATTTCATCAGCAAATCAAATTGTTTCTGCTAAAAACACCCACTTTTTGTTATTTAAACTATTCCCATCCAATGGCAACAAATTAGTTGTAAAACACTTGATGTGTTCTACTAAGATTAGGAGTTTCTTAGAAATTCATGGGTTGTTAATAATGTTGTTTGGTACAACTGACAATACGTTCTCACATCTAAATTTAACAGTTTTCCAGCTCAGATGAAAAGCAAAAGTCAAATTTGCCTTGCAGTCACTTCAACTTAACTTTTTTTTGTTTGCAATGTTCACATTCTTACTGAGAAGGAAAACAAGGTCTAGGAAAATAAAGCTGCCAGAAAACTTTTATACAGCATAGTGGTTTTTTTAGGCTGATTGCTCCTGGCCTCCTGTATGCAAATCAGACATTTACAAATTTATAATGTAAATATGAACAATGGAAGAACCTCTTTGACGATAATCAAAGGAGTCTTCTTCAGTGTTAGAAATCAGAAGACAATGAACTAACAAAACTTTCAGTCTTCCACCTTCACAAATTAACTGAGGGGATTAATTCTGCAAAAAGGTGAACACGTAAAACAAAAATCTGTGGAAATGCTTGAAAATTCTTTCCTGTGGGTTTTGAATGAACAGCATAGACCCACAGAAGGATTTTCCAAACACTGCACTCTCTCTGTAAGTAATATATTTCTTGGCCAAGTCTGTGTTCTTCTCTTCCCTGAAACATTTTCTTATGAGAATGTAACATGAAAAAATCCCTGAATGCCAAGACAAAGGGGAAATTCATATTATATAAACAATTGGAGTAGCTGGAGAAGGTTGGTCATGAGACTCAAGCCTGATGGAAGAGCACAAGGGAAGAAGGAGCCTGAGAATTTTGGTTTGTGTTATCAGAGATCTCCATCAAACAAAACTGCCTTGTAAGAAAAGGGCCCTTGCATTATAAGTGGGATTGATATTCCATAAATTTACCAAGTGATTAGACAGATTTTACAAGAGCTTCATCTCCCTCTCTCATGTGTCCTATTACCTTCTCCAGTAAGCAAACAATGGACCCATATGTTTTGCATTTGCATCTATTGTTGCATCCAGTAGTAACATATTTGTGTCTGTATGTTTAATAGTTAGATTACAACACTTGGTCAAAGGGATTTCAGCTATGTGTTTGCTGTTTCTTATAAAACCCACCTCAGCAGCCCCTACAGCTTTTGAAATTTATACAGCAAAACACTTCTGCTTTAAAATATTTGTGGTTAATTACTGACTTTACTCCCTGCAACTGCTTCCGCCTGATATACCCTGTGCCATCAGGAGACCCCAAAAGTGGTGTAATAATAATATACAATGATAGCTTTTGAATTGTCATGTAACCTTCAAAGAGAATCCAAAATTATTAAGCTAATAGAGCAAAAATATATTTATGCCATCCTGACATTTCTCTCTATGCACAGCTATTGTTCATTGATGAATCTTTGTTTCACAAGATAAAAAAAAAAGAAAGCAGAGATTTAACTTAGGAAATAAGAAGAAAAGGACAAGATTTATTATAGTTTTGGTCTGAAGGTTCTGTATTGCCCAAGCACTTTTCATACTGCCATTTCCAATGCATTGCTCAGACAGAAAAGGTCACAAAGTTTTATGCTGCAAAACAAAGAATAGAATAGAAAAAGAGAAATATAATTGTTTTGGTTGAGAAGTTCACCAAGGTCTAGACATGTTGGACAGCTGGACACTGATTTTATTTTACTACAGGGTCACACATTGCAGTGACAGCAAAGTCGATTCAGTACTGCAGCTAATTCAATTTCCTGTGCCTTGCATGGGAAGAAAAGTATCTTTCTAAAAAGACAGTATATTTTCAATAATCTTTCAAATCATTTGTCTGTAGCAACTGCTTAGAAGGCTGACACTGAAATCCATTTGCTTATCAAAATGTTTTCTTCTCCACAGTGTGTAAAGCTTCATGCTGGTTATTGTAAACTTGCCATTGATTTTCCAAACACTTGCAGAGAGCTGGGGTAAAAGAAAGGTCACATTTTGAAGAAATATGGATAGCTGAAAGGTCTAATAAGAAAAATAGATGACAGATAGTATTTTTGTAAATTGCAAGCTTTTCGTTTTCAAGGCATGTTGAACAGTGTTCATTTCACTTCATCACAGTCGGCAGTGATACTAAAAAATGTCTTTAATTCAAAGTAAAGTAGAAATACAAGAGTTTTCAGTCTTGGAAAGCTGACCATTTATTTCAAAAATTGCAGCACAAGACTTTTTTTCCCGTTGAACAAACATGCTTTCAATACTATTGTTGAAAAAAAAAAAGATAATATGTGCTTCTTTCATAGTCCTAAGGAAGATACCATTTTCTCTTATATAATTTTATTTTCATTGCAAATAGATGAAAGCAATATCCAAATAGGGGAATTCAGCGTGAAATAACCCTGGAGATGAGAGCTAGGTAACTGTTCTCCAAATGTCCTCATCAAATTAAAAAATTTAGTAACTTGAAATAGTCAGAGAGTAGAAGCTTTCTGAGTTGAATGAAAGAGGTAAAGCTTCAATTCCAGAACAAATTATTTGCTCTAGAGGAGCAAAATTACATGTAACTTCAAGTGAAATTATCAGTTCTCTTAATACATTTTATCTGTGAGCCGCATAACATTCTTCATTGAAGTTTATTTCTTTGATGTCTGAATTGCATTTTAGTATGCTTTCCTTTTTTGATTAATTTACATAGAATAATGCTTGATATTCCTGCAAAAAAAAGGATGTTTCTGGACTGCTAATACATGCAGCTGAAATGACAACTGATTCTACTAATTAAGGTCTTTCACAACTATTTCCTTGGAATTCAGTTATGCATGACACTATTGCAAAAAACATTTTCATAATGTAAAAGAACATTACCTATTGTTAGACAAATTAAAACATTTTTTTCTTTTTTTTACTTTTATTGATAGGAAGGAAAGATGCAGAGTAGTCATACAAGTTTAGGACAATCTGTTTTTCATCAAGAATGCATCCTGGAAGAAAGGAAAGAAGTAAAGAATTGAGGAAAATAATCCTCTTTCATAAAAATTTTAAAAATTAATGAAAAGATTCTTTCAAAATATATCAGAAAGAGCTGGGGTTTTTTCCCATAAAGCAGGAACTCTTGTTCTAAATAAATTGAGGTGTACTAATATTTGCTACAGGTAATAAAATTTTGTCATCATTACAATATTTTGACTGATTTTTAGTTGTTGCATAAAGAATGACAAACTGTATTTTAGGACATAGTTTTAAAATAGAGCAAATAAAAAAGAGCAAATACATAGACGATAAATTCATGCAAGCAATAACCCTAATTCACTAAGAAAACAAGGAAAAGTGTTTTTTACTTAATAAAGTTACTCATCTTAAAGAGTAAAGTCTAAGAAAGAAGAAAAAAGATAATTTATCAGTACCTGTATAGAAAGCAACATATATTAGAGCATTTTCTTTCGTTATGAATACAACCAAGACCATTTAATGAACACAGACATTTGTTTCATTGAGGAAATGTCACTGGAAATAGTTGTATGAGTTTACAGTTTAAAGTTTACCTAAAAAATTAAAAAATGTAATATTAACAAAGTGAATTATTTGCTATGGATAAGCTGCATGTCAGATAAGACACCACTGAAAAGGTTAAAAATATATTTTCTTGAGGAGTTTTCTAGACTTCATGTTTCAACACGCCAAAACTGAAGAGACAATTCAGTAACACATCTGAGAAAGAATGGTAAAATCAGGCCTTCTATACCTGACATAAAATGCTTGAAAAAGTACCTCAGGTTTTTTTGTCAACAAGATATGGATGTGACTGAACATCTCCTAAAGAAATACATTTTGTGCCAGAGTTTGAAGAATAGAGAGCGAATCCAGATGTTCTCGGTTCGGAATTGCCACACAGCCTTCCTGACAGCACACCTCACCGGGCTGCATTGCCATGATGCCCATTTCAAGGATTAAAAAAACATATCCCCCCTGCCAGATCTTTCTGCTGAATGTCAGAGAAAACAGTGAAGACCAGCCAGCTTCAAAACATTTTGCTCCTCAGTATAATCCCATTGCCAGTACTTGTACAGTACTGCTTGTGCTGGCTCTCTTAGCAGAAACAGTCCAAGAGAAGAAACAGACACCAAAGGGAAGTAGTTGTCAGTAGCAGAGCAATGGCTTTCCTCGTGACAGAAAACAGTTTGCCTCTCCTCATCACTCTAAGAAGAATATTTGGAAAAGATGTTTTACTACTTAAGTAAACCTCCACAAGCTGAGCAGAATGCAGGGGCTGCTGCCATGAAACCTGGAGGATTCTTCCTTTCCCTGCAGATTAAGCCATGACTGCAAGTCTCTCATGAATGTGACATCCTTGAGAACTACTGTGCTTGTGTATGAAGCCAGCTCTGTTGTTTGAACACAAGTATGTAAGGAGTATCTAACATTGATAATGCAGGAATAACCACACTGTTCTTTACCTTTAAATTACAGAATTAAAACAGATATGTAAGGTACTGCACTTCTATTAAAAATACAATAAATATACAGGACTCAGGAGAAATATTGATAACATAGTGGCTTAGTGAACTGGATTAACCTGGAGAGGTCAAATCCAGGTGCCAATCACTTTGATTAACAGTTCAGAGAAGGCTACTTACGAAGTTACTCAATGGAAGCCCATTTTCTGATGTTTTTTGCCATGAAGAAAACTCCTGGTCTGGACATTGTAAAGTGGTTGATTGTAACACTGGGAGTTAATAAGGCTATAAAACTGAAGTTATGCTTACTAGATGATTTGAATCACAAAGAAAATCCCTTCTGATCAACTGATACAAGGGTTTACACACATTTTTTTCTTTTCAAAGTTTCTTGTTTCTTACATTGCTCATGAGAATTTATGCCACTTGCTGTTTCTACTTCTACATCTTATACTCAGGACGTTATAATTCTACCAGTTGTGCAATTCTCCAAAATGATAGAACTGTCTTGATGATACCACACAGCTCTAAAGTGCTGTGAGTGTTTGTCAGCATGACATATTCTCCATATCGCACTGAGCAAATTAATTGGTGATGAAAAAGAGCTACAGAGTGGATTGAAGATTTTTGACTAAAAATACTGCTTTGGTCTTGAAACAAGGTACCAGATAAATCTGCAAATTCAATTACACTGAGAATATAGCATCTCCACACTCAGTATCAGCTATAATGTGTTCAAGTAGACTATGTAAATTGTGAAACCTTGAAAAAGAAAAAAAT
Organism: Grantiella picta; assembly: GCA_013397955.1. NCBI lineage: Eukaryota > Metazoa > Chordata > Aves > Passeriformes > Meliphagidae > Grantiella > Grantiella picta. The sequence continues at coordinate 239,429 of VZRM01005013.1, forward strand.
TCTGTATGAGGTGGCAGATTTGTTATGGAACTGAACTGCAGACCTTGAAAAGGATGTTGGTTTTAGCCCCTCTTCCCTTACCCATATGGTGTTTTTCATTCCCTTAACCAACTAATGCACATTTCTCTTTGTTTTTTTAAAAATCATTTTTAAAGGAATTCAAATACTAAAAACATGCATGAAAAGATTAAATTGTTAGAGGAACAATATATATTATTTTACCCACAGCATTTTTTAAATATAAGTACTATTAGAATCAAAGAATCATTTAGGTTGGAAAACAACTTTAGGATAATCAAGTCCAACTGCTAACCTAATGTTAACCCAGCAGTGCTGAGTCCCCCACTAAACCATACCTCTAGTACCACACGTATAGATCTTTTAAATACTACCAGGGTTGTTGACTTCTACCCTGGGCAGCCTGTTCCAGTGCTTGACAACACTTTCTGTGAGGAGATTTTTTCTAACATACTATGCAAAGCTCCTCTGGCACAACTTGAGGGTTTTTGTCCTCTTGCTTCTTGCCTTGGAAAAGAGATCCACCCCCACCTCACTACAACCTCTTTCTAGGTAGATGCAGATTTATAAAGTCTTGCTTGAGCCTCCTTTTCTCCAGGTTAAACACTCATTCCCTCAGCTGCTCCTCACAAGACTTGTGCTTCTGCCCCTTCACCAAATCCGTTGCTCTTCCCTGGACCCACTCCAGCACCTCAATGTCTTTCTTGCAATGAGGGACCTTAAAGTATTTGAGGTGCATCCTCATCAGTGCCAAGTACAGGGAAAAAATAATTTCCCTAGTCCTGCTGTCCACTTTTCTACTACTTTTTGCACAGTCCAGATTGCCATTGGGTTTCTTGGACATGTGGACACACAGCTGGCTCATGCTCAGCCTACTGTCAACTAGCCCCCCCAGGTCCTTTCCTGCTGGACTGTTTTCCAGCACTTTGTGTGGCAATTCCCACAGGAAGGGTGCTGTAGCCCTGCCAGCCCAGCCAGGGCAGTGGGTAGGTTGAGGACTATCAGCTAGTGTGAGAGACATACAGAAAACTGGAATCACAGCCTACCTTCCTTGGGACAGGCCCAACAGCTTGCTCACATGCATAGTATTGAGGATTCCATATCGTCTCTCCAGCTGGCTAAACATAGTGACTTCAGGGACAGGTGGCAATAATGACAAGCTCCTGCTGGTCAGCCAGCACATCTCCTCTTTGATTATTTCACCTTCCCAGGTGCCCTTGCATGTGAGGGACAAAGCTCTGCAAGTGGAATTAAACAATAATGAAGATGATGGTTCCCAACAACCCCATTTAATGCCTGCAGATTTGGGGCAGAGGGCCTGAACAGGAACTAGCAGTGTGCCCAGATGATCAAGATGGCCAATGGCATCCCGGCTAGTGTCAGGAACAGTGTGGCCAGCAGGACCAGGGAATCAATTCTTCCCCTGTAGTCATCTCTGGTGAGTCTACCCCTCGAGTTCTGTGTCCAGATCTGGGCCACTTAATTCAGGAAAGACATTGAGGTGCTGGAGCAAGTCCAGAGGAAGGAAACAAAGCTCTTGAAGGGTCTAGAGAGTAACTCTGCTGGGTGAGGAGCTGTTGAGGGAGGTGTTTAGCCTGGAGAAAAGGAGGCTCAGGGGAGACCTTATCACTCTCTACAACTCCCTGAATGAGGTTGTAGCCAGGTGGAGTCTGTCTCTACTCACAGGCAACAAGTGACAGGACAAGAGAACAGAGCTTCAAGATGAATCAGAGGAGGTTCAGGCTGGGCATTAGGAGGAATGTGTTCACAGGAAGGGTTGCTAAGTGTTGGAATAGGCTGCCCAGGGAGGTGGTGTAGTCACCATCCCTGGAGGTGTTTAAGAAAAAACTGTGTGTATATGTATATGTGTATATGTGTGTGTGTATATATTATATGCATATAATATATATACTTTTTTTATATATATAGTGTATATATATGCTATATATAGTATATATACAATATATATACTATCACTTCGGTGGCAAATTGGCAAGAAAAATACCAGACGCATTCTACAGCTGTATCTAACATATGCAGTATCTGCTTCATTAATATCTAGTCTGTCTCAGCTTTCATCAATAGTATTTGGATCTTTTTGTAATCTTTATATGCAACCTACTGGAACAGTTCATGACCAGTATCATGACTTATTTTGTTTCTAAATTCCTAATTCAGTCTACAATGAAAACATATACTTCATACACATTTATATATGAAATTTCAGAAAATATGAATAAAATTTTAATGTAAGTTAAACTAAGCAAATATAAGATGTGTTCACAGAATACTTTTAGTTTTCAAACTGGCATACATATGGAGCACAGACCTGAAAAGCCAACTAAAGTTAATGAGAATCCATATGTTTGACTCAAAGACCTTGGCTCAGATTGAAAAAAGGAGAGTCTATTTTTTATTTCCAGCTGCTTAACTCTAGGGGCCAACAGCTAACTTTAGCTAGATATTTTGAATACATTTCTGTTATTATTTTTCCACGTAAGCAATATTAACTTTTGCTACAGGGATACCAGGCAGTCATAAATAAAGGATAAATGAGCACTATAATGAAAAAATAAAACTAATAGTCTGTACAAAGGAGGAAGTGATTTATCTTTGTGATCTGAATGGAAAATATATGATTTAATAATTATGGTAAAATCTATTTGGTACACTGAAATATGGCATAAAGTAAGCAATCAAGCTGTTTACAATGAAATTATATAGAATAATTTTTGTGCTTTGCTGCTTTGAAAATTCAGACTAATTTTGCTTTATGAAACTCAATAGCCATTTTGAAGAGTATTCATAAGGTTTCTAATTTTCACTGGGCTCTAAAGCACAAATACATAGTAATTAATTGGACAATCTAGAGCATCTGCCCATATATATACTCTGAGCCTGAGCAAAATGGACTCTATGTTGTTAGAGCTCTTTTCATGCTGATGTTATCTCAATTTTACTCTCTGGCAATTTACTCAAGCTTCCTACACAGTACATGTGTGTGCTGGAGTAGCTCTCCTAAGTGCATGTACTTTTGAGAACAACAGTTGCTAAACCTTTCTTCTTTCATTTGCTTTTAGAAAGAGCCTTGATGTATCTGATGTTTGCAGCGGCTGAGGAGCACATCTCCATTTCTTCAAGTAAGAGCACATCTATATCGTGAACTCAAATAACTACTGCAGGATAATAAGTGTGAGGATTTTAAAATCAGAAATTTTTCTGTATTGAAAAACAATGTTACAGTATTTTTTATGCTGATTGCTGAAGAACTTAGGAGAAGTCAAATTGCCAGGAAAGGACCAGTTTTTGTTTAAGAAATAGCTGCTTTTAGAACCCCCTAAAAGGGAAATGTGTGAGGGGAGGACGGACATAGGTGTTGTTCCTGTGTGGTTTTGTGTTGGGTTGGTCATATTTTTTTCCAAACTGTATCACTTATTTTAATCAATTGCACTTTTGGATCCTTTCACTTATGAATTTTTGTTGACCACACACATGGGCATGCTTATGTCCAACTGGCAATACCTTAGTGCATGTCAGGTTAATCAAAGCAGATTAAAGTAACTGTACAAAAGCACTGAATACAGACAGCATGGAAAATGGAATGGGACCAGTCGTAAAAAAGAAGCAAGGTGTTCAGCAATATCTATGCTGTTTGGTTTTTTTTTAAGTAAGCAAGTCATAACATCTACCCATTCTAGTCAGAGGGAATGACTGCAAGCATAGACTCAACCAAGGGATTCAAAATTCAAAAGGATTTGCTTGTTTTCTTGGTTTGTAAGCCACTTGGTTATTTTGCTATGTTACACTGCTGGCCACAAAATACAGTCTTAATTTCAACAGAAAAGGCTGGAATAAGGAGTTTTAAGGTAGAAATGTATAAACTAATGTTAATAAATAGAGATTTTGCTCTACATAATGTTGTAATTTTCGTGTTAAAAACAGAAATACTTGTATTTAAATACTGAGCCAGGAAAAACTTATCTTAAATACCAAAGTAAACCTTCTCTCTCATACTGCTCATTTCAAGTTTCTATCAAAACTTTTTGTTCTGTCTAGCTTTCTATTAAAAAATTAAAGAATTTAAAGCTTGCTCATCTTCATCGTTGGGGAAAATTATTTTGCTGATCTCTGCCAAGAGACACAGGTGTGATTGAAAAGTCTTTGCCTCCAAGATAGAAAAACTGCAGTAAAATTATTTTAAAAATGCAGTAGCTGGAATGCTAAACAAAAACAAAGCAAAACTGAAAACAAGACCAACCAATCAACCAACCAAAAAAAACGCCCAAACCCAAAAAAAATCCCCAAATATTTTTTTAGCTATTTGATCACTGCAAGTCCTTAAGCATGGTCTTAAGATGCTGCACCTTCTATCTGAGCTTTCCTCTTCGATAAAATTGCTTTCTTTTTTAAGGCAAACTGAACTCTGTCACCTCTGGAACTGTATTATAGACAGGCAAAGTAGGGATTTTTCTTTAAAATCAATGTGATCTGGACGACAGGAAATTACTTGCTTTTCTTCTAACCAGAAGAATATTGTTATTGCATATCACTGAATTGTAGTGATGCAATTCTTTGAATACTTCACTTTTTAATTTCCACAACTTAATATTAGATATATTAGATCATTACAAGTGTAATACCAGCTCTGGGTGTCATCAGATTGCACATAAATGAGTATATTAACTGCCACTGCTGTAATTCCTACCTTAAAACTCTGGAATTCTTTTGTTGTAGATTTTTTGTCTTAGAAATGTACTCTTTATTGTTTAAAATGACAGTGAATTGGTAACTTTTTTTATTCACAGGTAAATCATCATAACTTTGCTTCACAGAACTTTTCTATCAGACCAGACTCGGTAGCTGGTCCATTCAATAGGGCCGTTTTACTAGTTCCACTATGTAAATCAAACACACCCACAAATATCCTTTATCAAAGCATTTTCATGCATATTTATTCCTTGACATTTATGTCACTTGATACAAGTGCAGGTCAGATGAGGAAAATTAACTTGGATGGTTTAGGATTTCTTCTTGCCTTCCAAAGAATGGAATAACTGTTACTATTATTCAGTATAGAGTCACCATGAAAAGAAAATATCTTCTATTCCAAAGGAGACATATTAATACATGGTAATTTTACATCCATATGGAGTTTGAACTTCATATTTTGGCAGTTGCCTGAATGGAATTTCTACTGATGATTTTCCTCTGGTGGAAATTTTTCTTTCTCTAAGAATTGCTTTTACTCCTTTTGAAAAAAAAAAAATTAATTACTGGAAAAAATAAATTATTTGTAAACAATGAAACAATATAAAAAAATCCAAAAGACAAATATACAAATGGTGGAAATGGTGAGAATAAGAAACACTTAAAAGGAAACCTAAATTTTAATGTATATTTGAAACCAGCAAAGAATTTATTTTAATACAAATTTCAAAAAGAAAGGATATTTCCTCAGTTCAATTTCATTGGTATTGATGCTCTGAGAAGCCTCTTGAGAAAAACAAAAACTCTTGCCAAACTTTCTGATTTATATTTGTAAAGAGTTAAATATAATTTTCATATATCTATTTTAAATATTTTAATACTAAGACACAACTGTAATTTATTAATATTAATGTAATCTACTATTTTGCATTGAAAAGGATTGACTTTTTTTTTAACTGGATTTAAAGAAAACCTCAAACTGGAAGACATTTAGTCCTGTAATAGTTTTTGTCTCTGAAAAAGACAGTGCACTGAATGAGTTTTTTCACCATTCCATCTCTGAAGTGGGAAATCAAGTTGTTTTCTGTTTGCTTTCTTTTTTTCTCTTTTTTTTTGTTTGTTTGGTTGGTTGGTTTGTTTTGTTTTTGTTTTTTTTGTGGGCTTTTTTTTGTTTGGTTAGGGGTTCTTTGTTTTTAGGTTGTTATTTTTTAGTTTGGGTTTGGGCTTTTTTTTTCCCTTTAAGAGGGGTGTCTGTTTGCTTTCCCCTGCAATTTACACTGCTTTTCAAGGATGGCTGCTACTTTCATACCTTCATAGTACACTGTCAAGAATAGCAAACCTGTACTGTAAGAAGCTGACATCCCTTTTCTTTGTATCTGCCCCAATCATGGCTTAGTTGCAGTAATGTGAGGAAGGTCAGGCTGCTATCCGTTCTAGAGAGTATTTCCAGTGAAAACTTGAAGGCAGGGAAAAAAGCAGACACTCCCTGCTGTAAGTTTCCCTTTTATAAACTTTGTGGACTGAGAGCTCAGAGTGCTCTGCATGGTACTTTCACACAAAATTTTAAACACAGCTGTCTGAGTTCTCCTGCTGCTGCTGCTAACAGTTGCATTAAAGGAGAGAATGTGAAGCTACACAGAGGACATTTCAGCTCTTATGTTTTGTATACACTGGGCTTCTCACTGATAAGAATATTCAAAGTGTGCATTGGACAAACACCAAATTTTCTTGGTCTTTTGCTTTGAATGGTATGCTAATGTTAAGATGAACCTTGCTGACTTAAATTTCTTTTTTCTCTTCCTTCAGCACACTCAAGAAGTAGTTTTAATACTTGCTGCTGGATGGGCAATGCAGGGGGGTAGAAGCAATCCCACAGATTTCTGAAATGCATCGGGGAAAATTATTTGGCACAAAGACTGGAGGGAAAAATCATAAGAGAGACTCTGCTGCTACACATAAATAGAAAAGACCTAGTCAAGGATGTGACAGTGATTGCCAACCCTAATCTGATTGACATTGAAGCGGTAGAGTTTAAGATCCTGGGCAAAGTGAGAAAACCCACAACTGCAATCAAGTCCTTAAATTCCAACATAACGCATTTTTGCTCATTCAAGGAGATTATAGGCAATACAAAAGAAGCAAGGGAAAGACTAAGAAAATTTATGCCTCCTGGCCTTTGATCTGGCAAGGTCTGCTCTCAGGAATCCCAGCTCTTTGCACCTAGTGACAGGTTCTGGGGAGCACTACCCACAGCAAAGGTGAGTTGAGTTAGATATTGCTTAAGTGAAGTGGACATAAGCAAGCAGTTGGAAATCCTCTGTGAATCCTGAAGGAGCTGGGTTATGTTGAGATGTTGTTCATAAATGTCTTTAAAGTTTCATGCAAAAATGAATGAATAAAAGAAAATATTACCTACACACATCTTCAAAAAAGAAAGGAGGAAGATTTAGGAAACTGCAAATTGGTAGGCCTAATGTCAGTACTCAGGAAAACTGTGAAGCAAATCTTCCTGAAATATTTTGGAAACCAGAAGAGGAAGGTTATTGGGAGCAAGCATTTTGGCCTTAGCAAAGGTAAATGGTTCTTGATCACACTCATTGCCTTCTATGAAGAAATTAAAAGTCCTGCGAGCAAGAGAAGAGCAATGGATATTGTTAATACTGACCTTAAGAAGAATTTCAGAATGAATCTCTTGTCTAAAAAAATGAGTAATAATAAAATCAGTTGTATGCTATGCTCCTCAGCATTCAATGCTGTGGAACATTTCCTTCAATGGTCGGGATGTGAAATGGTCTTCTCCTACCATATCAGGGTTATGTCAGAGGGACCCCAAGCTGTAGCAATTGGCTACAAGAAAATTCAGACATACCAAAAAAGTCAAATGTAAAACCTTGCCTGTGGGATCAAACAACCTAATGCAATGGTGCAAGCTGGGGACTCAAGTGGGAAAGCAACTCTGCTGAAAAAAACAAGAGGCTGCTTAGGTGGCTTCAAGATATCCCCAGCCTAACTTATGTCATGTGTCTATGAACAGGTTAGCATGGAATGGCAGACAATTTCATCTTGTGTTACCTCAGAGAGCTAGAATTTTTAGAGGGAAAAGAGTGATTAAGATGTTTTCTCTCTTTTTCTCCTTCGTAAAAGTCAGAATGATGGTTTCCTCTCTGTACGGTTCTTTTCAATTACATTTTTATGCCTACAGAAAGATAAAGTTAAAAGCATGATTTCAAATAGACATACAAAAAAGCAAGGCTTTCATTTTCTTTCTGTTGAAAGCAACTGAGTCCTAGGAAGGTTTCAGAAGTGGTTCAGATCGGAATATTTTTTTTCCTAGAAGTTGTGAGATAAAAAAAATGCAAATGAGCTTTCTCCTCTACCCCCATTTAATATGCATTTTTCAATCAGCTTCAATGATAATTGAATTTAAAAATGGGGAATTGAACCCTAAAAATAATTAAAACCCCACCAAATCCAAGAAAGTAACAAAAGAAGGAATTGGGCAAAAACTTGGGTGAAATATCAGCAGTTTAACCAACAGAGAAATTTTTCACTGGTAATTGCTTTTTCAGCATAACGCAGCTGAACACATAAGGCTTAAGCTTAGTTTAAAGGACAAATCTCTGTGCTATAGGTAGTATCACTACAAGTCAGCTCAAATTCTTAGTGGGAAGAGTGATCTTAATTTATTACTGTTCCTGCATATTTGTGTTGTATGGATAGAAATTGACTGAAAATCATCCTTTTTGTGGATGCTGGGAAAGCTGGAAGAAAACTAGGGATAGTTTTATTGATAAATATCTGCTGATGAAAAATTACACTGAAAATTGCTTCTTAAAAAAAATCCGAAATCTGATTTTGAAGAGGTTCATAACATCAGATATTGAAGCGCTGAGAATATTTTGCCTGTATTTTGCATTATGTCATACAAGAGGTGCTGGTTTATTAACTGTTTTGTGTTTAAAAGAGAACATTTTTTAAAAAAGATAAATACATGGTCTCGAATCAAACAGTCCTATCAGAACAAAAGGTATTGTTTTTTTATTCATACACTATAGCTAACAAACTTTGATTAATAAAATAGTATCAAATCAAATAGTAAAAGTAAAAATGTTGTTTTGCAATAAGCTGTTACATATTTTCCCAAGACAAGGTCTGAAAACCTCTTATCTCCACCTTTATAAATTGGACTGTAAGAAGGAAAGGAAAACGGATTCTAAAGAAAAGATATGTACTGAAAACAGAGATGTGCACTGAGTATTAGCTGGATTGAGCTCAGAGGTTTTCCATCCTGCAACTTTGGGGATGTGCTGGCATAATGCCCCCACTACGAAACTCCTCAGCATGCAGAGACCTTATGGGATTTTGACAGGAGCAGCGTGACATCAGTTCAATTTCCCTTTTCCTCTAAAGTTTAAAGTATTCACATATACAGATTACTGTTTACCTATCCAAATGAAAGTTAATTCTTTTAATACATAGCAAGAAGGTAAAGTGATTTGTGGTATATGAGTCTGAACAAAATATGTCTTGATGTGAATTTTGTACATTGAAGAAAATGTAAAGGATTTCTTAGGATGTTACAGAGTTGCAGGTAACTGTCTGCAATTACTTTGGATAACTTTATAGTTACAAATTAGGAAACAAGGAAATATTTTCAACAAGAGTGGGAGAATTTGCCTTCTATTACACATTTTGGAAACAAACATCTTAATTTTAAACAAGCCTAATAGTGTATAATTTCTGTTTTGTATTTTTAGAATGCTTTGAAGGTTTGACACACCTTATGAATTATCATGTGGGCCTGTAAGAGCTGTAATTTTAACTGTTATCCTCTTCATCAAAAGGCTTTTCTCTTAAAAAATACTTCTACAATGAAGGTAGAAAGAGACTGTGATGTACAAAGTAAACATCTATATGTTACTCTTTGATAGCTTTTTGAAACAAATTTTGCCAGTCCTTCTGGCAAAATATGGACATCTTTTTGATATAATTGATCTAGTCTGTCTTCTCACATTATCGTCTTTTAACTATCTTATAGAATAGTATACCTCTACCTTAAAAACATAAAGTAAAAAAAAAAAGAAACTTAACCCTTATCATACATAGTGTTGGTCATAATTGCTTGCATTCACTCTCAGTGACAGCCCTGACATAAAGCAACTTAAACTTCAGTACAGGAAGAACGTCATATTTTGTAACCATACTATAAGTCCTGATGATAGAGGCAAGTTCCCAGTGATCAGCACAATAAAGCACAGTGAATTCCCACAGGAAGTAGGGATCACCAGAGATATCTGGATCCAATGGCAATGTATAACCTAATTTTCTCTAATATAAAAATTTACCAGATTTCTACAAAATATAGGTAATAAAACATTGGGAAAAAACCCCAATGAACAAACAAAAACCCAAAAACAACTGATCCCCTTCCATGAAAAAATTACTTGCTTAGTGGATGAGGGAAAGGCTGTGTATGTCATCAACCCAGACTTTAGCAAAGCCTTTCACATATTTTTCCACAACATCCTAGAAACTGACTTTCTGTGCTGTGTGGCATTGTGTGAAACTTGACTGGGTAAAAGACTGCATGGATGGCCAGCCCCAGTGTGCGGGTGAATGGACTTACATCCAGCTGGCAGCTCAACACAAATGGGGTTCCCAAGGGCTCAGTGTTGGGCCCAGTCCTGTTCAACATGTTTATCAGGGATTGAATACACCCTCAGTAAGTTCACGGAAGACATTATGTTGGGTAGAGTGTTGATTTGTGTTGATTTGCAGGAGGGTGGGAAGGCTCTTCACAGGGATCTGGACAGGCTGGGCAGTGATCGCTGCAGATGAGGCTGAACCTTAAGCACTCTTTTCAGCCTAGGGTCCTACAAGAAAGATATTGGGGCAATGAAGTCCAGAGAAGGACAGCAAGGCTGGTGAAGGGTCTGGAATATGAGTACTGTGAGGAGCAGCTGAGATTGTTTAGCCTGCAGAAAAGAAGGCTCAGAGGGAACCTTACTACTCTCTACAGCTGCCTGGCAGGAAATTGTAGCCAGGTGGAGTGCAGCCTCTTCCCCCAATTAAACAGTGACAGGGTGAGAGAAAATGGCCTCAAGTTGCACTGGCGGGGGGAGCTTAGATTAGATATTAAGAAAAATTGCTTCACAGAAAGGATGGTCAAAGATTAAAACAGAGTACCCAGGGAAGCAGTGGAGTCACCCTCCCTGGAACCATTCAAAAAGTGTGTGAATATATCACCTCACGGTATGATTTAGTGGTTAAAATTGTGGTGGTGCTAGACTGGTGTTGGACTTGTTCTTCTCATCCTCAATAATTCTGTGATCCTATGATTCTATAATTTTAATGATTAAGTCAGTATACAAATTATGTACTATTGATCTTTACTGATCTACTTCAAATATAATATGAATTGTTTTTGTAAATGATGCAGTTTTAACACTTAAGCTGGAAATATACCCAGTGATTTTAATGCAATTTTGTGCAATGCATGCTCTAATCTGTTGAAAAAAATTCAGCTTTGAAGTTTAATCCTAAATCAGATCCTGTATATTATTTAATCCAAAAGAACTCTTCTTTTGAATGAAGCAGTTAACTACAAATCTTTTTTAAAATCAATTATTAAGAAAAAATGTTTAAAGGCTCTCATAAATCTTATATACAAAAGAGTTCCCTAGCTTCCAGATGTGTAGGCACAGAATTATCCTTTTATATCATTTCTAGTGATGATATATCCATGATGTATAGTGATGATGTTTACTCTAAAGTACTTTGCATGCAGCTGTGTAGATTTTAAAATATTGTCATATTTTGTTGTCCTTTTCTTGAGGGGATGATAATGGAGGACCTGTTATCTGGAGCTGAATATAACCTTAAAATTTGCAACCATAATAAAAATTTATTTTCCCTGTAGCATACAAGATTGCTACTGTCTATTTGATACCTCTTACACTATCAAGCAAGCTTTAATAATATTAAAGCTATTTGGTAAAAGTGTTTTCCACATAATTTTTTAATTCATAGCTAGAAATCATTTTTAGACCTGAAAAGCAATTTTTCTGTCCTTTTCAAATACAGATGAAGACAGCTGCTGAAAAGGACATGGAGGTTATATACTTTAGGCAGAGATAATTGCTTTAAAAATATTCAAGTAATTTAAAGTGGGGGTTTTTATTTTTGAAATTACAAATTCAGCAAGTTCCTAAATGTTACATTATAGGACAGTAAACCCATATATGGTTTTATAAAAGCAAAAGCATAGAAAGACAGAAAAGTGGATTTAGTAAATCTTATTTTATTAATTCCTTTCACTTATATGTAAACACAAAACTCACCAGGATGTTTCTGTACAAAATTTCCATTTCTCTCGAATAAGATTTTAGTGAAAAATGGATTGTTTTCATAGAAGCTTTAACCAATTAATTTTTACAAGGCATAGCTATAGACACTTTTCCTTGTATGTTGAAATATTCTGGAGTTCTTTTAGAAGTGCATAGATGGTGACAAAAAGACCAAACACCAAGGTGAACTTTCCATGAATGCATATAATTTAAAGCATGCATCTGCCAGTTAATTCAGTGGCAGTCATCAGTATGAGAAAGAGACAGAGAAAAAGCGGACATTTGGGTGGACTGGATAAAATAATCAATTATTACCTCTTAAAAGACAAAAAAATAGTAGTCTAGTTAAAATTCACCATGTTCTTGGATAATAAGTATTTTTTTCCATTAAAAGACATTAGCATTAATATTTCTCTCCATAGACAATGTAAATAAAACCATTTGCGTGTGTGACAGCTGTGCCTGCTAGATAAGGGAAGCATTGTGAAACAGTGGAGAAATAATTTTGCTGTGACTTATTTATATTCATCACTGCTATAAAAATGAAGGAGGGGGGAGGAAAATCAATCCCAGCATTTGGATGGAAAAGCTAAATAATTATTTTGTGAACATTGTGAATTGGTGTGGTGACACCTTTATTCTGGTTCATTTCCCACATTTTTAAGATACTAATCAACACAGTGAAGAACTTTCAAGTGGCTCTGAAATGTGTTTGTTTCTTAGATTTCAAATGTTACAGGACAGCTGAGCAGATGCTAAATGCTGTTCTGTGTCTGCTATGTCTGATGACACACAGAGGCCAAAAAGTTTTTATGATATATGGCTTGACTGAATTTCACAAACACCTAATAATCTCCTGCCTTTCAAAAAGGGGTCATTATTTCCCTTGAAGAAATAAAAAAGGCTTATTTCTATGGATATAGCATGATGCACTGTCTCACACTTCTGAAACCTCCTCTAGGTTGTAGGTGTCTCTGATAAAAAATACTGCATATTTCACATTATTAAAATATAAAATAGTAAATTCACTGGATAGTTTCACCAAATCTCTTCCACTTTCCAAATCCCATAGAGACCTTTTACAAAAGAGAAAGAAGGGTCTTCATTTCAACAGCAATGCAGTGATGAAATATAAAATAATATGATCTTCTGAAAGAACATAAGATTGATTTCCTAGGAATAATTTGTGCTGAATTCCCTATGTCTGAGAAACTGATATACAATTTGTTTTTAATAGTACAAAATCACTATTCTCAAAATTAAATTTTGCAAATAAGTTGGCTATAGGTTTTCATTATCTCCATGTGTACACTCCAGTGATCTTTACAAGACTGTTTTATATCCTCATAAATCCATGAACACATTTTGGGTTAGGAAAAATAATTGTGTGTTCTAAAAACAACAGATGGTCAAAAATTCACTATGGAGAAAAGTAAGTTCTAGTGCTATCAGTGGAAATGAACTCTACCAGTTGATCAATTAATGTGGTCTACAGCCATTTCATCACCTGCGCAAAGCCCAGCTTAAAATATAACTCCTTCTATGAAGAGGCTCAGAGAGCTGGGGTTGTTCAGCCTGGAAAAGAGGAGGCTCCAGGGAGGCCTTTCAGCAGCCTTCCAGGACCTAAAGCAGGCCTACAGAAAAGCTGGGGGGGACTTTTATTAGGTAGTGACAGGACAAGAGATAATGCCTCTAAACTGAAAGAGGGGAGGTTTAGATTAGATATACAGAAGGGATTCTTCACTGGGTGATGAGACACTGGAACAGGTTGTCCAGAGAGGCTGTGAATGTCCATCCTTGGAAGTGTCCAAGGCCAGGCTGGATGGGGCTTCGAGCAACCTGGTCTATTGGAAGGTGTCGCTGACCATGCCAGGGGGTTGGAATTGGATGATCTTTAAGGTTCCTTCCAACCCAAACCATTCTGTGATTCCATGATGGCTCTCAGGGAAGCAATTCATTGTTCTTTCAACTGAGAAAAGACAAGGGACTATCTGAGGCTCTCAATAGAAAGGCCAAAAATTAAAATATAGAGAGAAAGCAAAAAAAAAAAGTAGATTCAACTAAAATTGTTTTATGGGACTTTAAATAACACTGTAGAAAGATGCTACTCAAATATATTACCCCCTGTATTCCCCAATAGAGCTGATAATTTCAGAATAATTTCCATGGGGACAAAAGCTCTCTTTAAATCACTATATGAACTGACAATTATTTGCAAAGGTTTATATATAATATAATTAGCAACTATGGATAACCACATATTTTAAATCACATGCCAAGTGTAGTTTTTATGATTGCCTCATGGTCTTATACTATAATCAAAAGCCTTTCCAGCTCTCTATTCTTCCCTTTTTATGTTCCTCCCCACTGACTGGTGTTCAGTAGATCTTCCTGTTGCCTGGTTTTAGCAGTTTGTTCTGTCATGGAGTCCCTGTGCTCTCCTTTAATCCCTGATCCTATGCCTGTCACTCTTCATTTAATAATGCCCAAGTAAACCCCTTTTTCAGGCTAATGCTCTCAGAGTCACTGTCCAGTCTCTCACCTGTGCTTGTGGCGCAGCAAGTCCAATGGCTCATCTAATCTCCATTCTTCATGCTGGCCTTCAGCGGGGGAGGGCAGCTCTGAAGAGCTCTCCTCCCACACTTTCAAATGCTCCTTGCTGTGTGTCTGCACACATATGGGTACAAACACACACACAAAGAGGAAGCAGAAGTTCTGTATTAGGGCTGCACTGCGACAAAAAATTATTCCGAACAAATGCTGAATTCTTTCCACCCTCACAAGCTTCCACTATTGGTAAGTCCAAGAGTAGCATTAAAGAAAGAAATAATGGTGTGCACATAGTTTCCTGTCATTGGTGGCAGATTTTAAATGTGGCATGAGCTGACAGATACGTGCACAAAAGAAAACAAAATGTGCCACATAGTTTTGGTTTACCAAAGTTCAGTGTTTTTCTTTTTTTCCTGTGTTGCTGAGAAAAGCTATTTTGAGATGCAAAAGAGAAGGCATATGTTTATGGGTGTTTTGTTAAGAAAATCTGACATGCCATAAGAATGTTTGTCAATTCTATCATGGTTTTCTCCCACATGCTGGTGATTGGTGGCTGTGGATGAAGCAAATTGCCAATCATGGTTGCTAAAATTGATACCCTGAGGACATGCAGAGACAGTAGAAAACTCAATATGCACATTTTGGTGAGAGTTTCTCCAACAGTAAGCTTATTAACATTTTCTGCAGTTTATTTAAAGTCTGGGTTTGGTGTCACATGTCATTCCCCTCCACTCCCTTCCACCTCCCTCTCCCCACCACCCCCTCCACCCTCGTTGAAAGTAGTTCCTCCTAAATGTGTGTATAAAGCTGTCTTTTGAAAAACATGTGTCTGCAAGCAGACGGCCTGCAGCAGGAGTAAATAAATGTAGTCTCAGATGTTTTCACCATTTCACTGAGAGTAGAATAATCATACAGAAGATTCTTTAGGTAAGATTAGATTCATTCCACATTTACACATATCTGAAATAATATTTCAGGCCAGCCCTGCATGGTCTGCCTGTGATAAGCCCAGTGAGAACTAGGCTGCAAACTGATAGGTCAATAGATGGATTCTGAAACTCTTTTACTGTTATATGGATGCTTCTTAGTTTCTCCAGAAAGCAGAGCTTTCAGACATGACATAACACTACTGACTAATCAGTGTCTCCATATGGTGCAGAAATTTAGAGAAAAAATAATGTTGATAGGAAAATTAATTTGAAATGTGTATATATATGTATAAATGAGTATATATAAGTACATATGCAATGGAAAAAAAGAGGTGTCTGGAAATTCTGGAAAAGATCTACATGCAGCATTTCATCAGATAGAAGTTTTTCACTTCAATTGGCAGCAAAATGAATGTCATAAAATAAAGAAACAATAGTTTTGCTAAGTTTCTTTTTCAGCTGCATCTGGAACATCTTATCAGGTTAGGATACACGGAGAAGAAGAATAGTCATGTTGCTTGGAATTCAAAAATAGTAGGAATCAAAAAAAGTAGGTAAATATAAAAATAGCTAACCTTTTACATGACAATGCTGGAGTGATGTTTTGTGTTTGCAACCCCTTGTGTGAAGGTGAATCCTCCTTCAAAAAAGGTTCGATTACAAAAATGCTCAATTTTGCCTTCCTAATAATCATATTTTTTAATGCTTTTTTTTTAACTTGTGGATTACTACATACATTGAAAGCACCTATGGTTCAGGCCATGTCTCAGGTGACAACTGTGAGGCAGGCAATGTGAGGAGAAGAGTGTGGAGTAAGATGTGTCCTTTTTCATTTTCTTAACTTTTTCTTTCTGATTCTTTGGGAGATGTGAAAGGGTGTTAAACGCACATTAAAACAAAGTGATTCCTCAATAAAATTTTTTAATGCTTCCATATTCATAACATGTCAAAAATAACAAAAGTGTCAAAAGTGTTATTTCAGTTTACTTTGTCTTTACAGTTTTAGGAAGGACAATGAGAACATTTAATCAGTAAGTAAATGTGAGATAAACCCAAGAATGCATCGCTTTCTGTTTAATGCTAACACTGGACTAAAGACATATCAAGGCATACAACAAGACAAATCTGCTCAGAACTGTCTTTGTACTATTCGTGTTTGCATTTAGCTGAAATAAATCATACAACCCTCTTGAATATATATTTTTGGCTAATGTTTTAACAATACAAAAAAAGTAATAAAAAATTATTTTGCATTTATCAAGGCCTTTTTTTTTCAAATTAAAAATCTAAACATGAGACAATATATAGGTAAAAATTGCAGATGGATAAAAATTCTAAATGCTGGTTATCACTGAGCATCAAGCTAATTCAAATTAAGCTAGCAGTTAATGGCAGCTACCTTTCCAGACATTAAAGTCCTCTCATGTTTTGCCACTAATTAAAAGTTGACAAGATAAAACTACACAAAGATATAGTAGAGACTCTTTAGGCATAATGAACTGGGATGGTTGCATTACATAAATAGCTTTTACAATAAGTTGGTTTTACATCTGCTCATCAGAGTTTAATTTAATCATATGATATTATGAAGAAACTAGAGAACATTTAATTTACTATAAGCTGGAAAGAAAAGATTGAGAGGTAATTCCTGTTAAAAATTACAGTGTATGCCAGTCACCATATTATGAGACATTAGACCATAGTTGGGAGAGCATTTTGTTAAATGGGGAATTTCAGAGTATCTATAAATTTGTTATACCTGAAAACAGCATGCAAGCACACTATTTTCTCAAGTAATTCTTACCCAAAATATGACCAAACCCAAATCTTCATTGTCCGGTCTTGTGGGCGAGCAATTCAGCCACAGTTATAAGAGGCATGGCTGCCACAGCCTAGCACAAGCTGTATGTCTAAATTAATTATAAACTCCTGGCCAGAAATAAAAAATTACTGCACTAGACTATAAGGCTACAATATGCTAGCATAATCCTATATAATTCTGTTATTTATGTGCATTTATGTACATTCATGTATTCATATTTATGTACAGTACTTAGGTTCACCTCTGCTTACAGTGATACTCTTTTTCTCAAATATAAAAGTCTCATAACAACCTGTATATTCAAACAAAAAAGAAAGGGATCAAATGTAACTTGATTTTTTGCACACAGTGAAAAAGAATGGAAGAAATGAGTATTTACTTTCCCTGATATCACACTAAAGAAAACAAAGTAAAAAACAATGGAAGGGATTTTGTTGTGTGCCTGCAAGTGTGAAGCATTGTAGACCTGATGACCATGTGTCAAATTGAGTGGTTGTAAGTAAAACAGAGAATTTGACCTTCACCTTCCACACTGCACTGTGATCCACATTAAAGTTTTATTAGGAGGCTAGTTGAGCTTCATAGGTAAAATAATTCCTTGTGTCTTACTGTTAAAAAAAATTGGAGAAATCTATTGGCAATGCATAAACTTAGAGAAAAGCGAAATCTCTAACTTTTGTTTCACGTTAAGAGCTCTCTCTCAGCTGTAGCTAAATTCAGATTGCTTATTATCTTGCCACATTACAAAGATAAGTAATAATATGTTCTTTTGTGTAACCATCTGATGAGCTTACTTTCATGACTTTTCCAATAAACTAGCATAATCTCCCTGAAGAAAGAGAGAGTCACATGTAAATCTTATTGTACTATTGCAAAAGGAATACACATCCCTACTTCCACCCACTGTTTGTTCGGGAGATTGATCTCTCACTGAAGTGCAGGATTATCTTGCTGTTGACTTCTGTTGACTTTCTGTGTGCATGGAGCTCATAAAAACTCTGGCCTGTCTTATAATTGCACTTCAACTCATTCTGATTTTCAATCTTGTGTTGAAATACTTTTACCTTAGCAGAGATTTGTCTAACTTCCTGTCTGCTACTCAAGCTTGGTGTGGGAATTATATTAAAAGTATAACCATTGAAAAATGGATTAACAAGTGCTGCAAGTATTTAATAAATGTGCTCCTAGTGCCATAAAGCACTGTTTTTTTCAAGCTGTCAACCAGAGAGACAGTTATTACTATGAATAATAGATGGAGTTTTGAGATAATTTATATTAAAAAATAAATCCTATATCTGTAAGACTTGTTCTTGCAGAGAATGGCATTTGGTAGCATTCTGTACCTAAAAATAACAACTGTTCAAAAAATATTTGTTAAATAATTAACTTGACATATTCTATCTTTTTTTTCCCTGGGAAAAAAACAGTATTTGTCTACATTCTCAAAACACTAAAGTTTCTTTCCCGGTTCTGGACAGGACAGGATTATTTTTTGCAGTAGCTAGGAGGGGGTCAGAGCCTTGAGGTCATTCTATGCTACTCCATGTCATTGCTGGGGATGGATAGGGGTAAAGGGATTCTCTTCTTGGAAAGTGGGATTCCTTCCAGTCAAGAAAACTTGGTGGAGGCAGCAGTGCCATATTGTTTCTTGTTGGGTGATTTCCATGTAAAAAGTATCTTTTTATATACCTTTTGTTATTTATATTGTTGCTGTTACAGTTCTTTTTCTTATCTCATTTTTGTTTCCAGTAAATTGCTTTTATTTCAACCCACAATCTTTGCCTTTTGTGCCTCCAGTTGGAGGAGAGAGGAGAAGTAGTGCCTGGTTTTAACAATAGTACTAAAATTGGAGAATAACATTCCTAAACCACGACAGTTTCCTCAGTATTAGAGACCATTATGTCCCTTTAAATGTCTGAAGCAATGAATATAAATGTGTTATTTGTGCTACAAAACAAGATTAAAGCTGATTATAGATACTCAGGTAACTAAATAAAGTCTAAATATTTTGTTAAAGAACATTTCATTTGACACAGAGACTGCAATAGGTAATGGGGTGAAGACAGCATTTTGTTAATCGTGTTCACACTGCATGCATTAGTTCCCTGCTTAAAAAGAAATTACCACAACCTCAGGATCTTTTGCCTTCAGTGAGGCCATTACCATATATCTCATCTGAGGTGTTACCCTTCACATTTCTTTGGTTATATGTTTTTTTAGGACATGGAAGTCAGTATTACTCCCTTTTGAGGTGAAAGTAGATTATGGAAAATCTTAAGAAACTTCCCTGAAGGAAAGAATTTGCTTTAAGAAATCTGCTTCTTAAAATAATCTTCTCAGACAAAGGAAATAAGGAGAAATAGTTGATGAGCCTTTTGTAGACAGTGGTTGCACAATCTTCATATGCAATCTATATAATTAATATAAAATCACGTGAACACATTATATCACTGATGAAAAGCTACAATTTGTTAGAAACGCATTTCATGAGTGAAGAGACAGTGTGAAATAATAGGAGACTCCAAAAGTACAAAGGAAAGAAAACAAAATTAATTTCCTTTGTATAGTTTTAAGTATCCAGACATAGCAAATACAGGTAATTGTTGAAGAGATGGAACATAACTTGGAAAGAAACAGAGTGTAACTTTGAGAAGACAAGAAAACCAGAAAATAGTAGAGGAAACTGAAGGCTGAGGACAGCACAAAATACTTCACAGGAGATAACTCTGCTTAATGTACTCTGGATGGAGTACATCCATGCAATCATTGTTCAGTACCTCAGTAGGGATGGTTTCAACTAAGTGGCAGTCATTCTTACAGATGATCAAGCAAGGCTCCTTTCTAAAGTACATTTTGACATATTCTTAATTCAAAAGCAGTTTATCTGACTTCAGACATTTTCTAGTGATTGTATGCAAGCTAGACATTACATAAACTCAAAGAACTGCAGAAGTTTTCATGGAACTGAGTTCTTTTTGATTATATGAAAATAAGTTCAAAAGACTATATAACAATCTCCTGAAGACTGTTAGAAATCTCATCAGCTGACTTCTTGAAATAGTGCTGACCAGTAAGGAACAAAATTTTACCATAAGCAAAAAAA
>VZRM01005013.1:259933-413537 GCA_013397955.1 Grantiella picta
AAAAAAATTACAACTTGTGCCTATATTTACACTATAATTTTGAAATTAGCAGCATTATAGAATAAGTAGCATAAAATTTATGATCTCGGAGGCCTTTTCCAACCCAAACAATTTAATGATTATATATAAATATTTGTAAGTATATACAGATGTGTGCATACCCCTGAGTTTCTTTTTTTTTTAGGTTCTATCTAAAGGTTCAAAATAGGGGATATAAATTGAATCAAATGTCTTTCCCTTTAGGTAATGTAAACAAAACTGTTTCAATATAATTATATGTAAGGCTAATTTATATTTCTAAGTGGTAGAGTGACAATAATATTGTGTTCTAAAAAGGTCGGTCAGTTGTGATTATACTTTCAATGTCTCATGAAAGGTGAAAAATTGAATATATTTTAAACATGATATAGTATCTTTAGGGCAACGTTTTGTCTTTTGGTACACTGCAACCTTTTTCACAAAGGATGCCTCCAGAACTCAAGGATTAACATTTAGTAGATGGCATTTGATTGTTAATAACCCATTTTTTACATACAAAAGCAAGCAGTAAAAGCATTGCATAATATGTTCTTATATTTTGGGATTCTATATTGGGTCAGAGTAGCAGTTTAAATGGAGGGCTTTTTTCAGTGAGTGTAATGGGTAGTTTAAAGTCAAAGAAGCAAGAAACCTTTCTCGCAGTGTACAGCTTACTCATGAGGGAAAGCAGAGAAGGCACTGATCTCTCTCTTGACCAGTGGTAGTACCTGAGGGAATGCCATTGAGGTGTGTCGGGGAGGTTTAGGTTAAATTTAGGAAAAGGTTCTTCACCCAGAAGGTGGCTGGGCACTGGAACAGCTTCCCCAGGGAAGTGGTCACAGCACCAGCCTGGCATAGCTCAGGGAGTGTGTGGACAACTCTCTCAGGCACATGGTGTGACTCTTGGAGATGGTCCTGTCCAGGGCTAGGAGTTGAACTCAGTGATCCTTCTGGGTCCCTTCCAACTCAGCATATTCTATGATTTCATGACTCACAATAAAAGAAAGTGAGACTTCGAAAGAAAATTATTTCTTTTTAATTTTTTTCTATTAGTTTGTTTTGGGATTTTTTCACTAAGTTATGTTACTTCTAGCATTTCTAGTAGTAAAGACTTTTCATTTGAACATTCTTTTCTTCTTTTTAAAAATTAATTCAGGTAGTAAATGTTTGAATTGTAAATATCATGCTATATAAAAAATGGCTTTTATAAATTTTTTTCATGTCTGTTTACGTTCCATTGTGGAAAACCAAACTTGTATTTTTGCTGAAACACAAGTGGTGTTAACAACCAAAGGGAACCCCTCAGTACAAAGACCTGTAATATCCCTTAATTTTTGTATAATTTCCCATCTTCCTTATTGCAGATCTCAGAATGATCTGTCATAAATAGCGCAGAAGTTTTGCAAAGTCCTTGTGTGCGGCTCTTAGTCATGGTGTTTGGAAGATGTCAATTAAAAAAATATTGTTTAAAAATGCTTTAAGGAAATTTACATGAAATCTGTAAAAAAGCTTTATTACTATCAATAAACTCTTGTATCTCCAGTACATATAGTTGTTAAAACTACTTGGAACAAATTATCAGCAGTCAATTAAGCCAGAAAAACAATAGGAATATGGCATGAAATGAAAAGAAAAATATGAAATTCAAATTCACATTTAACATTTCATCATTCCATTCTTACAGAATGCATAATATTGGTAAATGGAGGTTAGTTCTCTGCAACTTTTGACCTATCTGCTGCCAGCCTGTCCCAAAATAATAGTACCTTCAATTAATCTAAATTCTTCAACAGAGCTGTAATAATCTGTATTTTTTTATATATAACTGCGTGCTACAGAAAGTTCTTTTTTTGAGCATGTTATTTACCAGAGAAATAGAAATGTCAGTTTTAAACCACTCACAATTCCTGCATAATTACGCAAGGAAAACTGAAGAGAACACTAGGGATGAAATCAAGTGAAAGGTGACAAAAGAGGAGATCTTCCAAATACTGCAAGATCATTGAGATAAATCCATATTCAAGCATACAAGGGGTTCTTCTGGAAAAATATATCTATAAATAAAACCAATCATTATACTAGCAAAAATCCTATCCAAAACCAGCTGTTCAGAGTCACTTCTAAATGAAAAAAATATCTTCTTCTGAAAGAACATTGGAGGACTAATTTTTATGCAAGTAGAAGGAATTGCAACTTTTGGATTAGATTCCTAAAGTATTTCCACTTTGAATCTGCAGAGATTTGAGGAAAAAATAGTAAAAGGTAGACTTGGATTGATATTCATATCTCTATTCCAGAAGTGTAAAGAATTAGGATTCCAAGCTGCAGCATGTGGTTCCATCAGTGGAAACAGCACATATCTCACTGAAATGTCAGCATGGTGTCTGGAACCAGAAGACTTGGACAGATTTTATATCTCTTTCTTGAGATTTAACCAAAGCAAATTGCCTCCTCTGGGGCATGCCTGAGCTAGTTAGGTAATTCCCTTCCTGTCCACCTAACTCCCCTCTGCTGGCAATTCAGTATTTATGCATGTACAGAATAGTCCTAACCAAGTGCAAGAGAGACTAGAAAAATAGGAACATAAGTCCCCTGTGAGGTGGGGCATGCTCCAAAGATGTTTAACACATACTGACAAATTCAGAAATGTAGAAAAATTAATTCAAACTTACTTTCTGCATACAGAACCCAGAAAGCCTCACTCTGTTCTGAAAACATCCACCTGGATGGATACAGACAATAGCTTGTTCAAAAATCGTATGTTAGCTAGGTAACTCTTGATTAACCATAATAGTGCAATACTGTTTTTATGCTAAACATGAGGGAGATTTTATTCCTTTCTATATGGTAGTTTAGTTGCCAAAACAGCAATTCTCAGCTTTTGTAACTGATTATTTAGATTTTTGGGGAGGAAAAGAATTACCAATACAATAATTTATTTCCATGGTGTTTCTAATTTTGTAACCAAAGAAGGATGTAATTTTAAAGGGTGTCTTACTACTTCCATCAGTTTTGTATGCTCACTTGTATTCAAACATGTTCTTTTCTATTCCTCTTTGTAAAACTCTATTTATACTATCCCAGGGATTTTGCATTCCAGTCTGTGATAGGTTATAGCACACTAATATCCTTTTATGAAAAGATACAAAAAAGTGGGAGTTAGAATATTTTGGACTAAGAAATTTACATTTTTTGTCTTCTTTTCAAACAGTTTCCACTCATCACCTAAAGAACACTGTGAAGAGCTCAGCAGCCTGTGGGACGGACAACTACAAAGACTTTTTACATATTTTACATTGAAGAATAATTTGTTAAAAGAATTCTAAGGACACAGTTCAAGACTGCTCATACCCTGTTAAGCAGCTTATGCTTATCTGTTCAATGCAGTCTTGTCAGATGGCTGTGAACCTGCTCTTCTCTGCATAAAGAGTGTGCATTCTGGCACACTGCTGATCTCAACTCAACAAAAGTTTTCTAAAGAATGTGGTTTTGCTGCTTTCAGAGCATAGTTCTAGTCACAGTCCTAAGAATATTCCATGTGGATGGACATGCTTATTTTCAAACCTGTATAATGTTGATTAGGTTTTTCTGTGTAACATCAGCATTCACTCTGCCCTAATTTTTCCCCGCGCAATTTGTTTCTTATATTTCTTTTTCTTTTATTTATCTGTCCAGGACACTTTTAATATTCATGAAGGGCATGGTAGACAATCCTGCATCTCGGTTCCTACTTTGAAGTGTATTATTCATTTCTATCACCCTTTTCAGATTCAGTCCATGAACAAAAAAGCAAACAGCACAATCACAGAAACCCATTGTAAAAAAACCCAAAAAACATTAAAAAGTGTCAGGAAAAGTGAAAACTAATCTCAACCTAGCTCATAGAGTGATTATTCTCCAGTGTACATGTACACTGTATAATTAGTGATAGGGTCTCTGGATACTAATTAGAAAATAATTGAGTAAACTAATTGATTAAGATTTTTTCAACCACATTGCTAAATAGCTTGTAAAATGCCAAAGAATATACCTCAAATAATGTAACTGACATCAAATCACATAATCAGATGAGCTGTTAAAATGAAATTACTAAAAATCTGTAAGAAAGAGCGCATCTGTTCAAATGAATATTTTCCATTTTGAAAGGAGATGGAAAAGGAGACATGAATTAAGACAAATTCATATAATTTTCAGCAGATTGAAACTTATGGGAAAATATCATCATTGTTCATCACTATTCATCTAACAGTTTATCATGGATTGTCATCATCAGATAAATGAAGTTTCATAACACACTAAAAATAAATGTATTATTTTCCAGCACCTTTCTGAGAAACACACCTATATTCTGTGGCAAGAAGACACCAGACAACTCTCTTTCCGATAGTGTACCAGCCTCTACAAAATTTGAGAAAAGGTCAAGCCCCTGCATTTATTAGCCTCCTAAAGATACTGTAAGAATTTCTGAATTTCTGCAGGAGCCAGCACCAAACATCAGGGGAGCTCAACACTGCCAGACAATCATAGAAAAGTAGCCAGCCTGACTCTGATGTCAGTTTCCTGGGAAAAAATCCAGTAGAAGACAATGGAGTTATGTTGGAGATGTAGTGCTACAATTGTGATCTGAATCTCTCCTACAGAAGTTAAGGGTGTCTGTTTAAATGAGGTTTCACACTCTTCTACAGGACTGACTGTACAGCTGCAAACACAAAATGGTTTTACTACAAGTGTTAGTATTTATTTCAGAATCTAATAGATATTTGAAACTTTGGCGCACGCAACTGCATTTATTCAATGACAGCCTATATTTTCCAGGGTACTTTAATTAGTTATGGACATGTATAATCTGAACTTGACCATCTGATATAATAATGCTATTAAAAAACCCCATGGTTGGAGCATTATTTAATATTAGTCTGCCAGAAAAAATTTCTGTCCTGGAAATTTTTCTATAAATAAATTAAAGGTTAAAATTAACTAAAAGTAATATTTTGTGAAATGAAATAATTAAACATACACAGAAATGAAAAATTGGAAGGTGAAATTAAAACACATTTTTTAACTATATTTATTTTTTCTTTGCTAATATCCACTCTTTGCTAATGTCTGTACTATTTGCTGAAATGTGTCATTATACAGTTACTGAAGCATAAGTATGAAC
The DNA here is from genome assembly GCA_013397955.1 of Grantiella picta. Taxonomy (NCBI): domain Eukaryota; kingdom Metazoa; phylum Chordata; class Aves; order Passeriformes; family Meliphagidae; genus Grantiella; species Grantiella picta. Next base: position 265,113 of record VZRM01005013.1, read on the forward strand.
AGCTTGACATTCATCTACTTCTGTCTTAAAAGTAAATTGAAAATTAAGTCAGCATAGTTTGACAACGTTATCAATGCATTTGAAATTAATTAGATAACCAGGAACAAATTCTAGCAGTTTACATCATTTAAATATACAAATGTGTAAAATAAGCTTATCAATTCAATGTATTATGTCAAACCTGTTATTTTCATTCTTGCACTAGATGAAATTCAAAGTTGCAATTAGCAGTTATCACAGGAGTTTTTGTACCTCAGGACCACAACATCTTCAGCAATTTGAGATCAAAATAATGCTTGGGCCCTGCAATAGTTACAGTTAGGACCAACATATAGTAGTTCAACATATAAGAAGGGAGCGAAATTATCTTTGGAAAACATTTGGCATAATTTGGCTGATACTTCTGAGCACTAACAAAAGCTACAATAAAACTTAATTTGAACTGAATTGAGAGACAAAACATGAAAAAGATAGTCATGTAGAATGTACTTGGATTTATGCCTGTGGGTTCTTTCAAAACGATGCCAACTTTCATGGATACCCAAGTTAAAGTAAAGCCTATTGCAAATGTGCTCTAAAATCAGAGGCTCTTGGGTGTCAAGAATCAATAATGTGGCCCATTCACTCATGTGAATGACTAATGTCTGTTCCTAATTCATTTGTATTTTTGTTCTCAACAAAGTTTGTTTGAAGCTCTTTGCTGTACAAATGTTTGCATGTATTCTCCTTTCTATGCAGTGGTTGTAGCATGTGACTCTGAATTATATTTCTGAACTGTCTTTTCAGCTTTATGTATTCTTAGATACAAAGATCCCATTCTACGCCCATTGTTCTTCCATGAAGATGAACATATTTCATATATTGAACCTATATTTTGGTGTCAGAATATGAGAGAATAACTGTTTCTGATGTTGAAATACAAGAAATGTATCTCATTTAGATTATTTCCTTCCTTTCTTCCATCATTATTTTAGTGCAGTTTTTACCTTTAAATTTTGCTCTGTGTGAAATGAATACAAACCCAAAATTTTCAACAAGTTCACTTTCAAGACTTAGCCACGGTTCTATATTTCAGGTTTTAATACATAGTCAGTATAGTTCCAGCAGCTAGAAGTAACACCATTCCCATTCTAACTTCCCAGTTGAAGATCTGATGTGAGTTAAAGAACTAAAGCATCTGCCTCTAAAATACATGCTACTGGATAGACAAACCACGTGTCCTTATTAGGAGTAAGAAATGTGGGCAGGAAAAGCTCAACACAGAGTATTGGTTTTTGTGATGGGAAAAGGTAGGCAGGACTATTTTCCTCCCGAATCCTAACAAGGCTCCAAACTCTATTGATTTTTCTTGCCTGGAGACTAGAGTAACATCGGAAATAAATCTTAAGTATTAATGCAGTTAAACCAACCTTAATCTCTGCTGCAAACCATCTGCAAAATAAAGCTCCCTCTCAATTACATGTACATCTAAGAAAAGTCTTAAAAGGTTCTCTACCCAAGTGCCTGTGCATTGAACAAACAGATGGAGAACACTGCTAGGACATAAAATACATCATACACTGTAAAAAGACTAACCCCTGAGAGCCTGCCAACCTAACTAATTTCCTATATATACTTCCCTGTCCCTAACTTCCATCCAACAGTTCAGGGAAAACACAAAACTTTTTTGCCTTTGTATCCGTCAGGTTGTCAAAGCTGTTATAAACAACATCAGAACCTGGGCCTTGTCGGCCACTAGAAAAGCAGCATGTTAACCTTATTCTAGTTTACCCAAAAAGTGCAGTATTTCAGTAAATGCATCCATTTTTAATCACTCTGTATTTATAGATACTAAAATTATTCAGAATTAATAACTGGGGGGGGTTTTATAGTTGTTTCCTTGACCTGCTCATTACCTTTCTTTCCTTTCATGTAATACAGGAAACAAGAAACCTACACTAATAATCATTTATTCTGGAAAATTTATCTAGTCTCTCTTCCGTAGTTTAGCTAGTAATAAATTAAATTGAAATATTTTAGTCTGGTCTTCTCAGAGTCATTTGCCTTTTTAAATTTCATTAAAATCTTCTATTTCCCACATATATTGCCCTATTTAGTGCCAACCCTTCAAATTCTGCTGATCTTAATGCCTTTTGGCAAACAGAAAGAGCAGTTTTATTTAGTCTGTATTCAATTTCTGCTTAACTCAAAGTCATGAATTTTAACTAATATTTCTGTATTAGTCATGTAACTGAATTTTAAGTGAGGAAAAACTTATTTGAATATTAAAGAAGCAATTAGCCTATTCTTATTGCTATATTTATAAATTACTAGCTTTTTAACAATACTCTTCAGAATATTTTATCTTAGCCCCCATTCCCATTTCAGAAAGTTGTAATACTAACATAATTTTGCTGCTGTTTATTGATCCAGGTCTGAGCTGTTTGAACCCAGCTGATTTTTCTGTTTGTCTTTAATCAATTAACAGAGAAATGATATTAAATTATATTCCAGCTGAGCATTTGATGGTCAGTAAGACCCTGCATTTTGTTTTGATAATATTGGAGCTGACTGAAATATGAACTGCACATTCACCAAAGTCAGACAACGAGTCAGTCATAGATTCTGAGTAAAAAACCAAGAATACTTCAGGTGTACTAACTACCTCACAGGTTTCTATCATTTCCTGTAGAAAAGTAAAAGTAAATCTTGGAATACATGTGAAAGAAAAGTGAACCATGAAATGCTGTTACAAATACAGGATTGCTGCAAAGTAAATTCTATTGTCTTGGGACAAATCAACCATTCACAGACATAAATGTGAAATTGCTCAAACTTTCATATTCAAGTATTTTTCTACTGGTATGTTAAATGGGCAGACTCTTAAAAGTTTTCATTTCTATTGTTTCATGCTCTAACCAGAAAATGCTCCATAAGATAATTTAGTGTTTTCTAAAAAGACCTAGTTTCCTTCCTCTATTGTTGATGTTACCATAACTTTGTGTACTTTCCTACACCAGGATCTTAAATGTTACATGTATACCCTTGTTACAAGTCATTTAACATTTTTTAAAACTTTTCTGTTGCCCTTTGTTTTAGCGAAATAAAAGTTAGAAATACACTAAAATAAACTAAGACTTTCCATCTGTTTGACTTTTTCACACTGCACCAGAGCTTTTTGGACAATTGTTATCCTGAAAACAACCCAAGTCAGGCAGACATATGATGGAGAATATGTTCTATTCTAATTACGACAGAAATGTTTGCAATTTAAATATAAGAAATGGCTTATTATAGTGATCATGTCAAATGTAGTGGTGTCCAAAAATAAAATCCATATTTGGAGTCAGTTTGTCTGGTACAAATATGATTTTAACTTTCTCAAAATGATGGCTTCCATATGATACTGGAGATGATCAAAATAAGAGGGATGGGAAATAATTGGCTGGAACAGAGGTTTTCCTTTCTTCTCAATAGAAAATGTTTTAGCAGATGCCTCTTAGAAGGAACTATTCCAGCACTCTGGAAATGAAGCACATGAAGCTCACTATTTTAACTGCCAAAGATAAACATTATTAAAGAAAAAAGCTTTACTTTGACTGGTATTAGGGGACCGATCTTTAAATCCTCACTGCAAGTTACTTGCCATAAAGTTAGAAGTATATGTAGAATAAAATATCATACTACTTTAGCTATTACTAGACAGTGTAGAAATTTGGGGGTTGCCCTGCTCTTGGGCTGAATAGAGAAAAACTCAGAAACCCCTCTGTGAAATGGAACTTTCTTTAATAGGACATGGGAATCACATTTAACTTGATAGTTTCCTTGGCATGTTGTAGCTATTACCAGTGAGCCAGGAGAAGACTGTGGCCAGTGGAAAATAGGAAAGATTTTTCTCATCAAGTTGAACAGGAGTCTTGACAATAAAATCAAAATAATAGCACTCTTGGCTTCTGGGTATCTGGAAGGTGGATGTGCTCCCAAATTATTAGGTGCACTCATGTAAAGTGTAATGCACATCTCCAACTGAACAATAATTTTTATGATAATTTATGATTTAGCATCATTTAACTGACTAATCTAACTCACTCTTGTGTCAAAGATGGAAAAATATTTTGGGACAGTAGAAGATGATTTTTTTTTCAGATCTTGTTACTTCCTGCCATATCACAGATAAAATTAGTTAAATAATGTTGCCAGATTTTATCATAGAGCATAACTGGAAGAAGAAACAATGGTTAGTATTTCATCTAAAGGCTGATATAAAAATAGGAATTATTAAAAATGGGTTTTTTCCTCCAGTGGAATAAATGCTTCCTATAATCCCATGAGTATTCTTTAAATGAATGGCCTCAGGTAAGTAATCTATGTTAAATAATGCTGAAAAGTGGTTGTTTTCATAATAGGTAAATACATCTCTTTGAAGAGAAGTAATCATAAAAAATTAAGATTAAAGATGACTGACATAGCCAGCATTCCTAACAGCCTTAACCAAAGATCTAATGCTGCTTATCTTCAACAGGCCTTTCCCAACAAAGTCAAACCCAGATTGTTTCACACTAAGCATTTCAGATCAATGAAACTGGCACCTTTAAATGAAACTTTGCTTTGTAAAAAAACCAAAAAACAAATTGTTGATACTAATCGAAACATAAATAATATATAAAGCAAACTTTATTGTTCCACCTTTTTTACCAGTGAGAGCTGAACACAAGTCATATAAAATATTCCAACTAGTTTTTCAACATAATCCCTTAGAGAGCTGTGACAAAAGAACTAAGATCATCAGTTCAAATAATCACAGCATTAATGATAGTAAAACTGATGGTGTTGCAATATGAGCAGCAGACTAACTCCTCCAATTCATATTTCTTCCAAAGACATCCTAGACATCTAACTATTTTACATGCTCCTTGAACGTCACTCTATGTCTAAGACTTTCCTGTTGAGAATATTTAGTGGGTCACCACAGAGAAAGAAGATGCTGAATCATGTGAATGGTGTGTGAAGGCAGCACACCCAGGCTGCAGCGTTACCCTCAGGTTAATTCTGCTTTCCAGCATAATGTTAGAGAATATCCATCTGAACATCCTTTCAGTCCTACTCCAGAAAATATGGACTTGTAAGTGGGATGGTGAGTCTGTAAAAGCAAACTACACACAGACAGAAAGAAACTTCAGTTTTTTATATAAAAACCCAACAGCTTAACTGCTGTTAAGCAACAGCAAAATCATTATTTACTCCAGTGTAAATTAACTGATTAGATGAGTTAAATATTGAAACCAATAATCTAATTATGAACTTGGGACAAGTGCAGAGGCTGTTAGTGATGTTCTCAAGCAAATTGTTTTCCTGATGTGCTGCTCCAAGTTTTATTCCTGCTGCCTAAAGGAATAACCAGTTGTAACTACAGGATTCCCTCATAAGATCTTTGCAATTATCACATATGCTAATGATTTTTTTCTGCCTGTTCTTGGAAACAGTTTTAATGCTTTTGCCTCTACTTGTGTATAATTTTACCTAGAACATCGACTGTTTCCCATAAATGATATCTTTTCTAACGTAACAAATATTTAACTTTCCATGTAGAAATCTTGACTTTCTCTTAACTGAAACTTAACTAAACTATGATTTTCATGTAATTGACTTTGATAAAAATGTGTTAAAACCTCTACCCATAAAAAATAATTTTTTCTGTGCATATAAGGAAAGACATCTTAAATATAACATAAAGAAATGTTAATGTAAACATGCAGTGTCATGAGTGACTAAAGCCCTAATGCTCCGTGCAGAGCTGCTCACTGAGCAGGTTGTGATGCTTGCACACTTGAGCTGAAGCTACTGTAGCGGAGTCACCTAAGGAGAGCAACAGACACTCACTGCATTCATTTCACAGCATTGAATTGTATACTTTCTGCTAATACTTTTTCTAGTATTAATAATTTCCTCTTTCTTTCTCCCTACACAGTCACCTATTTACATTACGGAAAGAAGCTCACTGAAGCTGGGGAAATATGTGTATGGCTTTGTTTACTTCAGAGAAAATTCAGTAAAAATTACGTCACATTACTTAGTGGGAGCGTGTAGGAACTTGCTAAAACTGCAAGAGTGCTGAAAGACCACAGAGTAATGCATGTTGCTAAGAAATTTCATCAATCTTTTTGAATGAGTTCAGTAATGAAGAACAGAAACTAGTTTAAGCATGAAGAACATATAAATAATACCAAAATTATTTCCCTAATTTTTTGCATGCTTTGCTTATATAATTATCGCATCAATTCAGCAAGATGGATGATTTATTTTAATTCCAAAGAAGTGAAACCTGGTGTAACTAGAGCATGAAAATTTGTAAGCACAACAGATTTCAATACAATTTGACTATTAACGAGTCACAAAGCTTTTCTTCTTCTCAGAAGACACAATATTCAAATTGTTGCAGTGAGAACAGCAGAGAGTATAAAAATACTTTATTTTTATCCATCTATAGATTATCATTACAAAGAAGGGACAAGGAAAACTGAAGGAAAGCATCCATCAGTTCCATAAAAAAGGGAGCAAAAATATCATGGGATGGAAGATCTAAGAGTTACATCAGAAATCCCATTATAGTTAAAATAAAGCTGTAAATATAAGTGTTGATTTATGAGAATTTTCAGTTTGTCCTGGCTCTAACCAACTGTTCTTCTGTCATTCCCCAGCAGCATTACAAGTGGATGGAAAGTAAAGAAGACATTTTTTACAAACTGCTAATTATAAACTTAGTTACAAATTTGTTTTTAATACATTGTTCAAAAAGTTGGAAAATTGGGATATTTTTGTCATCATGAATACCTAACAGCTGGGGATGACAGCACCCCTGACTGTACAGGTCTATGTGCATAACTCATGCAAGCCACTCAAAGTGCTACACTGATCATGAATCATTTTGTTGTTGCTGTTACAGATTTTGAATACTCAAAAAGACCCTGGTGTTCCTTCATCTTGGACCCTCAGAGAGACCTAGCTGTGATTAAGACTTGAAGTAGAAGTGAAATAACAAACTGTGCTGAGGTAAGTATACTTCTCTGGCATATTTCTAGTGCAAATGCATGAAAACATAACTTTTTCACGATCTGTTTCTTTGCCTAGGCTTTGAGGTATCATATATAATCTTCTGATGTTGAGGAAAGCACAGAACTGTTAGGACACTTTCATTTTACCAAAAGGTGAACTGAGACATGGTAAAAGGAATATGAAGCCCCTGTCAACATACCCTGCTCTGTGTGTAATTAATCTGGGACATGTGATGCAGAAAGGTAATTTTTTCAGTGAAAAAGATGAAAAAATCTGAAGTTTTATAATTATTTTCAAATTTTCATAAATGAATAGCAGCTGAAAATTCATGCTTTTGACCTGAAAAGAAGCCAGTTTCTAACCACACAAATATATTCTGCCCAAATACCTTTGATCCTTCTTTATCACTATTCTGCAGAAATAAACTGCTAATTGTTCAGGTCTACCATGTAAAATATTATGACTTCATAAAAGTCAAATATGAGGTTCCTCAATGAACCTTCCCAAAGAAAGCAATAATGTGATAAATTGCTATCTTTTGTGCAAGCAAACACAACTTGAACAATGGAATCTAAACATGTTTAGAATAATTTAACAGTTTATGATTATTTTCCTCCAATGATTTTAACACTGTGATAGTTGCCAAGTCAGAGGGTGATTGTGCAAGGCAATTAGTCCTGGTTTATGGTTTTTCCTTTTGAACGTGTTTTCCATGACAATGGTAAGCATATGCCTCAAAGGTACATTTTCTAATGTCTGGAGAGGCCATCTAATTCCTCTGTGACTATTTGCTCACAACACTAATTACAGTCATAGAAAGCTTCTTGATGCAGTCTTAAGGCATTAGAACTAAAAACCCCCAACACTTTAAATACCTGCAATACTAATTTTGCTGTTGTTCTCAGAAGTTTGTGATCTTCTTCTGAGTTACAGAAACCCACTATTGACAAGGTGAGAGACAATCTCACTCACACAGTCTTGATACAGCTAATTATTCTGCTGTCTTTTCATAGGATATTGACTCAGAGACACAACTACTATTCTGTGCAGAATAATATAAGGCAAATAAAATCAATGTTATAATGTTATGTAACAAGAAAATATAAGAAATGTCACAAACATAGTCTCACAAATTATTATGTATTCAGCTCAAAGGATTCACAGTAAGCTGTAAAACCTGAAACAAACATAATTTTGAAAAGATTGATATAGGGCTGATTACTGGAGTGGGGAAAAACAGTGGAGGCAATGAAGTAGTGTAAAAGTACATACTATTATTTTTAAAGGGAAAATTGAAAAGCTAATTAATAAATTACTTAACTTTAAAAAGCGACAGTGGAATCGATGTCCAAACAACAAAATAAACACAAGTCATTAAGTCAATAAGTCAGAGATCATCAATTATGAACAATTTCAGTAGGCAAATTTTAAATAGAAAATGAGCATTGAAAAGCCAAATTTTTAGGTAACTTGTCACATTAACAAGCTTCTGTAAGCTCAAAAAAAAAAATATACACGTAGATTGCCACTTTCTGTCTAAGCTAAAGAGGAGGAAGCTCTAGGAAAGAAACTTATGCTGGACTAGTCAGAGGCAACCATTTCCAACTGAGAGAATTACAAAATATCCAATATGTATAAAAATGTGCCTGACGCTGAATTCAAGTGGTTAAAATTCTAAGACAACTGGTGTTAAACTGCTTGGCTTGAAGTAAATTAATTAATTTTTAAAAAGTAAATTAATAAATTTCACTCCTCCTTCTAACAGCTTTGTTCTACTTTACACCAATTAGCTACTGTTTGAGCGGGAAAGTGTTATTTTACATATCAGCAGTGTGTCACTGCTCTAGGAACAGAGGACTTGAATGACAATTGCAACTAAAATTCCAGCTAGCTTCTTGAGTGTCTGAGCAATTCTAGACCATAATGATAATTTAGGAGGACATGCATTAGAGATTAAAGTTTCTGAAAATGGCAGTAGCCTGTAAAATGCCAGTCATTTTTCAGGAGCAAGTTTTGTTACAGAGGAGAGTTTTCACACTCTTCCCCATTCCATCGTTGCTGGCAGGATCAGTAACAGAAGAATCCCTAACTTGAAATCTTGGGGTCTTGCTGTCACAGGTCTGTTTGTTCCTGAAGCATCCATCTTTCTTGCAATAAGAGCAGTAGTGAATAAGAGAACAAACTGTCATAATTTTTCTCAAATTTGAAGTATGGTTGTTTCATATGCAAGTTTTCTGTAGTCTGAATCCCTAGCCCTATAAACTTTTATGAAAAAGATAAAACACTGCAGATACCACGATTTTATATGAATCACAACTCCGTATTAACCACATCAATAGTATGTCTGTGGCTCATATGTGTTTGCATGAAATGTCTAGACAATGAAAGAAGGATGGACACCAGAGCCTCCAGACTGAGCACATTTTAACAAGTACTACCAATTAAATTCTATGTCTTCTGCAACTCCAGTACAATCAATTTCTGAGTGGAGATAAGTTCCTGAAGAGTCTAATGATTTGATATCCCTCTTTTTTTAACTTTTTTTTTGTTGTCCAGTAGTGTTGATGAGAAGAGTAACAATATGGAAACATCAAATAAAATCTAAATGGAAAATTAGGGAAAATGCAAAATGAATTCCAGATCAGATACCTTCTTACTCCCAAAGAATAAAATGTTCTTTTTTTTCCTTTCCTTATTCTCCTTCCTGCTTACTTGCATGGAGAATATGCAGTAAAACCACATTCCTCAACTTCTTCCTGTTCCACCCCTCACTCAAAAAACATCTTTTTCACCTTCATTGAAGGACAGAACTTATCCTAGGTAGGAACAAAGAAAAAGGGAGTAGTCTTATCAGACAAAATTGGATGCAGATATGATTTTTAAAAAACCAAAAAACCAAAACCCCAAACATGTCTATGATTTGCTTCTGTATTTTTATCATAAATTTATCATAATTCTCTGACTAGTTGTTCCTGCATTGCAGCTTTATTTCCCTTCCTTCTCTCAAGTTCTTCTTTTATTTTCTGTAACATGGAGAGATACTTAGTTATTTAAATCATGGAAAATGTGTATGTTGATTCCCATGAGTTAATTTAGTCCTTTTTGTACTTTTCCTTCTCACACTTAATTTACCTTATATTTTATTTGAAAATATTTTGGGATAACCTTGACTGCACAGTGTCTACTGAGCAATCTTCACATATTATTCAGGTAGCTGGCACCCTATTCCTTTCACAAGCAGAGGACGTTATTTGAGTGTACACTTTGAGTGCTGGAGAGAGCAGGTTTTTCATTAAAAACATGATTAATAGGATGCCTGTTTGGTTCTCTGTAGGACACAAGATATTGGTAGCTGTCAGAAGCAGGATAATGCAGCTTGGATATTAGAACTCTTACACCACTAATCATTATGGCAATAAGAATCATATATCTTCTGTCTTACAAAGTGTAAGTCTGGCATGTATTGACATTTCATGCTTAATGTCCTGTATTGTTTAAAGCTGAATCTCTACCAGCACTCTGAGGGTACCAAATCTGTAGCTTTTAGTATACAGGGAATGCTTAAAACTTTTTTGAAAGTTCTTGGCTAACAAATATTATTTATTATGTTAGACTCATAGACCTGACTGACTCACGGACACCCTTCTATTTGCATTATGTATTTCTTATCCCTGTCATATCGAGATCCATTTTGAAGTGAAAGCTGTTTATTCATCTTAGAAGTTGCTGCTGCTGTCATAAGAATGGAGAAGAAGACAAGTGCTATATTTTAACCCAAAGTTAGCAAAAGCCCAGGACTGAGAGGCAGCTCAGGTTGCGGTTTAAACCCAGCTTTCCTGTTTTCAACTCTATTCGTTTATAAGTTTGTTACTGCACTAGATGCACCAGCACTGAAGTGAACAAGTCATTCCGCACTGATCCACTGCTAGTTGTCTTTTTGACTACATTAGGGATCAATCTAGGATGATAGCCCAGGTTCAGGTACAACAAATCTGTTTGCATTCATCATGTGGTTGAAGTACCTACTTTTTGATTACCCTTCAGACTTTCAAAAGGTCATCTAACTTTAAAAAAATTACTTCAACTTTGAACCTACCTGGGAAACATCCTGAGCTGGAGACAGGATCTCCATGGGCCCCAAATACTAGTTTCAGAACTTAACTGACCCTTCACTGAGTAACACAGCTAACAGAAAAAGGCAACACTGACGGACTCAGGAATCAGTTCCTGAACTCCTACAGTTTATAACCCAATGTTAAGGTAAAAAAGGGGATATTGATTTCCTTTCATGCTAATATACTGGACTATAGGCAAAAGAAGTTCAGTAATGTCTATGTATCAAGTCAGCCTTCCCTGCTAAGGGAACAGCAGCCTCCAGCAAAGAAACAAATAAACAGATAACTTCTCCATGATGCAAGAAGCATAATATGCATAAACATCCAGAAATTATGTCATATCAGACAGTTCATCCATTCCTTATATGTATGTAATTAAGTATGTTTTAATCATTAAGATGGACAGATGTCTCTAGTCCAGACAGTACTGTTGTGCCACCTAAGTTGCTGAGATGTACTTAATTTTCTTCCAACTGGTGTCTTAGTGTAAGTACCCTTGAAAAATTTCAAGGACTTGCATAGACATACAAGGATAAAGGAACATCAAGAATATAAACGAAAAAATAATTGTGTATATATATAAATATATATACACTTATAAAAATTCATAGAAATATTTCCATGGCTTTAAATACCTCTGATGGCTATATTTTTCCCTACAAAGACAAAATGTTGAAGCATATAATGTATTTGAAAAAACTCGAATGAGTTGTATATGAAAATATACATGAAAATATTCTGTGATACAAGCAGTGAATGCAAAATCTCCAAGAAAAACTCATCTGTTAATGCCAAGGTAACATATCAGAATGTGTGAGAAATAAAACTTCAGTGTCTGGGGAACTTCATTCTATAAAATCCACCAAATATTATTTTTTGCTTAGACTTCTAGGCAATGTTGGTTTTAAAACACATACTATGCTGCAGTTTTTGATATAATAAAAGAAAAAAGTTCATTTTTTATTGGAACTGCACACCTCTTCTTCTAAAGCACACCTCAAGAAATTTCAGTTTTTAAGACTCTTATGTTATTAAAGTTTTATAAGTGTCTTTGAGCTTGGATATAGTTAATTTTCTTCTTAGTAGCTGGTCCAGGTTTGGATTCAGTATACAAATGACATTGATAACACACTGATGTTTGGTTGTTGATAAGCAGTGCTTACCCCAAGTCAAGGACTTTTCAGTGTCCCAGGCTCTGCCAGCCAGGAAGTGCACAAGAAGCTCTGAGGGAGCATGGCCAGGACAGCTGACCTGAGCTGGCCAAAGGGATATTCTATACCATGGAATGGCATGCTCAAGGCGTAAACTGGGGGGATCTTCCCAGGAGCTGCCAATGGCAACTCAGGAAGGGTTCGGCTTTTGTCAGCAGGTGGTGAGTAATTTTATTGTGCATTGATTTTCTTCCTTGGCATTTATTCCTGTCTCTTTCTCCCCTTTTCATTACAATTATTATTAATATTGTTATTATTATTATTATTATTATATTTTACTTCATTTCAATTATAAAACTGTTCTCATTTCAACCCACAGGTTTTACTTTTTTTGATTCTCCTGCTCCTCCCACCAGGAAGGGGGAGAGTGAATGTGGTGTTTAGCTTCCACCTGGGGTTAAACTCATGAAATAAAGGAGAATTAATTGACTTGATGAAAAATAGAACATAATTTTTTACTTTATTCAATTCTTTTTTTAGATGAAGCAAGCATTAGTAAGAATTCAGCATGAATCATACTCTGATACAGATATTGTCTTATTTTTCTATAGTGTTTTATTTTAAAGGATTTTTTCAACAAATCTCACGTTCCATATTGGAACCATACACACACCTGCATGTGCATATAGGTATCTATGCATTTTAAATATATAAAACTCAGACCAGTTTGTTTCTTCCCTGCTGGAGAAGCAGTACAGATATACTCAATCAGAGACAATATTCTACTTGTGTAGGTCTGGAAGAAAATCTTGTCATTTATTTTAATGACTCTTTAGCAAAGTAGTCATTGTGAACAACATCATTTACCATTTCCAGGTCAGGGTGCATTAGCACAATACAAATTACTGCCTTTAGATTACCATTGTGTATACCCCCTTGAAATTAACAGTATGATAGATTTAACTCCCACTCAAGTAGCTGAAACTTCTGTAGAAAAACTATACCTTGGAGAAGATTTTGAGAGACAAAATTTGACACTTTTTCCTCAGTTTGTTATATTATGCAGAAGCTCATACTATTAACTGTTATTCACTGAAACTTCATACACTTGGTGAAGCAGACTGCTTGGTTCAGGCAGATTAATCAGACTTGTTACCCAGAATAGAATTATCCAAAAATACAACGTTTAATAAGATAAAAAATGCTAATTCACAGCTGGTGCAGAGGCGTGCTCACAGTGGGTCCAGTCGTTGCATGGGGCTGCCAGATCCAGAGTGATAACAGCAATAAAGCAGAACAGGACACAGGGCTCTGCACCTTGTTAGCCAAGGGGAACACATCATCCGTATGGGTCTAAGGGGTATCTAAGAATTTATTGTCATTCCAATTTATGATTTAATAAGGTTGAAATCCAAACTGTGTCATACTAACACTCAAAGTCCAAACTGACACAGTATAGCTGTGTTTGTAATGCAGGTAAATTTATTACACAAAAGCGCTGTTCCGCTGAAACCTATATTGGCCTTCTTGATAACCCCTTGGATCCTAAGGATGAAAATTTAATTTTCCAGGAAGAAAGAATGTGGCATGGAGGTCATTGACATTATGCTGTCTTTGCAGGAAGGACTAGGATGTTTATGAAGAGAGTTTCTTCCTCCTCTTTCCCAGGAGAAGCATGAGATCAATGATGCATTTCTCTCAAACTTGGGCACAAGTGTTATTATTTTCCTTTGTTTTTTTTGAAATGCATTGCTTTCTTTTCATTGCTTCACAGCTAAAGATTGAAAGCTGCCCCTCAGCATCCCCCAGCCCCTGCTACCCCAGGGATCTGTTGTTTTTTGCACAGTTATCCCCTGGGGCTCTCGGCTTTACCACAGACAGTTCGCATTGCTGAAGCTGAAACAGGTCAGACAGCAGTTACTGTCTGTGAAACCAAGCCACAACCACCTCAGTCCAAGACAAGTGCAGACTGGTGCTAAGGCTTTGCAATGCCTTTCCACAGTGATGGAACAAATTTAATTTACCATCCATATTATTGGCCAGGGACACCTTGAGCAATTCGAGGATGATTACAGGGCTCTGCAGGGTTGTGACAGAGGGCGCAGAGAGTCAGACTGTGGTCTCCCCAAAGCTGTCACTGACTGGGAAAGAGATAGATGTCCACGGGCACAACCTGCAGGTTAACACCTAGCTGTGTAGCTCTTGTTGCAGGCAGGACCCTGTCTTTTAGGACTACACGACCCTCCAGAAACAAAGACAGTGGTAACAGACAGCCAATGTTCTTTTTACATTGACCTTGAATATCAAGTTCTGTCCTCACACCTCTCAGCCCTTTAGTGACAGGATGTGGGGGAATGAAATACTAAGAGCAGCAAGCAATATCAAAAGTAGTAACTACTCAAGTCAATTTGACATACTGAAGTTGACACTGGAAAGAATGCACCTGTGATGGCTAAAGGACGTTTTAATGAGAGGCCACTCCCTGTTATCTTATCAAAGGTCACAATGATCAGGAAGTTTCTTATTGCTGTGGGAAGAAAAAAAGTCATTTACATCACGAAGAACCCAAGCGGGAAGATCCATGGAACTAAAAGCCAATTAAACCTCAATAAGAAAAAGCAGCATACATGCAAGAAGACAGGAGAAGGACCCTCATGGCTTTACCAAGAAAATGAAGGTATCATTTGCTTTAGTGAGGGTCAAAAATAATGAAAAATGAGAAAGGAGAGCATACCACATAATGGGGAGCTGTCTAGAATGGTAGAGGCTCGATGAGTAAAATGACCAGCTCACTAGGAACGTGGAGATTGATACAGAGAAATGTTCCATACACTTTACTGCTTGATGCACTTAAAAAAACAGAGCACACAGCTGAGTACACTCAGTCTCCCTTTTAAAAGGCAGTTTGCCTGGACAGTGATTTGAGTGATGTATAGCACACCTCATTTTTGACAGTAATGTTGCTGTCATGGGATTGTTACCTGTGGAAACACAGTAAATATTTCTAAATCCCAAATAAGCCTTGTTTTTGAGTTGTCAGTCTCACTTAAGGAAGTCTCAGATGGGCTGCAGGATGGCAGGCTTAGATGTCTCAAGACACAGCCAGATTGCTGTCATTTAAATCCTTTCTACATCCCAGTGTTGGTGTCACAGTCTATAGAACTAAGAAAGAATAGGAGAGAGATTCAACATCCTATTTTTTCCTACAGCAGATTATAATTTCCTATTTGTTTTCCCATTAGGAAATCAAAGGGAGAGAAAATAAAACTGATATTAGCCATATTGACTGAGCTTTTCATTCTTGTTTCTTCCCGGACAGAAATTTGTGGATCTCGGTGAACAAAATTGCAGGGGAGGAATGCTTGCAGTTTAAGAGGGATAAGATTGTCTGAAGGGAACATATCTATTTGTGTGTCCCCACCTCCCTGCTGCTGATGTTGCCTTCCTTCTTCTATGAATGCTTAAACTTCGAAGTTGCAGAAAGGTTTCTCCCATAATGTCATTAGTGAAATCAGAACAAGTCTGTGTTCTTATGACTCCCAGTCCTGTGCTTTAAATAAAGTTAGATCTACTCTTTTACTTTAAAATCTGATTTATAAACATTTTTATGGCTCTGAAAATGCCTAGCCCTGAGAATGATTTCTAAAAAGACAAATTGCATAATGATAGTGTACACATATAAATGTTTTGTCCCTTGTTTAAATTTCACAAAACAAATACATTAAAGCAACTTCTGGCAGGCACCCTAAGGCTTTGAAGTATCTGAATTGTTTCAGTGTGGTTCTTTTTATAAGGAACACTTATTTCCCCAGATGACTGGAGAACATGTTATAGAAAAAGAATGTTAAGTATTTAACTTGCTAAGCTTAAAATAGCTCCAATCAGTGAGCTATTTATTACTTCAAATATTTTCTGGAAGGAAAAAGAATAAGGCTAAAACTTACCGCTGCATTTAACAGAATATAAAATAAATTATGGTGTGATGAGACCTTGCTACATTCACACTTTTGATGGCATCTGAGAAGGCATTCCTCTGTTTTTTAACTGAGGCTGTATTTTAATCAAACCAAGCCCGTAGTTCTCTTTAAATAATATATATGCAAATATGTTGAAATGTTGCTTATCAGATCATTATGTACATGGATTCAACTTTCTATTTCCATCTAATTTTAGCCACTTTGCAAATAATATTTCAGTCTGTAAGATTCTAGGGGTAGTGTGGGTTTTGCATTTGGAGAAAACTACAGAATATCAATTAGTAAATTGCAGTGTTTTACTCTGTATCAACCCTTTTCCTTGTGTAGGATTTCAATGGCAAACAATTAAAAGTGCCTTGTACTGAATGAAGCCAGTATTTTTGTTTACTATTATTATTATTATTATTACTATTATATTAACTATGGTCATCGCCAAAAAATGGTAATTAATGCATACTTCCGGAATTTTTATGTGATAGAAAATATATACCTTAGTTATTCAGATAGAAAATGCATTTTTACTCACTTATAATTAAAAAGAAATTTACATGGCAAGTTGTTTTTTTAAAATAATTTTTAAAAATAATATCTCTTTTGCATGTTTGTGTTTTCAATACAACTGAGCAATGTCAAGCTATTGGGACAATAATAAAGCATGTGGAGGTCTAAATGGGATTTCATACCAAGTGCAAAATTAAATCTTTTAGCTAACTTACTGTGGTCATACCAAGTGGGCATGGCCAGGAATTACTTTCTGAAGACACACAATACTAAGCTGCTGTAAGGGAGGGAAAAGTACCATCATCTTTAATAATATTATGGCAAAGGTGGAAAGAAATAGCAAATTGCTGAAAGAGGAATTGAGATTTCTGATTTTATTTCTTCTTTCTCTGCAAAGAGAAACAAGTAATATAGAGTCCTGTCCAATGTCAAGGCAGAAATAGACCTACAATTGATATACTTTCACAAATTTGTTATGTAATATAATCCCTGTTAAAACCTTACACGGCAAACATTTTGGGGTGTAAAAGGAGTTCAGCACTAAAGAAGGAATTTTTTCTGATAATACAAAGAATTTTTAGCTGAGAAATGGATAAAAACTTTTTTTACGGATGTTATATTAAATCATCTTAATCCAAGACCAAAAATTTTTTTCAAAAAATCATGAGCTTTGTTCTCTGTGAACACTGAAAGCCCTCATTTGAAGCATTTTCACATCTGTTGGAGATGAAAACATCTTTCTTTACATTTCAGCAAGCAGCTATGTCATTTTGGGCATAGAAGTTCACGGACAAGAACATTGATGCATAGTGCACCTACTTCATTGAGCTTTTTCATCATTGTATAAATCCATAGGTAAATGCTATAAAGCAAAACACGTTCATTGAAACTGCATATACTTACATAAGTTAGCATTCTTGTAGCAGTCTCATTTATTCTAAAATTAGGGTTCTTGGTCCAAATTTGAAAGGTAATTTTGATAATTAAATTCCAGTAATATTTTCAAGAAGACATTGAAAAGTCAGGTTGAAAGAGTCTTTGACTTTTCTAAAGACTTTGAAAATTATGAATTGTCTATGAAAGAACACTAATACTCTGTGCTTAGCATTTATGTTTTTAAGAGGGGAAAAAAAAGACATTGATTTGACATCCACAAAGAAGCAAATCAATCATTTCTTCTCAATACATTCTTTCAGAGACTGTGCAATAAGTTAAAAAAGAAAGTTGCTCAGCTTCATTTGTTCATAGTATGTTTAGCCTTTCTTTTATTTTTCTATTTTATGCCTTTTGGTTTTCTGGGGTTTTTTGTTTGGTTGTTTTTTCTTTTTTTTTTAATTTGTTCATTATCATGCAGAAGGCAATTCTTCAGCTCTAACATATCTCTTCAATATTGTCTTTACTCACTGGGTTTACCTCCTCGCTCTGCAGTAACCAACCTAACTAGACAATCAAGCAGTGAAATGTCCTACGGCCTATGAATTAAAAAGTCTCTTTCCTGACTTTCAAATTGAGGACTTGATACCAGAAATGCTTCTTCTGCTAGTGGTATCTTAGCTAAGGCAGTCTGTATTTTGTGAATTATAGAATATCACACATATGAAAAATTTGTTGTAAGTTAGCAAGTAGCCAGATGATGACCAGAGTGTATATTTAGAAGAATATTTCACACCATTCTTATTGGTCATGTACAGGATATTGGCTATTATGTATCAAGAGAGACCAACATTTCCATGAGGCTGATGACAATCAGTATTCCCTATATCTGTCCTTGTAAGGACAGCCCTTAACTGGGTTGTCATGTAGTCAATTTACTGCCTATGCAAGGATAAAGAATAAAATCTGTAACTAGCATACTATTCACCTATTCTAAAATGACAGAAAAATTGTACATTGAAGTATCTTTTCCTTTCAATGGATTACAAGCAATTTTGAAATTATTAACTCAGTTTTTGCAGACATCAGTGACTATGTCAGGTGAATCTTCTAATCAGAGTTTATTATTTACATAATAAAGTCTCAGCTTGGAAAACCTGCCACTGAGTCCCTGTACACTGCTATTTCACCCAGGAATACTCTGTCAAGTTCACCTCTCTTTCCATGTGTTCCCAGAGAGCTCTCCATGTCAAACCCAAAACCAGCAAGGGCAGCAGGAGTCACAGGCTGTAAACTGCTGTCCTTCTCCCAGCCAGAGCAGCTGCTCTGCTTGCTTCAGTCCACACCTACGGGTGCCTGATTATCAGGACTAGGTTGATACAGCAGGGTCCGGGAGGGCGGCAGGAGCTGGCTGCCCCCCAGACCTGGTCCCTGGTCTGCGTAATTCCACCGGATCCGGGGTGGGCTGCCCCCAGGGTCCTGCAGTGTGGCGTGAGTCTCTTAGCCACAGAAATTCAGCAGGAAATAATAGTGGGATGAAGAAACGAACTGGAACTCCATCTCTGTTCTGACAGGGAAGTTTATTTGGAGTAATGGGGGGACAGGGTTACAGGGGAGGAGAAGGGAAGGAAGGCAGGGAAGGTTTAGGGGCTGCCAAGACAGAGATGGAAGACGTCTCTCTGATGCAGACACTGGCTTCTAAGGGGTAAGGAAGGGGCGGGACTGTCTCTCCTAGAGCCAGTCCCAGGAGGAGGAAGGGAAAATTGGCAGGGGGAGCACACCAATAGGTCTTCAGGTACAGCAGAACGCATATTTCAAAATGAACCAATAGCATACCAAGCAGGGAAACAAAGGAAGCACATGGAATCCTAAAAACCCACGTTGCTACACTAGGTGCTGCAAATCCCAACTTCGGCAGGACTTATTCCAAGTAATACACAGAGAAGGACACATGCCTAGCCTTTTGGGAGGCATTAGATTCTAATCTAAAGAAGCTGAACTCATGCGTTTACACAGCTCAAGATATGGACGTCTCTGTCTGTCACGCACTTAGAAGGAGTGACTGCATAAGAACATGACAAATCATCCTCATACAATGTGTCTGCTCTTATCTGTGCAGACAGAGAGGTTTTCAAAGTGTTTCTGCTGCATTATATTTTTTAAGAAATGCACATGCTTTTATGTTTTTACAGCATTTGAAATTTTACATGCAGCCTAGAGACATGGTTACTAGCTCAGTTAAACTCCAGGTCCTTCCAAACATGCAGGGAATGGACCACCCTGCAGGTAGCCCTCTTATATTTGTTCTGAAACCAGCTGTGAAAAGCTTTAGATCCTCAGCATACATTTATCCTGACAGCTGTCCGAAGGTGTTCGAGTGTGTAGATATGCTCTAATATCTGTTTCTTACAGCACATCATGTGGTAAGTAGTAGTCAGCAAATCCTTCTCCTCCTTAGTACAGATCTGGGTTATTGTAATTCACTTACAGTTTAAACTGTTACATATTCTGGTTGTAATATACACCAGATGTATCTCACAGGTGAATCTATTTTACTTGAGATGAACCAAATATATGAAAGTCCCACATGACAACCTTTACTTTGCCAGAGCAAATAAAATATCCAAGACATAAAAGCCTAGAGCATTAATTTTTTGTTGTATAAAGGGAAAGCACTTCTTAGAGACAGAGAGATTTATTGGAGCATTTTGATTATCTCGAAATTTCTACTAGGACGACTGGTTTTTAGCACTGCAGTTTTTCATTGGTAAGGAAATAACTTGCACTCCCTTCTGCAACCCTCCCTTTGTTTCCAAGATAACACTTTTGTTTAATCAGCAATCATGCTCTGTGGGAAACTCCTGACTGAAATTAATACAATCCAAAATTGAAAAATATCTATTGGTAACTTGCTCCTGTGTGTTCTTTCTGTGAGCAGTAAGGAGAATAAATATGCCAATCCTCTCCTTTCTAGTCTTATGGAAGCAAACAAACTAAAGAGGGGAACCAAAGAGCAAGGAAAACAGCATAAGGACAATTTGAAGAGCTAGAAAATTACAAAAACTGAGTTTATTTTTCAGTGTTTCGAAGGAAAAGACAAGTCTGCCGGAACAACTTGTTTGTGTGAACTCCGTGATTTTGGGTACTAGTAAATACTTTCCTCTTCTATTATAAAAGGATGTGTGCTGACTGTGCTCTCAGGAAGTGCACTTCTAATGCAGAACATTAAATTTCTTGGCTGCTGTACATTTTTCTTACTAATCTAGCAGAGAAATAAAAGAAAATCAACCTCTGAAATGCACTGCAGCAACTGCTTTGAGATATGTGGGAGCTGTCTCTAGTGTACCTGCCCTTGTATTTACACCTGAAATCTCCTTCATTTATATAAACCAGACATAGATTGATTTACCTTTAGCCTAATCAAAGTTATATACTGAATAGCTCATGAATGCAAC
The DNA here is from genome assembly GCA_013397955.1 of Grantiella picta. Lineage (NCBI taxonomy): Eukaryota > Metazoa > Chordata > Aves > Passeriformes > Meliphagidae > Grantiella > Grantiella picta. The sequence goes on from VZRM01005013.1 coordinate 286,217, forward strand.
AAAACTTTCAATGCATAGAAAATAATGCTTTACATAAAATAGTGACAGGAGGCTAAATTTAGAGAAATGTTCCCCAGGCCTCTTTCTCTGACCATTATTTAAAATACTGTTATTCAACTAATAATTGGGTGTTGTTACTGTCTGGGGTTTTCTTCAATATGATTAAAATTTGCATTATACTATATAGCATATTTATGTGGGGAAAGTTATGTCTGTTAGTGCTTTGGGCTTTTATCTTAATGAGAACTAAAAATCTAAGGAATAGTGTAGCAGCCCACATTGTAACCGACCTAGAAGAGGTCGAAAGTGAGGAAAGCCCGGAGGATGATTGGGAAGAAGGAGTCCCGGAAGAGAGCTGGGAAGAAAGTTACCCTTAAGTTAGGGTGACAAGTTAAATCACTCCCTTCATCCTCCGAGGCAACTGATCTGAATATTCCAAATCAAATATCATCATTGGCCAGTTNTGGGCAGGCCATTCACTCCGGGATTTTAGGCAGAGAAGTGCCAACTCCTCAAAAGAACCTAAAGCGCCGTCTCAGAATAGGACCAATTTTCAATTAAAAAACTGCTGGAAAACTAGTTAATGACATTACAAGATAACGAATGATTGAAGAGATGTCTTTTTCAGATGTAAATATTTTTTGAGTTTTTTTCTTTTCTCTTTTTCAACACATCTGAAAAAATTGGGTGATGGAAAAGAATAATAGGTTTTACTTAAGCAGAACAGGAATCATATGCTGATTAAAAAAAAAGTGGAAAAAGAATTAGAAATAGAGTGGAGTTAAAAATATTCTTTTTTTTCTTTGTAATGAGCTTTCATTGACTCAGCTTGTAGAACTTTGTGTTTTCTCATAATACTCTAGAAAGCTTTATTTAAGATATTGAGAATATTTACTGTGCTCTGTGATGTGACTAACAAACATGATAATCTTAGTGAATCACTGTAATCTCCTGACATTAAAGAAGTAAAGGCCACTTGGGCCAGAACCTCTGAAGAGATGACCTGGCTTCTTAGTAAGACCAGAATAAACCCTCAAGAAGGCCAATAAGAAAAATGAACAACTTGAAATCTTGTGGCTTGTCTTGGAAGGTTCATCCAAGTTGTGTGTGCAAAGTTTGAAAGGGAGGAGGAGAGCAGAGGAAAGCAGAATCACTGCAGAATCCGTCTCTTAACCACTCCTGCAGCATATCCAACTCAAGCATGTTATGGTGCAATGCAATCAGCTTGGAAATTCTTAGCATCCCACCTGCCAAGCAGGTGACTAAAAGACAGTTTTAGTGGACTGGACAGTACTAAATAGCAAATAATTTGCTATCAGAATATTGGCAAAATGGACTCATAAAAGTAATAGAGCATATTCTGTCAGAAGGAACTGCTCCATCTAAAAGTTACCAGTTTTACTGGCTCCTTAACTCTGTAATTTAGCACCTCTCCTATGAAGAAAGGCTGATAGAACTGGGTTTATTCAGCCTGGATAAGAGAAAGCTTTGGAGAGACTTTATGACACCTTTCAGTACCTAAAGAGGGTCTACAGAAAGCTAGAGAGGGACTTTATACAAGGGCATTTAGTGATAGGACAGAGGGGGAATGGTTTAAACTGAAAGAGGGCAGGTTTGGATTAGATATGACGAAGAAATTATTTACTAGAGGCTGGTGAGATGCTGGCACAATTTGCCTAAAGATTTTGCATTCCCTGGAATACTGCCCTGGAAGTAGTCAAGGCTGGGTTGTATAGGGTTTTGTGCAACATAATTTGGTGGGTGGTGTCCCTGCTTGTGGCAGGAAGAGGTTGGAACTAGATGATCTTTAAGGTCCCTTCTAACATGAACTGTTCTAAGATTCTATAATCTCAGAGATAGAATTGACCCTCAACATTCAATATATTACATTCAAATTAAAATCTAACCCTGGAAGTAATAGATAGTCTATAAATTCAAGCGCAGTACTCAGCTATTTAACCATAAGAGTTAGTTCTATTTTATAATCCCTTATGACACAGAATTTCTAATTAAAAGCACCTCATTCATATTTCATTTACAACAACAGAAGTTTTTACTACTATAAAATAAGCTTCATGTTACTGTCTTTTAAATATGATCTGGGTACTGCCAGACAAGAAACAAAGATAGAGAATATGAAAACAGCAGTATTAAAATATTAAAGAAAGAATTCCATCCTAAACTGACAACACTTTTATTCTGCTTTGAGTCTCTTTTGGCTTGTGGAGAAAAATATGGGAATATACTTAAAGCCTCAAACACAAGATACTTTTTTTTTATTTCTTCCAAATCTTTTGCACTTAGAAGAAGAAAGAACATAAATGACTATATCAGAAGAATTCATATTGCACAAGTGTAGACTGTTACTTTTCTTCTGTTCTTAAATAAGGGGTGGCATATACCTCCACTTTTCTCAGGAGCAGTGTAAGTAATAGAAGTTATTTGTTATTGCCTTGTTCCAGAAGAAGATTACTCCATTTATGCACCCACTTATATCAATGCAGAGATGTACAATATGCTGCATTTTTCAACTCTTCTTAATTTACTACCTGCACATCTGTATGGGAAAAACAGTAATTCATGGGAGTTTGTTCCATTTTTCAGAAAGAATATAAACAGGGAGGTGTCCTGCATTTCACTCTCTACTGTTTATATTGAGAATGAAGAAGGTGATAAAAACCCTGAAATATTAATTTGTGGACACTCATCCACACCTGAAGCAGAAAATGAGCATGATTCAGAGAATTTAAACTGTATATTTTACTTCTGTTTTCATTGATGATACATTTTGCAGACTCCAGCTTCCCCTCTGGTATGGATCCCAGTCTTATAAATTGCTTTCAACTATGTGGTGAGGTCCCAGTATTAGATACAATATATGGAATAAAATATATCCTTCTCTGTTTCTGACGCAGAACAGAATTATACTTCATTTTGTGTCTCATTTTAATGAATTCTTCATTAATTCTTCGTTATTTCATTTTTAGAACAGAATAATACTTTCTCTCTTTAATTTAAGTTCCTTTGAATAATTCCTTCATATATGTGTAAGTAGATATAGTTCTGAGACTCACTGAAGTCACTGAGAACACTGGCCTGTTTCCATTGTGTCCTTCTTTTAAATTTTTTTCATTTCTGTTTTGCAGCCACCGGGTAAAACTTCATAATATGAAATTTCCTCTTTCATTTAATTTTTCTTCACTTTGTCTCATTTTCTCACATGATAGAGTTGCCTCCTTTTAAGAATGTACCAATTTCAATATAGGATTTAATTTCTCCATGATGAAAGGCAGGCATGTTGTCACAGAATCACAGAATATTCCAGAAGGGACCCACAGGGATCATCAAATCCAACTCTTAAGTGAATGGCCCATACAGGGCTAAAACCCATAACCTTGGTTTAGTACAGCAATAGAGTTGGATTACATGTGTAAAATAGTACATTGTAGCAACCTTTCCTTAAAATTGTATTTAATTTTTCTAGATTACATAGAATTATGCTATCAAGTTCTGTAAAAAATATAAAAGCCATCAGCCAGTTAATTTTCTGTTTCTGTAAGATAATTTTATAATTTTGTATTCCAGTTATTAAAACAAAAAGACTTTTCTATGCTGTTGATGTTAAAAAACAAGCTCCACCTTAAGTAATTTCTAAAGGATTCAGGAAGAACATGATGTTCCTTTTCAACAGTACAAAAACATATTAATCTTTCTAGTCCAAACAATCTACACGGTTGCCAGATCAATTGTAAACCAGAGTAACAATAAGCCATTGTTTATCAATGCTAAATGTTTTCTATAAACTGTCGTAGATTTATGAGACAAAAATTTCTTCACTTAGACAGTGGGAATATGATAATAAAGCATTATCCTAGGTTACAATATAGATGTGTTTAGTATTCTATTACCACCAGCTGTGGGGCACTGGTTGTTGTCTCCTGCTATGACTCACCCCTGATAACTGTTAATTGGCCATCAAGAACCAGCCGCATGACTCATGGATTTATCTCATCCTATTGTGAGATGCTCCACCCAGGAAGGAGGAGCCAAGCATTCCCACCTGGATATAACCTGGCCTTGGAACTACCCGAGTTAGTCCTGTCTACTGGGTTCCCAGAGGACAAGAGCTACTGCTGGACCTTCAGCTGGAGACCAGACTTTCTACAAGATCGCTGCTTCAACTAAGCTACTTCACTTGGGCTGCTACCACCACCCTAACAGGGTGTCAGGTTGTATCTGACTCTGTCTGTGTTTTTCCTTGTATTATTGCACTTTTTTTTTAAATTTTCCTATTAAATTATAATCCTGACTTGCAATCTCCCACTGGTTTCTCAAACTAATACAAGCATATATGTTCTATCTAGAAAGACATGCAGAAAAAATCAACCACGTTTCTGCGTGACTAATAATACAAGACACAGACGTGACCAGTCAAGTGAAAGTGCGTAGAATCGTGTACGTGTAGCAGAAATTGTGAAAGGGAAGAAGGAGGAGGAACACTTGTGGTTCTTTCCAATCACTGTGTTTATGGTGTGAAAGTCACAAGCATCTTATATTTCTGCATTTCTTAAGGAATTAATGACCATTTGGTATTAAAGGGCCTCATATTTACCTTGGATCATTAAGTGTTTTCATAATTTATTATTCTTTAGGAAATGCACCCAGTTGTCATTATTATTGTTTAATAGATATTATAACTGATATTATTAAAAGCTCTGGTACATACAACTCTAAACCCACACAGAATTGTCCAAATCTCTTCTTTCTTGTGCGATTTACTTGATAATCAGAGTGCTGCTAGTCAGTATAGTGAATCAGTTCCTTCTCCAATCTCTTGGAATAGGTTAGTATCCGGCATAAGGAAAATTGCTGGTGTGAAACCTACTGTTGTGGTAGGTTGTGGCAACTGTATAGTCTATTTTTTAGGTATATTCAGCCCTTTTAAAAGAGTTAAGCATCCACACTGTAGCTGTAAATATGAACTAATGCAGCAATAAGACATTCAAAACAGCTAAAATAGAAAGAAGGGTAAACATTGCAATTAGTGATAAAAATCCCTTCTCTCTCTTGTGAAACATCAAAACAATCAGATATATATGTTTCCTCTCTGAACAACAGTGGCTATTAAATAGAATTGGAAAGGTTATTTATTACATTGCCGCTTAAATAAAAAAATAAAAATGGTAAAATGATAAAAATAGAAAATTACAGAAATACTGTACAGTTGAAATATTGGTGGCACTAGAACAATGAAGTTTACATTTGTCTCTTCATCTTAGCCCTCGTGGAAATAACTTACAAAGGTAAAAGAAATTGCTAATCTACAGAAATAAGATATGATGCTATAAAAATCAGCCAAAAATTATGGCATTTACGAAAAGAATACTTTCTTTTCTAGTATGGTCTTGTTTGTCCCATTGAAATCTACAGCCACCTTATTATTCCTATAAAAATCTAGAAGCTGGTTCAGATGAACTACTTAGTTCAGAAGGAATCTTCCATAAAGGCTTAACTAAGAGTATTTTTCTATAAAAGTAAATTCTTTTATTTATTTGCTCCAACATTCATTTTTAGGTTCTAAGTGTAATTGAAAGTCACCTGCATTTTTTAATGTATTTTAATAGCAGCAAAATCAAGTCTTAAATCTGTAAGTTTGTTGATAGCTGCTCTGTAACCGATAAAGAGGTGTCCACCTTATTTCTTCATTGGTCCTTTCCATTATCCTGGAGAGGAAAAAACCCCTCAGAAATGTTGCTGCTATCTTCCCTGAGACTTTATAAAACTGCGTAATAAAATGTCTTAAAATTAATGATGTTTGAAGGGAAAAATTGAAAGAAGTTGTTGCAGCTTGATCAACCAGGATATTTAAGCAGTTTTTACTGTGTGCATAACATATTTTACTTAAAGAACAGTCCTACAGCATCACAGCAGTAGCAACTGAAGCTTTTCAATAGATCACTCACCTGTATCACTAAGTTACTGCACTCTAACTTATTCTCCCTAGCTGACATGGAAATCTATTTCCCTGGAGGTGTTAGCAGAGCTGTCGATGCTGCAGCCCCAGTGGCAGCTGGAGCCTGCTGAATGCTGAATCCTGGGTCCACAATCCACATTCTAATTTCGCTTTTCCCAATTTTTTTTATTGCCTAGATGCATCAGGTTGAAGGAAGAATTTAGGCATGCCCAGCTAGGACACCATCCAAAAAGAGGTCATTTGACCTCCCTTTAACCCCAGAGGGGAAAGGGGTACTGGGGAGGAAGCCTTTCCAGTTTCCAGCTCCTTTTGTTCACAGAACCAGAGGTTTTTCTTTGATTTTTTTTTTTTTTTTTTTTTTCAGCAGGAAAATATGGCACTGCCCCTAACACAGCATGGTGGCACAAGTAACAATTCCAATGTAAGGGATGATCTGAGAGGATTGTACCGAGCTATAATTTCATAATATCTAAGGATCTTTCTTCTATAATTGACTTCAACAAGTGTCACTGTGGTCTTACTTCTGTGCTTTCTGAAGGAAGTCCAAAACATCCATTTGAAAATTTTACTTTGTATTGTTCTAAAGCATTGGGCAGCTAAGCAGAAATGGATTTTCTAGAGAGTTAAGTGAGAATATATGTGTAAACTTTTGAGCTTCTGACTAAGTTTCTGAAGAAGTAAAAGGCTTGCACTTCCATGAATGTGTGTCATTTTCCTTTGCATACCTCAATCTCTAGAGAAACCAAGTTTTTTGAAGCTTCTGAGATGACTTTAACCACAGCAGAAGAAAACTAAGATAATAAAGCATTTGTAAAAGAGGCAGTGATAAAATACATTATCTCTGCTTTAAAATGTGTATGCTTTTTCCCTCGTTACAGTCCTTCCTTTTTTCTACTATATTCCCCCACATTCTTCTAACTTTTTCCAACCTCAATCACATTAAATTTATTGTGGTATCCACAATTTCTCTTTTCACATGCTGAACTCCCAATGTAATGCTGAGCAATTTAATTGAGAATGGCTTCTTTTCACTAAAAGTGAGAGACCCCTACAGATATTTAACAAGGGTAGAAGTGCATGTGGCAGGAGCATCACATCTGACAAGAATGCAATACCTCGAGTTATGTGTCAAATCTATCACAGAATCTGTATATACATTCTACAGAAAATTTAATTTTTTAAAATTATTCTTGTGGTAATATTAATATGGATTCTAAAAATTAATAAAACTAAAACCTGTGCTACACTGGAGTTTCCAAAATTTTGAGAAGAGATCTGCCTCGAAGTCATACAAAAATCTTGCCAATCATTTGAGTTATCTCTCTCAGGCTGTGTTCAGGCGAGAAAGTACTGACACTAACTGAAGTCTGGCACAGGGCATCTCTTGATTTAGATTATTAATATGATTATTTTTGTGGACAGACACCAAGGACAAAAAGCCAGACGTAGTTTGAAAAAAAATGGAGCAAATTTTAAAATTAGTTTATAAAATGTATCGTATAAAAGGGTACCTACTGATCAATTGATGAAGGCTTTAAAAATATATTAGGCTATTAACGCAGGTCAGGCCAATCACAGATTATTTGACTGCTACAATTTTATTGTCATATTTCATCTTGAATTTTACATGTTGGACCACACATAGTAATCATTCACCTTTACATTTTGAGGATAGGATATCTAAAGTCTATTATGTGCATGCCCCCTGAACAATTCTTAAGTCGGCATACCAATTGGTAATACTTTGAAAAATAGAATCTCTTTGTGTGTTGGTTGCTACATTGTCTTATCTCTTTGAAGAGTCTCTCTGGTGAATATCTGAACCTTACTGTGCATAGATACAGTGAAATGTCACTAGGCAAGGTATTTTGATTGAGTATTTTAAGGTCTGTTAAACTCTGGATATTGTACTTTCATGCTTCTCTAATTTTAAAAACGTTCTTTTGATAGATTTTCCTATTCCTACGATGTCATAGCATTTACATGACTCTGAACCTCAAGCTTTGTGCTTTGTTTAGCTCCCTGTTCAGAAAGCTTTTCCATAAGCAGTACTGAAAATTACTCTTTTTTCTAAGACCAAGACAGGTCTCCTGTTTGAATGACTGCAACAACTTCTTTTTTCATCTTCTCTTTTGTGCTTTTAATTTGTTTGTTTGAGGTATTAAGCAAATCCAATTCAAGATTGCTTGTAAAAGAAAAACACATAATTTTTTTAAAAAAACCTTTATCAAAGCCTGAACCATTTATTGTTTCCTAACCTGATAAACTAGAGAAATTTATATACTCATCTCCTGTACAGACTTAATGTAGATAAGCATATCAATCAAACTCTGAACAAGAATTTTAGTATCTTCTGTGACTGATACATGTTTTTCAAACTTGTCCATCATCCTCTGAGCATAATTTTGGAATGAAAAAAGGAGGAGATGAATTATTGGATCTTCTTCCCTTCTGTCAGCTTTTTCTCATCCTTTGATTACTTCAATTTGAATTTTAAGACCTGACCTTTCCTTTGTTTGATACATCCCTTCCTCATCACAGAATAATGGCCCTCTATCTTAATTTTAGTTTTCCTCCACCTGTTCTAAAACAAAGGAAAAACAAGCAGACAAATACAGAAAAAAATACTTGTAAAAAACCAAGCTAATTAAACTACTGAGTTCCAAGGACAAGCTTACACTTTCAGAAATTTGTAAAGTCAGTATTTGAAAAAACAGTCTTTAATATAAGTTTACTGGGGTTTTGTTTTTTGTTGGGTTTTTGGTTGGTTGGTTGGTTTTCGTTGGGTTTTTTGTTTGTTTGTTTTTTTAGTTGTTTGCACCTGTAACATTTTAAGCACAATTACTCCTGGATAAAAACAATACAGCCTAAAAACTAGGCTTGAAGTTCAGGAGGCTTGCTGGGACTTGTTTGAAGTGCTAGTACATAATATCTTCTCCTTTCGTAATGGTTGCTTTGCTGCAAGTAGTTAATTCCTTACTTTGTAAAGCACTTCAAGGTACTCAGAATATGAGGTGCCCTAAAAAAATTAATTACGTTGTATTCCCTTCTGATCACTTCTATTTCTTTTCTATTCTGTTATAGCCTATCTGATTGACACTGATCTGTCTGAAAAGATTTTCATAATTTCAAAGGATTTTGGGTTTTTACCACATTGTGCAAAAATGTGTAATGCCTGTGGAAGCTGTAGTGTCATGACTCAGTCATTCTGGAAGTGTATTAGATATTTAATTTTTTTTTTTTGTTTGGCTGAAGCTTTATTTTCTATAACATCAGATGTTTTAAAAATGCACTCTGGGTGGGAAACAAATTAATTTCTTGTACTTCAAATGCATATAGTTCTGTGATATTGATATAAGGCAAGATGAACTGATGCTTCTGCCAAACTAATATTTTAGTCATAATGCTTCAGGTTATGCTCTGTTGCTTTTCCTTGAAGGGAAGACATCAAACACATATACTGTTCAGAATGTAATGTGCTTTGCATTCTGGAGTAATTATTTCAGTTTTAGCACAGAAATAGATAAATAGAGTTAAATATTTTCTAACTGTTTTGGTCAATATTAAAGCATATATATGTGTGTTGTGTGTGTGTGTATATATATATGTATATATATATTCCACCAGAGAATACAGAAAAATATCAAGCAAGTGGCAAAAAGCCAACAAGAAGCGTTCTGAAAAATGAAAATTTAAAAAGTATCTCTTTGTCAACCTGAGATGTTATGAGCTAATATAAGCAGGTAACTGTTTTAGGTGGTCAAGAAAGATCTAGATTTTCATTATGAAGAATACAAGTGCTTATGAACTTCATTTTAAAAATTGAAAAGGCACAACTGACATAAAAATAATTGGAAGAACTTGAAGAGAATATTTTATATTGCTGTTGTATTGTACAGGTTGAAAGTAATGAAGACATCAATCCTGCAAATGTGAATATGTTTCCCAAGGCCACTGTCACCAGCATTAGTCTAAATTTATTACAGCACTCACTGGTATGTCAGTTACTCTTTTTTTCAATCTGAGTTCTTCCCTTCTAAGGGAAAGAAGCTGATGTGCAGCAATCAAGACAAGTGGTATTTTATGCAATCAAAACCACAGGATTATTCAACACTGTCTTGTGATGAATGCCTTTTAATAAGTCAATTATTTTATATGGAAATGAGCACTGCAAGTGGAAGTTACACATGGAACTTCAACATTCTGTTCTAGTGAATTTTTTAGAGGGTGGGATGGTTGTGAGTATACTTTTATCTAGGAGTTTTCTCTTGCCTAACAATTTTCAGTTTAATAGTAGAGAAACACAGGCATGCTCTAGAGTTTCACTTCAAGTCAAATCACTCTAAATCAAAGCATGATTATTTTCTTTGTCTCAAAAGACCATAACCTGAGAATAATGATTCTGTAGGTGCTTCTGTACCTGTCTCTGGTTTGAGCTTTCAAGTAATCGGAAAGAAGCAAGATTCATATATTAGGAGTGCAGCCATTGCAGTCAGAAAAATAGTCCAATAGCAGTAGAACTACAAAAGATGACCTGTGCTAAGAAAAAACAATAAAACTGCAGCAAAAACATTGCCTGAAAAGCAGTATTAAAAAGGAAAGGAAGTCGAGTTAACAGCAATAAGATAATGAAATTGTTTAGTCTTACAATTTAGAAAATTGGAGATTTGTCAGGTGAGGCCGCATATAGTACCATACCAGAAGCTGCTACCATATGACCTGAAGGAGTAATGTCTTCAGTTTTTACAGCTTGGATATTATTATTCTTTCTCTGTAGCCAGTTAAAGTGATTATCTTCTGCTGATTACAGATAACCTTGTTAAGATTCTACCTGAAGGAACAAAAGAATAGTTGCTTGATTGTCAAAAGGATAAAATCATTAGTAACATATCCAAAGGAATAAAAGAGAATAGAGTAATGTCAGAAGCAATGTATCTCTCTCTCGATCTCTGCACATGGATTCCTTCCATCCAGTCTTCCAATTGTTTAATACAAGCCTTGAGAAAGGAGGTCAGGCTTCTGTACATGATACTAATATGTCCACCTAACATTTTAGCATATTGATATACTTTTAGATGTCTTCTTCAATAAATTCATTATTTAAAAGCCATATACTAATGATTCAGTTAATCACTTTTATGCCTTGCACATGCAGTAGGTGTTTGTTCCTTATGTGCAGAGAAAGTAGAGAGAAATCCTTTTAGAATCAAAGAGCAAAGCCATTCTGCTTCTCAGGTAATTAGCCTGAAGAGAATATCCAGACTCCAGTTTACTGATGTGAAAAATCTCTTTTTAGGCTAAATCATGCTGCTGTCATGCAAATGGTTTGCTCATCTAATAAAAAATTAATTAGTTGTAGGAGGAAGGGAGGTGACCAAGATAATTGATGTTGTTTCTGATTGTCATATATCTAAACCCCATTATTATTATTACCATCATCCTATTAATTGTTATCATAGGATCATATGATATGCTGAGTTGGAAGTCTCCCAGAAAGATCATCAAGTTCAGCTCCTGCTCCGCATAGGACAGCCGCAGGAATCACACCATGTGCCTGAGAGCATTGTCCAAACACTTCTTGACCTCTGCTAGGCTTGGTGCTGTGACCACTTCCCTGGGGAGTCTGTTTCAGTGCCCAGCCACCCTCTGGGTGAAGAACCTTTTCCTGATATCCAGCCTAAACCTTTCCTGACAAAGCTTCATGCTGTTTCCTTGGGAACTATCACTGCTCACTAACTGACCACAGCTGCTCCTCATATGGCTTTCCCTATACACCCCATTTTTTAAAAAGTAAAGAAGTTTAAGCAAAGACTACATACTATGAAAAAACATCCTGTTCCAAGAAAAGCAATTCAGTTCTATGTCTACAATCAGTGGGTCTTGTCTAGAAAACAGTTAAAACAGAATACCAGCAATGAAGTATGTACTTGTTAGTCTTTGCATTAGGGTAGTCCTTGAGAGGACATAACTGAAATATGTGGCTGTGTGTTGATTTACTCTTTCAAATATCTGTGGTTTGTGATACTGACTTAGACCAGTGGTTCATTCTAAACCACCTTGTTTTTTAAAACATCCCAGCCTGAAGATGTGTACCATGTCTTTATTGTTATGTGCTCCTTCCCCATAACATTTATCACTAGTGCTATGTCCCAGAAAAAATCTAGCTAGGTAGAGACATGAGTGTTATTCCAGATGGACAGGGGAGCCCATAGTAGGTTTAGACGAGTCTGTTTATTTACAGAAAATGTACCAAGTCTTGTTTCTTTAGATATAGGATTATGAAAATCTGAAGAATAGTCTTTTTGCTTACAGTTCCATTTGCTCTGTTTTGAATCATGATACTAGAGCCCTTGCCAGGGCCATGATCCCACTGCTTTTCCAGGCACCACCTTATGATCAATTGCCACCTTTTCTCAGTTTCTCTCCTCTTTCCTGCTTCATTCACACAGCCAAATCCTTACACACAGAAAAGGAGTAACACCAGTCATTGCCCAGCATGCTTTTGTTTTTTGGGGAGGAATTTATTCTTGGCATTGCGCAAGAGGCCCCTATAATTTCTTTAAAAAGTAAAAATTTCCTACAAATTCTTGAAAGTAACTGGGCAATTACACCTTGTAAGTCAAATGACTTTTAAAGTAAGCCAGTAAACTAGGTGTTAGCATTGTAATTTTCATTTCCACTTGGGTTTTACTGCTTAAATTTTTTAGAAAATATAAAAGTTTAAGCTACAATTTCTATATAACCTTTCTTATAAGAACAAAAGGTTTGTTCCATATTTGTTATACAAGCTTTTAATGATTAAAGAGAAATCTCATTTTCCCTACTAAAGTAAAAAGAACTATTTTTCCTCGTCTTAAGAATGCAGACCATGAAACACAGTGTTCTTTAATATATATGATTGTATTTTCTCCAAACATCTTGGTTTTTATTGAAATAGTAAACAAAGACCCCAGAAATACCATCAGCTTGCGTGCCTATATATGGAAGTCAAGTGAAAATGCTTCTGCATTAATCAAGCTGCACTAAAATTGTGTGGGAGCTGTCTTAGAAGATTTTATATTTAAAAACTCATTTCAGCATCTAATGCCTATAAAAAGCACCAATGATTTCCATGCTCAGATCCTAACTTGCCATTCAAACATATTGGTTTTCACTGGATTGAAATTCACTTCAAATGAAAAAAAACCCAACCTATAAGTAGTGGATAATGAGATCCATCCAGAATGTATTTTACTTAGCCTTTGGATTTTGAATGGCCCCAGCTGGCATGAGGAAGTCCTTCTCTTCAAGGGACAGTGCTAGTATCGCGAAATACTTTCCTTATGTTTTAACTGTGACAACTAAGACAACCTCTTTACTTTCTGGCCCAAAAATATGGGCCGTGAAGTTTGCTTTTGGTGAAGAATATTGACAATCCTGTATTGTATTATATCACATCTGTTAATGATAAAAAAGTGCCTGTTATTCTAGTTTACATCTATGCCATCAGTTTGACAAGAATATTTCAATTTTTTAAAAATTATTTGATTTGAAATGGCTATAGCCCTTCGTTAACACTGAGCAATATTAAAAACAATTTCTTCCTGATTGTGCCTTAGAATTCATAAAACTCAAGGAAAGCTATTCTTGCTATAAGGCTTTTCTGGGGGAATGAAAATTTAAAATAAAATCAATGCCAAATACGATTACTAGAAATATGGGTCAACACATGTCTTACCAATTTATCTAATTTATAATTGAGTATCCTCTAAAAGCTCTGTTCTGTCATGAATTATTTTTACAGCAAAGTTTCACTGTGGCTTTTGATAGTTTATGACCTTCTAAAGACAGTGAAAGCATCATAAACAATGTGTCATATGCACACATCGAAAATAACTGAGAAAGATCACCTACTTTATCATTCAACCCCTGAGGCATCTAGAAATTGTACAGATTAAAGAAGAAAAGGTGTTTTGAAATAATATGTATCTCCATCTACAGGAATGTCATTTTTCATAGTAGTCATTACAAATCACTTCTGCATGGAATTCTGAAAGAATTCTGCCAAATATTAATGTGGGGATTTGTGACTAAGGAAAACAAATAATTAATCTTAACGAAACCCCTACATTTTTGAATCAGAACCAAAAGAAAAGTACCAGTCATTTTACAAACCTGTATGCAAACCTATATGACTTAGACCACAAATATGCTGGATTTTGTCTGGTTGAGGACCACACCATGAATTTCAAGGCCACACAGTTTTGGGTAAAATGCCAAAGATTTTAGGATGAACCAAGTCTTAAATAGGTGTTTAGAGAAGCAGGAAGGAATTCAGTCGTATTTGCCAGTTGCTTGGATAGAAACAGACTTGGGAGGTACACTTCATGCAAATTCAGCCTTTTCATTTTGGCTTCGTTTCATTCATGTGCTACAATACACAGGTGTTCCATGTGGCAGATGAAGAAAGAGATAATTTACTTGCTGCAAGCCTGTGCTCCATCCAAATCATAGACTATGGTTAAAATATTTTCAAGCTCTACCTAAAAAGATTAACTGATTTATGAGTAGTTTAACTGCTTTGTTTTGAACTCATTTGCTTGCCAGTTTGTGGGACAAATATTAGGTAAGCTGAGTGCAGGCAAAAGAATCTGGTTTAGAAAATTGTAAACTGCAATATGACAGTATCAATAAAACTTTTCATAAGATTATAAAGCAAATTTGTCAGTCTTCATTGGATTTCAAGCGGTAAAATGTTTGGTTTCTAATTGGATTCTTTCCTGTGAACAACTGAGCTTATTCAAGAGGTACTGCTGCTCAAATTAATACTACAAAAACTTTTAGAGCATTTGCAATCTCACTGATTATAAGAACACTAGTATTCCTCCTCTAACTTTTTTTCTGGCATTTTGTTTTTTATTCTTGGGAAAGGCTTTTGATCACTGTTTATATTTTCAGTCAGCCACTGAAAGAGATTTTTCACAGCTATTAATATATATAATTAATAGGCTGCAGAAATGGGCTGACATTCTTACAAAGTTCAAAATCCAGCAATATCCATGAGATTCTGAAAAAGGCAACAAAAAATCCTGCACCAGGGAGGAACAGCCACAGGTGTCAACACAGGATGGGGACCAACAGACTGAAAAGCTGTTTTGCAAAGAAGGGAGTGGGCATTTTGGCAGAGGAGTTGAACCTGGCCAGCAATGTGCCCTTGTGGCAGAGAAGTCCAACAGCGTCCTGGGTAGCGTTAGAAAGAACCTCATCAGCTCAAGGTCAAGCAAGGTGATCCTCCCCCTCTCCTCAACACTGGTGAGACACATCTGGAGTTCTGGATCCTTTTCTGGGTTTTCCGATACAGAAAGGACATGGATTTACTGGAATTAGTCCAAAAAGGGCCATGAAGATAGTTTAAGAGATCTGTCATATGAGGAAAGTCTGAAAGAGCTGGATTTGTTCAGCTTGGAGAATAAAAGGTTTTGGGGAGTCTTAACCTTGTTTATCCGATAGGCACCAATAAAGAAAATAGACTTTTCTCAGTGGTATCCAGTGAAAGCACAAGAGGAAATGGGCACAAAGTAGAATATAGGAAATTTGATCTAAAAATAAGAAAGAAATCAGGCCTTTTTTCAGCTGTGGGTACAACTGAGCACTTGAACAGGTGCCCAGAGAAGTTGTGGAGTCTCTGTCCTTGGAGGTATTAAAAATGCAACGAGACACAGCCATGAGTAACCTGTTGTAGTTAATCCTCCATTGAGGACAGTGTTCAACTAGATGGTCCCAAGAGGTACTTTCCAACCTTGACTGTGAGTCTGTGATTCAGGGAAGCAGAGTGACTTTTGGGAGTATTATAAATTAATGCTTTCTGCTGTCTTAAGTAGTTAAGGCTTATGTGAAGTCTTGATTCCAAACCACAGAATGGGCTTTATTAATTAGAATTATTAATTAAATCATTAAGCACCAGAACCATGCTAGATATGGCTTAATCACCCAGGCATATCACATAGCTGTTTAATACCCAATATTAAGAATTGGTTGAAACATTTTGCTAACATTTTCTATTCCACTGAGGTCGCCCATTTCTTAGAAACAATTTTGAAAAAGCATTCCTCTGGAATTTTCATCTGCGAGGGCTAGGAAAAAGTAAAAGCAGAGACAAAAAAAAGCAAGAGGGGTGATTAGACTTGCTAAAAAATTAACAAAAAAGAAATCAGAAACTGAAACACACAGAAAGAAAGACAACATAGTTAGTGGTCTGTGGAAAGCATGACCAACCAGACCAAGTCTGGTTTGGTATGACTTTTAGATGAAAAAATGTTCTCATGCAAGTAAAAATTTTTGTCTCAACATGCAAACTTCTTACCCACCAAGCTAAAAAAAAATTTGTGTCTCTCCTTTGTTATATGTCAGTTTTCAAAAAATTCCAAGAGACATGTTTGAATTCCAGTACAGAAATAAAAAGTTTCAGTGCTGCAGCATTCATAATCTTGCCATCTCGATCACTTTTGATTTGCCCATAATTCATGTTTGAGAGAACATAAAAATGAGCTTTAAAATAATAAAACTTCTATGTGATCTTTATTTATAAACTTTCATGTAAAGAAGTTTTGGGCCAACACCTCTAAGACATGAATATGAGCAAGTAAAGACATGATTCCTAGGTCAGAACAGTATGCAAAAAGCAGTTTGAGGGCATATATGCTTATTTACATAATTAGATATGAGTTAGACTGAGATAACCATTCTGTAATTACACATACAGAAAAAATGTTTGTTACGGAATATGTAAAAAACATGTTTTGTATCCAATAAGGAGGTTGTTATGACAATAATTTAATGGAATAATAGATACAATGTCAAGCTCTTACATATCACTTTTTGTCACTGGATATCAAAGTGACTTACAAGACAGAAGTTTTTTTTTCCTTTTTTTTCCTTGAGGTACAGCTGATGTTAAGTAAAAAACGCAAGGGGATCTCTGAACCTCAACCAGACATGTAAATCTAGACAACAGACCAGCGATAAGACTGGGTTTGAATACCAGCTACTACAGCTGCATGAGGTTCACTGGGCTATACGGATGTACTGGGTACCCAACACCTCCACTCCCATGCTCGAGGCAGGATGTCTTGTACAGTGGGTAAGTGGATGCTCCAAGTGCAGTGCTCCATACACCACCACACCACATAACTAATGCTGTCCTCTTGCTCTTATTAACCACAAAAGCATCTTAATTTCATAACGACCTGAAAATAGAGGAGAAAACTGAAAAAGGTATTGTGTCCACTGCATAAAACACAAGAGGCAGAGATTTTTTTGCTTCTGATGCTACGAAATGACTCAGTTTAGGGTTTGGATCTCATTAGAAATTATCAGAGGTGATGAGGGTTTTTCAAACATGTTTCATCACTGCACAAGCTAATTATTAGGAGAAGAACAGTTTATTTAAATTTGCAGGCCCAGATTTGAACTATTTCTGGATCCTAATCCTATCACTTTTTCAGATTTTAAAATAATTTATTGCCACAGTAACTTTTTATGTGCAAAAGTATAAATGCATTCAAAAGGATAGGTTTATTGTTGGTTACTAAATGCAGTGATCTAGACAGAAGCAACCATTTGAGACAGGAATGCTTTGCCCCGGTGATTGCCACGAAACAATAATGCAAGAAAAAGAAGACAGTATGTTTTAGAATTTCCCTCTCTCACACTCCATTCCTGTTGCCGACCACTGTCTAAAGCAGAATTTCTCATCTGATCCGGTACAGATGTTCTTACTTTATGTTGAAAACAGAAAGGAGATTACCTGTATTTTTTTCCTATCTTCTCTCAGTCAGACTTCTAACTGAGGGAATTTACCACAGGGCTTGCAGCCAATGTTCTGGATGTAGCAGGTTATAACATTTACCCTGTTTATGCAACCAAACCTTGTTTAGCCTATCCTTTACAAACTGAATTTTAAATTTCTACAAAGTTAAGAAGACAATATACACTATCTAATTAAGAGAGAGGGTTTTTTTTAATTATTCATTCCTGCCAACTCTCTTTTGTTCATTCAACTACAAAATTTCTCCCTCCTGGAGAACTGGAATTCCCCTCAGTTAGAAAGGTACTTTCTAAAGAATACCAAAAGCAATTAAAAAATTACTTGCTTTTGAGGTGTGCAGTAGCGAATGCCAGATGTAAAACTATGCATTGTCTAGTACGTGACTTATTAATGAATTGTGTCCTTAAATTTTATTAAAGTAATCAAGCAGAAACCTTGAAACTGAATCTTTGCATTTCAAAATATCATAACAGTCTTTGAACTTAGGTGAAACAAGTAATGCTAGTGGTTTTGTAACCATACCCACCATACCCATGATGGTCTGGGGCTACAAGCAAGGCAACGTTTGGAGGAAAAGGTAACCTTTAAAAGACGAACTCTTACAGCTGGAGAAAAATAAAACAAGATTTCTTTCCCACCGAAGAAAAAAAAAATTGTCATTATTTGGTATGTATTACAGAAGGTCTAATTAGCATGGAAAACCAGGATTTTAGGAATTTCACCATTTCTAAATCAACTGTTCTCTTGTGAGACTTCCTGTTGGAGAAGAGTGAAGATTTCTAAATGGAGAAAAAATACAGGCTGATATAGTATTAAAATACGTATTTCCGTAGCACAACTTTTGGAAATATTTTGAGGATTTTTAAAATTTAAGAATAATTTTTTCTTTTTTTTTCTTTTTTTTCCTTTTCTTCCCCCTTTTTTCTTTTTTATTATAGAAGAGGCTACCTGTCAACAGTTTCCTGCTTTCAAAATTACTTATTATAGGATCTTGGGATCACAGGATAAGCCACTTCAAAAGGGAGCTCTGAAGGTCTCTAATCCAGCTTCCTGCTTCAAACAGGGTCAGCTATGGGATCAGAATGCTCAGGGCTTTATCTTGCCAGGTCTCAAAAACCTTCCAAGACAGAAATTACATAACCTTCTTCCTGTCTGACTCTCTCATAACAAAACAGGTGTTCCTTATATCCAATGTGAATCTCATTTCAGTGTTTGCTCTCTCTTGTCCTCCCACCCTAGAAAACTGTGAAGAGGTTGATTCCATTTTCTTTATAATCTCCACACAGACATGGACATAGGCCTGCTGCTCTTCTGTTAGGTTCCCTTCCAACGTTTTCTTTTCTCCAGGCTGGACAAGCCTTCAGACCCATGGGGGTTTTGCCTTAGATTTTTATGATGGTATCACTGGACAGTGCTTTTCCTGGAAAATTATTTGATTGCTTACCTATGCTGCCATTTAGAATATAGGCAGAGTATGGGACAAGATGTCAAAAGCTGTCTAAAATTTAAGATAAACAAATAAGTTGTACCACAGTCATTCTTTGGTCTACCAGTTGACAATACCACCTGCTTTTAGCTAAACCTAATATTTATCTAATTTTGTATCTACTTGTATCTGGTTCTCATGGTCCAAATGCTCTTCCAGAAACAATGGTTCTAAGGACTCCTATAATATGTGCTAATGTAGAATAGGAACCTGTAACTGTTTCACTCACTTTCACTGCTAGAACCCTTTAAATGCCCAGAAAAATGAAAATCTGTAAATAGATGTATCCCCATTTGATTTACTTATACTGTAGCATGTGGACAGAATTCTGAATGGTGCATCGAAGGTTAAAGAAGGAAATAGCTAAGTAAAGGTGCTGGAAGAAAGCATAAAGCAACTCCCAGTGTCAAAAGGATACAGCTGAAGTCTGGTTTTGGCACCACAATGCCCCATCTCATTACATGGAGCATGTTGTTAGAAAACAGTTCTGTTTAGAAGACAAATTAGTTTCTTGCCCCAAAAATGAGCTAGTAGGAAAAACAGACAGGAAAGAGAGAGAAAGAAATTAATGTTGCCCCAAGTTTTAGTAGATTCAAAGTATATTTTTCATCTTGATCATTATTATTCCCATAAAAGCAATTACAATATATTCTATTGCAATTTCATGGCACGCTGCCAAGCTCCAGCATTTTCATTACAATGGCAAACTGCCAAACTCCTAGAAACAGTAATCTGAAAACTGAGGAAAGGAGATGATGAGATATTTGCAATTCATCTGTTTAGAAACATGCAAAGTGGCAGCATTTTGTTTTTTGAAGTTTAGAAAGTACCTTTAGAAAAAAACAATTCATTTCCACTTTAGAGGCATCATCTGAGTAAGTAGCGTCATTATTATGTTATAATCTGAAAAAAAATCAAATGGTTCTATAAGAGTTTCTCTCACTATTCTTTCCTCTGACCTTTTTCTTATTCAGGTTGTGAGAAGAAATCCTTCCCTAAAGGGTGAAATTAATGGTAACAATTTGACACTTTACAGCATATTATGTGTATACCACTCCTTGCTAGAATTTACACCCATATTATCTCATTTATCACTAAACACAGGTACAACTTTCTGTTCTGAATGCCAAAGCCCGAACAGAAATAACAGGAAGGGAATGAGTGGCAAAAATAGATTAGTTTTTTAATTTATGTGTTTGAAAGCTGTTGTTACAAGTATTGGCATTTTTGTTATGGAATTTATATCAGAAGTCATTTTGAAATTTCAACTAGTGTCTGTATTCTAAATTAGAAACTAAAACTTTTCTACAATCTATCTGACAAATACACATGTTACTAAGTGGTTACATTCCTTTTGAGGTCATATTCATCTCCTGAAGTAAAGTTAAAGAAGATCAATTTAGATAAGATATAACGAAGAAGATTTTTTAGCGTGAGGGTGGTAAAACACTCAAACACATTGCCCAGAGAGGTGGAAGATGTCAAGGTCAGGTTGGATGGGGCTCTGAGCAACTTGATTTGGTGTAAGATGTCCCTGCCTATCTGGTAGGAGTTGTGCTAGATAACTACCAAGAACCTTAGAGACAGTAAGCTGGACTGGACCAGAGTAGGAACTCTGTATGTGCTTCTTGTGGTTTAGCACCAGTCAGAAACCAAGCACCATGCAGTCTCTCACTCACTCCCCCACCACTGGAATCAAGGAGAGAATCAGAAGGTTAAAAGCTAGAAAACTCTTGGGTTGGTGTAAAACCAGCTTAATAGGGAAAGCAAAAGCCACACATACAAGCAAAGCAAAACAAATCTTCGCTGCTTCCCATGGGCAGGCAGGTGTTCAGCCATCTCCAGGCAAGCATCATGAGTAACAGTGTGTTCATCAAAAATCCAAAACACAGCCCCATACCAGCCACTGTAAAGAAAATCAAGAAAAAAGTGATGATATAAAATCAAGAAAAAAGTGATATAAAATGAAATAGAATATCGAGTTTCTGTTCAGAAAGCTGCAAAAACAGCAGGACAACCTGTAATAGTCTGATAATCCTTCCTCTTATATGTCATAAATACTGAACAAACCAAACATTTCTCTTTCTAGTCCCTGTTCCATACTATGGGTTTTTTCACATTACAGTCCCTAAAAATGCAGTATTTACATCTCACTCTGGACTACCAAAACTGCCAGATGCAGTGCTACAAGTACTACACAGGGAGAACACGTGGTCTAAGCAGAAACAATGATTTCCTAACTTTATATGTTTGAATCTATTGGTGGAATGTCACTGGATTTTATCATTTTTGAAAATAAATATCTATTTTCACATAGCTAGAAATAATTTCAATCAAAACTATTTGTAGATAGCTAGATTTAAGCTTTGGCCTCAGCATAAGTGAACTATTTATTTAATATCTGTTCAAATAGACTAATTAGTGTGAACAAAAGAGAAAATTAAGGAGATGGCTTTTCCCCAGCTGGAACCATGTTTACAACTTGTCTTCCTTGTTAGTTCCTGATAATCAAATCAGGATTAGTAGTACTAACCAATTACTAGTATACATTAAAATATTAAAATAAATTTCCATTTGTGATCATGAAAAATTTTTTGGAAATTATTATGTTTTATTGTATGTTATTAATTTAATTCTATTAGGTATTTATCTTATTTTAGATAATAATCAAGTATAATATTTTAGATATTGATATTCTATATAGTACCTTAAAGAAAATAATTTATAAGTCCAGATGTCATTTTTCTTAAGAATTCAAGTGCTCTCTTTGCTTGGTATCATTTGACTTTTATTTTTATAAGAAAGGAAAAGCTGGAATGGGCTTACTATGAATGAGAGAATAATACTGTAGCCCATGAATTCATTAAGAATTCAGATTTATGTAAAGGATATTATTCTTCAGGGAAATGGTTGATTTCTTAAAAATCTTGGAGATGCTATTTATTTTTATAACTCAGTAGAGACATTCTCCACTAAAATTAACATCATTTTAATTAAGTATTTGAAAGTGAAGAGGAAAGAGATTTAATAATGCGCTGACAAGTATAGAGAATTCAGTCATTACAAGTTTTGAAATACTAAAGGGCCTGAATCTCCCACTCAAGTGAAATTCTGTTTTGCACAAAGAACCTTGGAAATCCCATTGGATGAGATGAATAAGAGGCAGAAATGTGCCCTTGTGGCAAAGACAGCCAGCTGCATCCCAGAGGTTGCATTGGGAAGACCATTACCACCAGGTCAAGGGATCTGATTCTTCCTCTTGACTCAACATTGATGAGACACATCCCATTCTGGGCTCCCCATGAAAGAAAGACCTGAACTCACCAGAAGGGCCTGAAGATGTTCAAGGGATAGGAGCATTTGTCATACAAAGAGAGGCTGAGAGAGGTGAGACTGTTCAGCCTGGAGAAGAGAAGGGTCCAGGGAGATCTTAACCATATCTGGGAGGCGTCAGTAAAGAAGACAAGGGTCAGTGGTACTCAGTAAAAACACAAGAAGTTATAGGCAAAATTGGCACACAACAAAGTTCATTTGTACATTAAGAAAAACATGTTTTCCTAACAAATTTTGGGTTCTTAGTTCCACATTCGCATATGTGTGACTAGAGAGATGGGATTTTTTTGCCTTCCGCTGTGATGAAGAGAGCTCATTGCTTACAAACCTCTGAAGCAGGATGTCTTAAACATCTTAAAAGTGTAGAAGACATAGAATTTTTCAATTCATAGGATACACCTCTAACCATCAGACTAATAAAAAGATGGGGAATTTGGCATAGAAACTTATCAAAAAATAAAAATGGTCTTCAGTGTGGCATAGATAATTTTTGGCTCAGATGTAATGAAGGCATTAACAGCAGTCATTTAGGATCATAAATATTTTTGTTCATTAAAATAAAGTGCCCAGAGTTTTTCAGGAACAAAAAGTGTAGGGTTTTTCTACTGCATCATTGTGCAGAATACTGAATTCTTGAACACTGAGTCAAAATGTGAGAGATTTTTTTACTCTAGCCCAACTACTCGGTCTAATAACTAATTTTGCTTTGGTTTTTTGTCTTTAAGAATCTTTTTCTGTTCAGGGTTTATTTTAGCAGGTTTAAAATTAAGGCCTTAAATACACATCCCAACTATTTTTTGTCTTGCTGTTAGATTTGTCAAATTTCATATCTGTTCTTTGCTTACATTTATTGTTTTGGCAATATATACTTTCCACAGTATATATAGCAGCTAATTTTAACTTTGATACATTCAACTTAATTTCAGTTTGATTTGGCTCTTATCCAGCTACAGTTGTCAGGGATAATACAAATCCCAACAAAGTAATGCTAAAGGATTTAGAATTGTCCCACAAATATTCTATAGTCTTAAGTGGATTTGTTTCATTTATCTTCTCTACATCCTCTTCTTTCTCAGCTTTAGATCAGACCTGGAGAATGGAGAAAAATATATTGGATATATATGAGTAACTGTGGTCCCTGAAACTCAACAATCTCGTTTTGTTTGCAGTTGCTCATCAGTCTCCTTTATATGATCTTGACTGAGTGTTAAAGCGGATCTTCCAGCTGATTCAAGTCTTTCTCACTAAAAGAGGAAGACTGTGAACAATCCTCAGTCTCTGCAAAACACAAAACACCAGAGTTTTGTTTATGTAGATGAGTTTTCCTAGTGTTATTTGCAATTAGGTGTTAAAAGCTATAATGAAACTATGCCTTTATTTAAAGTAGTTTCTACCTTGGCAAATTACTGGTAAAATTCAGAAGGTTTTGCGTTTCAATCTAAAAGGGCAATATGAGTTACTTTTAGAATGGTACTCTCACATTTGGTATTGAAAAGCTGATAGGAGGTAAAGGTTGGTTTGAAAGAGAAAAAAAAATCAATAGAAAAACATTTTAATATATGAAACTACTGTACTTAGCTTTTCAGAATAAAAAGAATTTTTATTTCAAAACCTTTTAGTTTTTGTTACATGTCAAAATTTTAATGAACTATTTCAAATTTACAAAGGTCCTGTCCACTGAATGATTTGCTTCTCATATCTGTAAGCAAATTCTTGTCCCATTTCAGAACCATAAATTGTATCTGATGGAATTCTCTATGTAAAGACAAGGAATTGCCTTTACTATACATGCTAGTCGTTGTCTGAAAATTTAGTATTCATCTTGAGTTAATAATCACCTTGCCTTACTATATTTTCTGTGTTTGTTCTTATATTTAAAAAATGCACGCTATAAATTAATTAATTATTCTGATACTTTATTGCTGTACACTTTGCATTGCAAGATGCATTCTGCAGAAAAATGTATATAATTTTTATTTAATTCCTGGCATTCAATGTGTTTGTTTGTCTAATTCTTTCCAACATACTTAGAGACAAATATGGAATAAAACAAGTTTTGTCTGCCTGCATTTGCTTTTTTTTAATTCCATGTTTTATGATGAAGTTATGGCATTCCTGCGCACAACATCAACCGTCCTCACTGCTCAGTAAAAAAGATTTTAAATGTGTCTAATATCTAGAGAATTCAACTGTTCCATTTTTCTTAGAAGGAGAAAAGATTGTCAATGTGGTAAATTAAATGTACACAAAATCATTTGTGTTCTTCATTTCAGGTGAAAATAATTTTTGGTCAACTGAAGATGCCCTTAGTTTATAATAGTCGTTCTGATAATTTTTCAGATACGCATTAAATGCTGTATAAAATATTTATCAACACAGTAGCATTGAATTTATATTGAACTAAGTATTTCTGATTTTTTTTAATTAGATTTTCTTTTACATTGGAGGTTTCTTCTTTTGTTCCCAGTCGAATGTACTGACAATTACAAAGTACCCTTTACTTGACAAATATAATTTCAAATATTTTCTGATATTCTACCAAGCTTTTTTTCTAAATTACTAATAGAAATGCTCTCCTGGCATTTGTGGTGTGAGTATTTTAACCTTATTTTGATATCTATTAAGCATGTTATACCCAGAAATGTTGGTAAATAATGTTTAAGCTCAAGAGTTTGACAGAAGTTTCACCACGCTGTATTTCCCAAAAAAAAATGCTGCTTTGAAAAAAACCTACAGAAATTCCCTATGCTAGCAGCCAGCATAAGAAATGCCTAAAGTTTTTATTAGAGAGATTTATTAATCCCAGAAATTTCTGACAGCAAAATCCGTAATAGGTCTGGGGCATAAAACATCTCAAGGGCAAAAAAATTCAACTCATGTATTTGGGTGTTTGGTTGGGGTTTTTTTTTTTATTTTTTGGTTTTGTTTTTTGGGTGTTTTGTTTGGTTGGTTTGGGTTTTTGGGGTCTTTTTGTTTTTTTTTGTTTATAGGGTCATAGACTCAGAATGGTTTGGGTTGGAAAGGACCTAAAGATCATCTAGTTCCAACCTTCCTGTGGTGGGCATGGACACCCTCCACTACACCAGGCTGCAGAGGGCCCAATCCATTGGTCTTGAACACTTCCAGGGATGATGCATCCACATCTTCTCTGGGAACCCTTTCCAGTGTCTCACCACCCTCATGGTAAATAATTTCTTCCTGATATCTAATTTAGCTTACTCTCAGTTTAAAGCCATTACCCCTTGTTCTGTCATTAAATGTCCTTGTAAAAAGTCTTTCTCCAACTCTCTTACAGGTGCCCTTCAGGTACTAGAAGGCTGCCATAAGGTCTCCTCAGAGTCTTCTCTTCTCCAGGCTGAGCAACCCCAACTCCTAGCCTGTCATCATAGGAGAGCTGCTTCATCCCTCTGATCATCTTAGTGGTTTCTTCTGGACTCGCTCTGACAGATCCATGCCCTTCCTCTGCTGGGCACACCAGATCTGGATGCAGCAGTCCAGGTGGATCTCACCAGCGCAGAACAGAGGGGCAAAATCCCCTCCCTGGCCCTGCTGGCCATGCTGATTTGGATGCAGCCCAGGACATGTTTGGCTTTCTGGGCTGCAAGTGCACATTGCCAGGTCATGTCATTATCTAAGTGTCTCTTACAATAAGAAGTGGATCAGTCCCTCTGCAGATGTAGCAGATTATCCATGAATTATTCAGTATTAAAATACATGTGACAATTGTCATCTGTTCTGAAATATACGTAATTCATAAGACATCTGTTCTATGTTTTCACATTTAAGAGGTACAAAGTGCAAAACAGCAAATGGTGTGAAATGGATACCTAGAAATGTTTTACTTCAATACTTTTTCTTTCAGGCTGTTTAACAAGGGTTAAGGAAAAAGCCATGTATCAATTTATTCTATATGTATATTTCTTCATTGTTTTGCCGTGAAAATAATTTCAGATAATTCTCTTTTTTATCATAATCTCAACAGAATTAATCAGGAATGCATACCATGGGTCGATTTAGCCGAAAACAAAATGCAAAATATCTGTCAAAAGTACTAGATATAAATCCATTATGCATATAAAATAAGTAATTTTTTTACATGTGGGTCTGCAGACATATATGCAGGCATATATATGTTTGCATATGTGTAGCTATACATATAGATACTCTGATATCACAATGAAAATAAGGAGCAATTTCCGCTGAATACTCTTACTTCTTTTGTTAACTGGTGCTTAGAAGTACCATACCTGCAAGTTTTAAGAACCAAACAAAATCACCTGGAATTCAGAACTTTCTAGTTCAGGGTCTTTCATTAAACTGCACAATAAACAAAAAGAGCATTAAACAGTCTCTGATCTCATAACTACTATTCAATGACAAATAGAATTTGCATGCCAGAAAGCTCATTTTTCAAATACTGCCTCTGTCTTGAATAGGATACTGAATTGAAATCTCATTATAGTGGACCATAACTCTATCCGAATGTAGCGCATTGCTTCCATGATTTCAGAGTCCCTCATTTAACTTTGTTTCTCAAACTTAAATGGCTTTCTAGAAAAAAAAATTCAGGTTATAAAAAAAAGTTATTGAACAAAACTTTGTACTGAAATACAGAAGAAAATAACAAAAATTTTGCACATTTTGACAAAGTTAAAAATTACTCAGAAAAATATTCTCCTAAAAGAAAGCCTTTCTCACTCAATCCATCATAAATTTTTATCCAAATAAATATACACATTTTTTTTCAGAAAAATTTATTGATAATTTATTTCTTACTCCTAGAACTTGGTCTTTAAATGCAAGATACTGAGAACATAAAAACAAACGCAAAAATAATTAAAGGTATATATGTTGATACAAATCTAATGCTTATTGTTATATGTACCTAAGAAAATTAATCTCAGTGCATACGAAAATATAGTTTGCCATTTTCTTATAAACTTATGAAATATTCTGAAAGGTTTGAAAGATAATCATGACCATTAGCTTGTACCAGCGAAACAAAGTGATGAAGCCTGGAGGTGAATATTTTACTGCCATCCTAGAATCAGACACCATCCTTGAAGTCCTTAGGTCCCATTATTTGTCATTTCTTGCTGTAAGCCAGTGGGCAGCCTGTGCGGCCAATTTAAAGCCTTGTCCTCCAGAGAACAGTTAGACCCAAGCAACTTAAGATGGTCAACTTAACACTTCCTATCAAGTTGAACGCCTAGAGATTCAGAGAAGCTTGAGAAAATAGGTGTAGAATTTTCAACCATTACAATTTAGAATTCTGAGACATTGCTTCTCCATCAATTTAGCCTTTTTTGTCAGAGAAAAGACACTAGCTGAATCTTCACTGACCCCTCTGCACTAAAATATAGAGGATTCAGTACAATCATACACACTATGCTTCCCAAATATGATGCTGCTTGATGAGGCAAATACTATTTTCGCAGAACCAGTGAATCCTGACAGAGTAGCTATGACCAACAAAAGTATTTATCAGCAAAATATGTCACTGCTATGGCTGTTAATATCTTACTAAAAGCTTTTGTGCAAGTAAAGATTCCACAGCAAATTTATTACTTTTATTCACAGAAATATTTTTAGAGCTTGGCCTTTTATGTGTTTCAGTGGTGGAGTCCCAAGGCTAGATTAGATGAATCTGACATTGCTCTGTTCAGGAAGTTTGTTTCCCAGACACAATTTCTTTTAAAAAGATTTTGTTCACTAATAATGCCATATTGCACAAAGTCTAATAATTATTCTTCTTCCTTTGAATAAAAACCACTGCTTAGCTCATCTGCTTTACCACTTTAAAGTCTAAGGTTCAAATAGATAGAAAAATTTACAGATGGTAAAAGATCTTGGTTTTTCAAGAGTCCGAACTAATGTTCCATAAATGCAGAGGACCATGCAGATAAGGCAAGTGTGTCCATGATCTTAACACAGAAAAGGAAATCTGAAGTACTTCAGCCAATGGACAGGAAGCCTTTCACATTCTCATTCAAATCTTTTAGTAAAATAGACCTGGTGTTAGATGAAGAAATTTCTGTTAGAAGCAAGATCCTAACAAACCTCCAGTATGTGTGCCTGGCAATGCAAACTCTTGGCTGACCTCAGCTGCTGCCCCTTGTCTGGTCTTGCTACCTGCCAGGGGCAGGGAATTTCACCCTAGCTCTGGAGGATCCTTCCATGCTGAACGTGCACCTGACAGCAGCCAGCTGATCCCCGTGGCACCTGACAGAAGACTCATGGCATTAGGATCAAGGATGGCAGAGACCTTAGTCTATTGGGCAAAGCACCTCATGTGTTTGAGCAAGAAAGGTCAGAGACCCGACTCAGATGTCCCTACATTGCAAAGCACCCTCCACTGGTATGTTTTCGTCAAAACAAATATTGCAATCTGTTTCACAGATGTGTAGAGAACACTTAGAACTATTCAAGCAGTAATGACAGAAGCAATTTTTTGGGTAGTTAAATTTGGCATGGTAAAACCAGAAGTTTTAGCTCAATATCCCCCATTTCTGAAAGCCTTAAATTTCTAAAGGGAGACAAAGTATCTTAAGATATAGATCAATGAAACTAAGTCTAAGAAGTTCTTTTCTTATGTGGGGAGTATGTGGTGCTCAAAGCAGGCCCACTTCTGGTTCTGCCAGGCATTATTTTGATTATGTACACCAGCAGGAACGAGGAACACAAATGCAGATCAAAGAGGTTTCCAAGAAGAGGGAAGTTATTTTAGGATCCACCACAAGGTGATACATGTAACTACCGAGTAAGGTTTAGTTAGACTAACATCATAAGTGGCATAAGAAGGAAAAAACCTAAGTGAAACTGAATGCAGTCAAAGCTTTCTAAAAGGAGTTTGAAACAGCTAAAGGAGGAAAATTCTGTGTTGGGACACTTCCAGCAGGAATGAGATCCTTCCATAGAGCAAGATCCATATGACCTTTCCTGTGAAGTCACTCAGTTTCAATGAGAGGTTTGTTACCTTGCACTAGGTTATCCATACAGTAGCAACAACCAGAATTATTGAACTTCAATATGAAAAATCTGTTATTTTTGAAGTAGTAAAGAAAATTTTTTCCCCAATTAAATTCATTGCAGTACTGCAATCCTGGTAAGGTTATCACCTCAAAAAAAACCCAAAGTCTTTAATGAGAATCCTGAACACACGTTTACTCTAGAACAATGTTTTATAACTGCATGTACAGTATATTCTTTAAAATTTAGCAATCTTAGCACTATAATGTAAATTCTTATCTTTCAAGACTTTGCTGAATTATTTAAGATTAATTTACAAACAGAAACTGTTTCTGAATAACCAAGAAAGCAATGAGTAAGAGCTTAACAATTTTTTTTAAAAGCTTTACTTTTTTCCAAAAGTCTTTCTAACACCAGTGAGTTTTCTATACAAACGAGGATGTTTAAGATGCAGAATTATGTTAAATTCAGTTACACCAGGAGTTAGAAGGATATGAGAGAAAACAGTCTCACAAATAAAAGAAAAAAAACATAAGAAAACCAAATTAATTACTGCATTTCTAGGAGGTTCAAACAGAATTATAAAAGCTAGAAAATCCAAATAAAGCAATTGACAGCTGGTAGCTTTTTTTTAGGTACTCATTGCACCTCTATATTGAAATCACCTATTGTGATATGATCAATGGCATATTATTACAGGTCTGCTCATCAGTTGGGTGTATTTGGAACATTTAGCAACAGACAGGCTATTAATTCAAAAATCCCCCAAAGTGCTGTGGGGTTTCTTGTCATAGCATAGCAACGAGTTATCCAGCTTCACCCTATGCTACACTGATGGTTCTTTCACTTGTGCTTATAAATAAAGTGTATTACTTTGATTGCTGAAAACTGTTGAGAACTTTAAGATTTGTGACAAGTTCTGAATACCTAACAGCTTCTGCACCTTTTCTAATTTTGTTCCTGTCACTGCTAGTACATGTATGCTACATTAATGGCATACCTTACTCAACTGATCAGAGGATGCATTTTGAAATTCACTTGCCTTTTAATAGTACTCATTTGAAATGTGGAAATCATATTTCAAATTAAATGCAATAAAACTGTGGTTTATGAAAATTTGAATATATTGCACCCAACTGACATTACATTGAGATATATTTGGCTCCAATTGTGAAGACAGAAAAGATGAGACAGAAGAGCAAAACAATCTCTGAAGTCATTATCACTTGCTCTTGTCCCCTGGTCTGGCTTAGAGCCACTCTAACTCAGTGAGCAAGCCTTTACTCTGTGTCCCCATGTCTCCTTTTCCCTTATAACAAATGAAAGGAGATAAGGAGAATGGAGCTAGCAACCTGAGCTTTAGTGGTGATAGGAAGGAGCTTAAGGAGAAACTTTAATACGTTTCTTAGAGCATAAAATAATGCCAGAGGAAAGGAGTGAACACATGCCCTGAAAAAGGTAGCACCATTTTTTGCACAGCCAGTGAACAAAACACACAACAGTATCTCTATCACAGAGATAATTAGCTCACTATGTACAAATAAAAATACGTTATTTCCGGAAGTCCATAAACATTCCTAATCTTTACAAATGAAATCCTGTTTTGGATCGCAACTATACAGAATAGAGAAAGGAGACAGTATCCCATTTCTTACTTTGAGAGATCTCCTCCATTTGTAAAGGATGCCATGTATTTCTTCACCTTTCAGAATGCCTTACAGTTGGAGGTTATATGGGACAAAAGGACAGATATTATTTATGCATTACTTCTTTTAAGTGCTAGGAAAAGCAAACTTTCCCTCCTTCCAAAACAAAATAAAAACTAAGAGAGTTACTCATTATTTAACTTTTCAGCCAGCATTTTATAAGATAAATGTTAGACCATATATTTCAGGTCTAATTCCACCCTCTCCCTTCTCCCCATTAAAGTAAAAGTGAGTGTAACAGGGGTGCGAGTAGAGGAAACAATCTCATTAAGGCCTATTTAATTTTGTATTTGGTTTAGATCAACTAAGAGCTATTATGGATACTAAATCTTGTTAGATCAGTGAAGAGCTCAGTGCATGTAGCTCCTTTTAATTTGCTCTGTCTGGTTTTCAGCCACAGAACTGCGGTGCTGTACTGCAATAAGATGTACTCTCCCTACATCCTTGACCTGAAGACACTCATTAGTAACTACTATCTGCTTTCTATAGAATTATATTTTCTGGCTTGTCACAATAAGCGTGGTGCCCTTCTCCATCACTACTTTAACCATACTGATTTGAATATCCCTGCTTAAATGTTTTCTGCATAAAATATAACACTTTCATAGAACTTGAGAATAAGGACTGACATGATGGAAAGGCTTACAATGAAATGAAAATCTAACAAAAACCTGACCTTGATAAGTACTCCCCATCATAGTTTCATCTGTGGGATGAGCAGACTACTACCAGGTGCAGCTCTTCATTCCAGACTTTGGTCCAAACTGCCCCGTAGAGAAATTAATGCACGTTTCAACAGCCCATCAGTCTCACTCTAATGGGAGATATGTCTTGAATTGGGTGAGGCAAGCCTAGCACTAGCTGCAAACAAAAATAGGTAGGGGAAAAAATGCCAGATAAACAGAACTTCAAATGCAAAATGTGATGAGTTTTTAATAAGCTCACGTGGATTCCAAATTGCAGTTTATTGTGACAAAGCTGAAAATAATTACCTGCTTAATTTTCTTCATTTGAAACATCCTTTGTAAGGTGTTCTGATACTATTGTGAACAGTCTTGTATGAGCATTTAGAAAGACATATTGAAATATTTATTTATTGGATTACAACACTATCATCTGTTAATGTAATGTCACAAAGTGGTAAACAGAACATCAGAAATGTATTTATTTGTATAATAGCAGAGCAGAAGCTAATAACTTTCCCACTATCCTCCAGTAAAAATTGTTCAACCTATTTGCAAGAAGCAAAGCAACATTTCTTCCTTTATAATACTATCACACCTCACTTGAAAGGGGGAAAAATGCTAATCACTGATAAACTGATCTGAGACGTTGTCCCCTAGAACAGCCGAAGCCCCCAACGCCGCAAAGGTGAATGGCTGCGAGGGACGTGCTGAGCGGGCTGGCTGGCGCCGGTCCGGGTCTGGGGAGTGCACGGAGCGGTGTGAAGCTCAGGCGATAGAAACTCTGCAGGAACCACGGTGAGATGAAAGAACGTCCAGAGACTGTTTCTGTTCTTGCAGGGGGGTTTATGTGGGGTCTTTGGATGAGGTTCTAGGGGATGCAAAGCAGGGAGGAGCACGGGGGAAGGGTGACGGGTCTGGGAGCCCAGAAACAGTAATGCCAGAATGACGCTGGCGGGGGTTTATAAGGGAAGGGAAGGGGGGGGGGGGGGTTAGCGCTAATGAGCCAATCTAGGAAGGTCTGAGGGGAAGAAAGGCAGGGGTACACACCAATAGACTTCTGATAAGGCAGGATGCATAATTACAGAGCAGGAGAGCAAAGGAAAAGGCTCATGGAAATCTGCAGAGACACATTGCTACACTGATCTTCAAATCATGCTCTCCCAAAAGACCTTTTTTCACTGGTGAGTAAAGTAGACTATGAGAGAATCTTCCATTTTAATCTCTCTTCTGCCGCTGTATTATACTATCACCTCTTTTTACCCTTGTATACTTCATGAAAAAAGATTGAACTACTATAAAGAAGCTCTAAACATTCCCTACATCTCTTCGAATACAAAACCAAAAGAGTACCCAAAATGCTGTTCTCAAGATGAAGACTGTCTCAAAACTTAGAACAAAGTCCATGCTGAGGTATGAAATGGAGTGATAGGGGTAGAAAGAGTGCTTAAAAAGAAGTCCAAATACAAACTTTGTATTTTTTTTCTAGTAGAATTACAATTTTTTTATGCCAGAAGCAAGGCATGAATAAAATATTAAGTCATTTGTCATTTGTATAAAAAAATAGTGTGGGCCGTTCCAATTAGAGATTGGTTTACACAGCAGTCAAAAGCACAGGCTTGTCCAGTAATTGTTTATGAGTTCTTATGGTTGTTTTCATCTGGGGACAATTTTACAAATCATGAAAAGTGGAATTGTTTAATTCATCATCCACCTAAAAGGCCTTTCAAAATTTGTATTACTCTCAAGTTATGGACATTAGGGAAAAAAAGTTAAAGCTTGCCTTATATTACTTTTTGTCCCATTATTAGTCTAGAAGCAAAGAACTACAATTCATTTTTTTACTATCCAGTATGGATATACTGCAAGAAAAATACAAGCTGCAAAAAGCATATAAATTATGGAAAGGCTCAGAGTCCAAATGTGCACACATAGGAGACTGACTCTGTGCCATATATTCAGAAAAAGCCCCGCTTCTGTTAGTTTCTGATTTTTCTGAGTAAGAATGGAAGGAACATACTTGTACACATCATAAATTCAGCCCCACAATACTATTTCATAAAATAGTCTTTCCTCACCTTTCTCATGCCCTATCCCACTGTAAAAAGAACATAGTAAGAGGAAAGAAGTGCAAAAAAATTAGTGCAGAGTACATGGTATGACCCATGGTACAGCCCATTCTTAGTTTTAAAAACAACAAAAAGTAATAAAAATCTAGTTAGGTTAAAATTATGTACAGTGTTTGCTTATTTGGCTGCCCTAATTAATATTGTTTCAGTGAACAGTTTCAGAAAATATTCTTGCCTTCCTCTCCCTCTCACTTGTATTGATGAAAAATATGCAGTCTTGCTGTAGAATGAAGACAACAAAAGGGCAAAAGGGGGATACAGTGTATACTCTCAACAAGCAATGTCTGAGAAATAAAGCACATAATGAATGGCAAGTCAACTTGACATGGCTCCAGTTGTGCAGAGAAGAATTCAGGTGAGATCAGGAACAACCCAGTATATATTCTAGATTTAAACACTACTGTAATACATTACTCCTATTACGAAATTTTCCAGTGTCAAAGGATGCAGTGGTAACAATGGCAATTTGTATTCCAGGTGAACTGCAGCAGCTGCCTTTCAGGAACCTAATTTTATTTTTTTTTTCCACAAGACCTGTTTAATGGAAAGGCTTTGCTTTAAACTACTGACATTTGTAGCTAAAGTCTATTGTGATCAATTGTTAGAAAGAGCTGAAACTCAAAAGAGTCATTACAATAAGACTGTTAGCTACTGACTCTCAGGCATCTACTTGTAGCCTAGTTATTAGTCCATCTGTTCTCCTCTTGTTTATCAGGTCGGGGAAATATGTTTCAGTTCCAATTCAAATGTAGAGCTTACTGCACTAAAAAATATTCCACACAAGAAAATTATGGATTAAATATTAGGAAAGGAATTTATTCATGGAGAGGGAGGGGAATGAAAAAAGTTACAGAATTTTGGTAATCTTACTTATAAATCACAGGAAGATGTAACTGTATATAAAGTGTCCGAGTGAAAAATCAGTCTGTAGCAATGTTATTGTGTAAAAGAAAAACTGAAGTTGATGGATGTGATATAAAAAGCAAAATTTTTTAGTAGCTGCTTTTAAAATATTAGAGGCTTTCAAAGAAATCTGTACCACTGAAGTTATTTTAAATACATCTGACTGCAGCGACGGTCTCATCACCTCAAGAGCTCACCATTTTCTGAGTAAAATTATTACAAATATACAAAGTGGAAAGACCTTTCATTTGGAATTTACTTTCAGTGATCTCTGAAGCCTACACAGGTAGTGAAGGACAGCACAATAAAACCTGTAGTAAACATCATCTCAGAAGACAACTTTTCTTAGTAGCTGCTTGAAAAAATCCCCTGGGTTTCTGCTACAATTTTGTCTGACCTTTAGCTAAAGGCCCCTTCTATTGATTGATTTCTTTGGCTGGTCCTTTCCCTGGGTGGTTGCACTCGATGGCATGGGATTTATTTCACAGCAGTTGTGCATGATGGAATTGAGTAGAATCGAAAGCAAAGATATTGAGCTGTGTATCCTCATATGGAAGTAATTAAAAATTAATTTATCAACAATATTTCACTTTCTTATATCACATATTACAGAATGTAGAACATTTCAATCAAATAAATTTCTTCACTATTTCTTTTTTAATTACAATATAATTTTTATACTATACCTTACCGAGCTCTTGGGTCTGGACAAAAATTATTTCAACATGTGTCTTAATTTTAAAAAGTTAGACCTTTCATTTCTGGCTCATAACTGAATCCTCTGATGACACTGCACTCAGCTCATACTTGAAAAAAGAACAAGTGTCACTTCAGTGTTTCTGGTAGAACTACTAAGGATAATGTCTCTTCTCCACAGGGCTTGTGCATCTGCTCTCAGCGTGACTAGAGAATATTCTGTGAAAAGACTGTACGGCTTTCTGAGGGAAGCCAACTTCATAGCCACAGGAATATGACATGTGACCAAAATGCCAAAATTCATCAAGAATTCTGACAACACACACGGAAGGAAAAGCTATGCTGCAGAATGCGCCGATGTGTTAGGCTCATGTGCAGGTGTACACATTTGTGAATGTTAACAAACCATGTTAAAGTATTTGCATCAAAAGCCTGCATGTGATTCAGATGTTTGTGTTAATATAAACATTGAAACTACAATATGAACTCGAGGATTTATCTGAGATATATCCCACATTTTTTTGAGCTGTTCTACAGATAGTTTTGTATTTTCGGGGGGAACTCCAAGTCATTTAATTTACATGAGACGCTACAGTGACTTGAAGGTGTCATGTTCAACTTAGGGTTTCCAGCTTTCCACTTAAATCTCTTGTCCATTCCTGGCAAAGATAAGCACAGCACAGGGAGAGCAGTTTCCCTGCATTTGACCATCACAAGCAGAAAGGCAGATATTTTGTAGGATTACAGTGCAGTTCAAGTTCAAGGGCAGTTACTACCCCTCAGAAGGTTCTTAGATAGGATTTTTTATTTGTGATATTTTAACAAACATAGGATGACTGGGAGCAGCCAGTAATCTGGGGTAAAGTCCAAGGAATCACAAAGCCGTTAGCAATCAGAAGTTCCCATGAAAAAAAGCCAAATTCTATGGAGATGTTCAAGAAGGCTTTCCTTTTCATGACACACCATATAATGACATTTGGGTTGAGTGATCACAGCAATCCTGTGGCAAGTAAATGGCTTTTTCTTGGTCTGTGGTGAAGTGGAGAAAAACAAATGAAATTGTAATTAATTACTGAAAGGCTGCATTAAAACTTTTGTGAAGTGAGAGTATCCTCTAAGGTCTCATTAGGCTTTCTTTGAATGAGGACTGTGAAATCAGCAATACATTATTGACAGAACTGCAAAGACAATTATCATTATTAATAAAATCATTCTCTTTCCATAGTGGGATATTTCAAAAGAGATACTCCTTCAGGGAATTTTCTAAAATTATATCTGTACATATAATATAGATGTGTGTGTGTGTGTGTGTATACACATTATATATATATACATATATATATATAAAAAATATAAAATTATATATATAACACACACACCCCCTCCTACAGATTTAGGGCTTTTATAGTGTAGTGTAAGATGAATATAAATCTTCTTGCATCTGTGTATATTATGTACCTGACTGGAAATAAGACAAGGGATTTTGATAGAGTGCTGAGTCAGTCTCAGGTGTCCATGGGGCTCAAATGAGTAAGTTCATAATATTCTCAAAAGTTCTGGATAAATAATTGAATCTGTAAAATTATTCTGCAAGTATTTCAAAAGTAGTGTCTCAATATAAGTGTTGTACTTCTGCTGTAACTGGAAAGGGAGCAAAAGCCACAGGCACCTCCATCAGCACAACCCTCAGAATGTTGTCACTTCTTTTATGTAGCACAAGATAAAAATTTGTAATGTATATGAACATAAAAAATAACAGAATAAAGTTTGGGGGAGAGGTGAGGTGTAAAAGTATGCCAAGGTCTCTCCAGCCTTCCATCATTTTCTCCTCTTTATCTGGCAAGTTTTCATCTATCCTGTTTCTCTGTCTTGTCTGTTTAGTCTGGTTGCACATAGCTGGTCCAATTCATTCTTGATATTCTCTGGTTTTTTCTTACTTCATTTCTTTCTTCATAATTAATTGTTCCCTATAGGGGAAGAGTATCTCAAGCAACTCACAGCAGGAAGTCAGGAGCCAGATCTCCATGCTGACATAGCCTCACAAAATAGAGTATGTCTGAATACAGTTGGCTATAAGAAAGGATATACACAAAACAAGATAGGCCAGGAATGCAAATTCTTGCAATCTGAAAGGTCTCCTTTTGTGGTCCAGCCACTCTGACAGGCATTGCAGGGGCTTTAGGCTTTCAATTAAGTTAAAACCTAACTTTCTCTTGGAAATTTTAAACTTATTGTGTCCATTAAAAAAATTTTGGAACTTGGGCAGAGAAAACAGTCTCACAAAATAACCTAGTGGGAAGCAGTAAAACTATCTAAAAGTCTGCAATGTGATGATGATATTGGGTTGGATTGGTGAACTCTGGAGATGGGAATAAAAGAATGACAGAGCAGATGAATATCATACGAGGTTGCTCTTTTATTTGCTTAATTCAAGACATCAGTGAAAGAGAAACCCAAAGTGAATTTTGAATTAGATAGGATTATCTCCTACTGACTGCAACATGAAACAGTCATGTTCTTTTATAGCTCAGGTGATCAAAGGAAAACATAAGAAACAGCAGTTATAGTAGAGCATATGCTTGTAGAAGAGTCACATAACACAAGCTATGATGAGAAAAAAGGAAAAAATCCTAAAGGTATTCTTCACAGAATTAACTAAAATCTCAAATAGAAGTCAGAAAAATCAGTTACAGTAGTTATACCATCTCAAGTTCTGACTCGAGGACATTTCAATTTCACTGAAAAAACAATTGTTCAAGAAAACTTTTGTCATGAAAAATAGCAACAAAGCAGTTGCTACCCCATCATTGAAGGGTAGCTATTTTATAGAAAATAAGGAAATTGTGTGTAACTTAGGATGTGGAAGTATCTCAAGCAGGAATTATGTTTAACAAATTTGTATCAGCTTTTATGATGTAAAAATTTTGGTATATATTGTAGGAGTTCTAAATCAAAATTAATCCTATTTAAAACATTGTTTTAAACTCTCAATATTTGCCTTCTCCCAGTTTTAAATTATCTTCAGCATTTTAAAATGTTTTTTTTTATTGGGCAGCTAGCTCAATTACACAATTTTTGCAATGTATATATGCTTTTGTATATATCAAAGTATATATACATTGCAATTGCCTACAATATATTTAATCTATTCTATGCGATATTGAATTGATTCACATCACCAAATCAAGTACAATAACTGTATCTGTGATTAAAATTGAGGAGAAAATCTAATTATCTCACCTGAAGGGTGAAAGAAAGAGGAAGGCAACACCTTCTTTCTGTAGATTTTTAATTCCTTAATTTAATTGTAAACTTTCTAATTTAATTATCAAATTTTTCAAGGAAAAATGTACTTGATGCCTTTGATAATTAACTCTTCATAATTTATTGCTATCAGGCAAAACCATCACCACATTTGAAAACTTCTTTTGTCATCATAGGATCAGTAATCAGACAGCACAAGTACTTAGAAAGAATTTGCCTCTCCAGTCAACAGAATCATATCATGGCCTCTTCTGCCTCTTGGTAGATCTAGATTTTGACCTCACTGTTGAAAGATGGCAGAATCTGACCACAAGAAGGGCCACCCAGCACCCTCTTCATGCAGTAAATCCAATTCAAGAATCTGGTTCTCAACACTGGGATGTCTCAGTTCTACAGCTGATAGTCAGAAGTCCAGGGTAAACCAGTAGCTCATCACTTCATTGAAGTTGTGCTGAAAAACTAATTGTTTCAACCTGATTGTCTTCCTAGCCTAATTGCACATCTGGAAATAATAAACAACCTTCACATCTGAAAAAGAAAGAATATTTAAATTGTGTGCACATGCAGGGACCTTTGTATGTCAAATAGGTCTTACAGAGTTTTCATATTTCCCAAAAAATGTTGTTAAATTCATCTCTCATGTTCTATATACAATGGAGTGTCTGTGATAGCATTTACACACAGCAGGGATAAAATAAGCAGAAGTAACCTATTTACTCCCACACAAAAGGAGGAAAACAACTCCATATGTTGTGTCATGCTGTAACACCAAAAGATAGTAAACACCTTTACCAATTGCTTCACCAAGGAAATCTGATCCTGAGAGAGCAGTATCTGTAAGGGTGAAACAAACCTTGGCCCTTTTCCCTCTATCACGGTCTCATACATGTCACATCAGCTGCTCCAACAGGAGGATGTGCCACGAGGTCAAGCCTCTAGTGAGCTGAATGGGGATTTTCAGCAATAATTTGTGATCCTCCTTAACCAAAAAACAACCAGCATTCCCATGATCCCAGCCCTTAATTAGATGAAGACTACTGCATCGGTGCATCTCTGTGTCCCAGCTCTTCTATTGTTTCTCCAGATAGACAGTTAGGAAATGACAATATGTGCACCTCAAAGAAAGGAAATATAACTTGTGCACAACTGTGTATGCTTCAGCTATAGTAATGCAAAAAAAAAACCTGTCAACTTCAGGCTCCAATTAAAGTAATTAACACAAAGCACAGGAGCTGAAAACATGGTGAAATTAGGCATACAGACCAGCAGACAAGTCCAGTGGACTGCAAAAATAAAATATTAATGGGTTTTATGTAAGGAGAGACATGTATGGGTAATGCGTATATAAGTCCTAGAAATTTAAATGTTTGGTATTAGGACTATTGGAACCTGTATTAAAATCAGAATATATCCTTAAAAACAATGGTGAGAAAATATAGGCTGTCATACCTACTCTGTAAATAAAATTTAGTTTCCATGGCTGTCAAGCCAGTACTTTACAAAATAAAACAATGGAACTATATACACTTACTCTGCTAGAATAATTACCATTCTCACTCCTAAATAGATGTTATGGTGATGTCTGCTTTGAAAAATTATGCTTTCATATTATTTTGATGTATTTTGAATTTGGTTTTTCCAGTTCAAAGGGTTTAGGCAAAGCACAACTTTTTCAAAAAATAATGCCATTTAGGCTTTTCCGGGGCAAGTCTTTTTTCATTATCAGTTGCTCCCCAGCCAGACCAGCTATTCCTACCCAAAGGTCATGCCCAGACATGGAGAAGGACCCCAGCTGCATCCAGCAGGCCCACTTTGCTCACCCCAGCAAAATACTGCATTTCAAAAAAAGAAAAGACAAGGCAATTTTCAGGCTGAGAAATCATTAGACAAGACAGCAAGTTGCCTGATACCATCAGAGGGGTACCATAGCAATGAAGGAGGAAGATGCATAAATGGGCAAACATGCAACTAATTGCATTTCAATATGGTATAGAGTGAACTGAATACCTCCACTGCCAAGACTGGAACTAGCTACACTGGTGTAATCACTAAATGTGCAGGTGAAGAAACCACACTTATAGACAAGAGACAGAAAATGATAGTCAATATAACCGCACAATTAATTCAATAATTGTCTATTTAAAGAGCATCCATTCTTTCGATTCCTGAGTGATCCTCATTCTTCTAGACTACTACTAGTAGCAATCAGGATTTGAAAAAGAAATGGAAATATTTGAGAGGAATTTTATCTTGTTTTTATTTTAAAATTCTACAGCATTTTCTTAGATTTTCTCTGAAGGTCATTCTCTGTACCACCACTCTTCCATCAAAGGCATCATTTCATATACATGACTCTTGAAACAAGATAATACACTTAGAGCATATGTTTTCTGGAATAAGGTCTTCAAATTAAATCCATGTTGCTCCTCCTTGCAACCTTGCCCTTGTGCATATAGAAGGAATAGGTTATTTAATTTCATTATCAGAAAAGAAAGCATTAGAATTAAAAACTTTTCTTTTTCTCAGAAGAGAATACCTGAGTTATTTATGTTAAGCTATTATGAAATTTATAAAATGTGACCTGGCTATTTTGAATGATACTACCATGAAAATCACTGGGATTTTTTAATGTTTGATCAATTTGTCAAATGAAAGAACATCAAACTGAATTGTGAGTACAGCAATGAGAGAAAATATAGAAAATTCTCCACCAAGAACAAGAGTTAAGTGGAGGTTCTTAATGCTCCCCTCTGAATTAAACAGCAAATTGATTTCTGCAGAGCTCATTTCTTCATGCATCTATATCCTCACCTATTCCATATTTTCATTAAGAGACCTGGCGGTGAACTCCTGAAATTTGGATCAGAAATATGTTGAAACACAGAATTGAACATGAAAAGTTGGAGATACATCCTGAAAAATAATTGGGTGTTTTTTAACAAAGGGAAGTAGGAGTTACTAAGGGACGGCCATCTACATAAATACATGGGCTGAAATAAACAGGTGGGAAAACACTCTGAGATGTATATAGTAGTTATCTTAATAAGCAGCAGAACGTAAGCCAACAGAGTCATGCTTCTGTAATCAGCCAGCTAAACCTTGGTTTGTCACATGAAAACAAAAAATAAATGCAATAATCTTTTGATTTAGAGAGCACTAGTAAGGACAAAGTGGAAGAACTTTATGTCCAGCTTGAGGAAATACATTTCAAGAAGGGTGACAGGAAGTCCAGAGGAGAGTCACAAAAGTGAGAGGTTTTCAGGGCATTATTTATTACAGAGCATTGAATGAAGAGATAGAGGAGTTTAATCTGAAGAAGAGAAACTGAGACTTAAATGGAAAACAAAATCAGTATTTACCTAAATAAGAATTTCATGGAAGAGGATGGAACTAACCTAATATCATATTCATGTGAATGTGAAAAACAGCAACTGGCATAAATTAAAAAGAACAAGATGTGAACAAAAACATGTTAATAACAGCAGTAAGGTAAAGCCTGGGTCACACGTATTGGGAAAGCTATGGTATTTCCAGTGCTGGAGGTGTTTAAGACTAGGCTGCACAGATGTGTCTCAGCCTCTACCTGCATATAATTGGCCATGCCCTGCAGTAGATGAATGGACACTGACTGAATAACCCGTTGAATTCCCTTCCAGCAATGTTGCGATCTAACCACCTGTAATGCTCACTGCATTTAGATTATTGCCAAAGCATTTAATAACCTCCCTTCTTTTTTCCCCATTATTACCTCTCACAAAAAAAGCTAATAATAGCTTACTCTCCAGTTTAAAAGGTGATGAAACAATTGCAACCTCCTCTCACAAACCACTCCAGAGAGAACCGATGAGCAGACTTCTGCATGTGCTCAGACTCTAATGTAACTTGTAAAAGGGTGTGTCTTTTGCTTGGCAGCGTTTTAAGCAGTGTTGAGTGTTCAGCATTTAAGCAGTAAGACCCTTCACATTTCCTCTAACAGCATCAGTGAGCTAAGGGCACTTTGATGACTGAAGGATGAGATGCAATAAGGCACATACAACCCTCTCCCCCTCCAAAAAACAACCCTAAAACAAAGCAACACAAAACAAAAAACCCACCAGCCTCCTTTCTATAAAAACCACCAAGAAATGAAAAAGATGTGTGTGGCGCACTGAATAAACAGAGAGGTAGCTCTACCCAGAGCTTTAACTGCAACCTCCTGATTGAATTCCACCCTAGGAGCTT
This sequence comes from Grantiella picta, assembly GCA_013397955.1. Classification (NCBI taxonomy): domain Eukaryota; kingdom Metazoa; phylum Chordata; class Aves; order Passeriformes; family Meliphagidae; genus Grantiella; species Grantiella picta. Next base: position 329,387 of record VZRM01005013.1, read on the forward strand.
GGGTTCTACTAAGAAGGAAAAGCTCAACACATTTTCTTCTTGCCATCTGGAATCTAATTCTGATATTAAGGAAATATTCCATCAAGAGACTTGTGTGTGTATGTCTGTGTGTATTTATATAAGAACATAATTGCAGATACCAAGTTTTGCCTAAGAAATTAAAGACACCATTAAAGCAACTAAGTTTTCCTGCAATTAGTAGCTCAGAAAACATGGAGAAGTTCTGAAGATTTTCCACCATGAAGGAGAACCCATGCACACTATGATTCATCAGGGCACTATTCCCCTTTTTCCAGTTTACTTCACCATGACTTTGTGTGCTCTCCATTGGGAAAAACCTCACAGCTAATGTGAGAAATACTGCAGCAGACATGTTTGTGGTTTATGAGAAACATTTCCAGATCACCTATCTTTGACCTATGATTGGAAAATGAATGGTAGTTTGGTAGGAGCTGGGCTACAAAGATGAAGTCTGAAATGTGGTTCTGTAACTTTAAACTACTGAATATTACTGCAAGTGGATAATTTTCATTTACCTAATACCTTTCCCCTATAGACCAGTAACTATTTCACAAATGAAGGACACTTCATAAATTGCAGTAGGTGAGAAAGCTGAGAAGTAAATAGACAAATAGATCAGAGAAGAAAAGTAAATAGTCAAGTCCCCCTGTGGGCCCAAGTCCAAACTAACAAAAATATCTAGCTCTTCTGTGTCCCTCTGTCTTACCTGTTGGGCTATACTGAATGCAGTAGGCACCACTTAATCACACATTTGAAAATTGTCTATTTAAATGAAGATCCTTGTGCAGTAAGAAAAACCTTTAGTAAAAAAGAAAGTCCAATGGAACTCCAGTCAATACTATTACACTATGCTTTCCAGTTAACATTACAGTAGTATTCTTAAAAGCTTTCAGAATACTGAAGGGCTTAACTAATTATGAATTTCATTCACAATTCATCTAGGAGTAATTAATATCCTGGGAATTCTTCCTACTCTCTTGGAATACAAGCATTAAAAAGATGGCAATATTCCTGCTCTGATTGTTCATACTGTTTGGCAGAAGAACCTAAACCGCTTTCCTAACCTGCAAAGACAGGATGCTCGAGGTAGCTAAATGGAGAAGATACTTGAATTTAAGCCAGATTAAATTACTAAAATGGAGGACAAAAGGAAAACTATATTGTGAAGAAGTTTGTTGCCAACTAACTTATCAAAAAGGATTTGTCTTCATCTGAGATTCGGAAGTTGAAAGATGACCATGAACATTTTATATTTAAAAAACAAAATAAAAATTTTAAAACTTTTTTTTCAGAAATATTATATTCAAAGTTTTATAATCTGCTTCATAGATTGACTTGGAAGACCAGGTGTTGATTCATACCAACCCATAATGCCATAGGGTAAATGGATAAACTGCCAGATTTTAAAACCAGATATTGAAACTCCTGCTTTTGGCAAATTGTATGTTCATAAGAAAGCAATTTAATTCATTTAAAAGAAGTTCATATAACATGAGGCACAACTTGGTATAAAGTTATTAATATTGGGCTTACATTAAGTGCCTATAAATCTGGTTCTGCAGAATCTGGAACCAGTTTGTTTAGGAAGTCTGCCTCAAAAAGGCAGACTTTTATATGCTCCTCATCATCCTTTTATATGCTGTTATGGTTCCCTACCTCCAGCTCACCAAATTTTGTTTGTTCGCTTATTCGTGACTGATGCAGGGAAAAATTGTGTGCAACTTTTTTTTAGTAACTGTACTGTACCAATAAGGGATTATTAAAAGCAAATTGTAGAATCAAAAGCCTTTCCTCTTAATCAAGCCAGTGTGGGAATAAGAAGTCACTTTTCTGTCTTATACTCTCATTTTGAATTCCATAAACATCATTTTGATTGCAAGAAATCAGGTATTTGGCTGGGCCTATGGATTTCAATTCCACAATATTTGACAAGGTGATTGGTCAGAGATTGGACTCGATGATCTTAGAGATCTTTTCCAACTCAAATGATTCCATGATCTTATGAAGAGCAAAATGTTTTTAGGGTTTTTTCTTTTTCTTTCTCCTTTGAATTACATTTTTATCCCATGTAAGGTTTAAAAAATGGTTTGAGAAGAGTATTAGGTTCATCCTTACTTTCTTATTTTGTTTATAGGTTGGATTGGATTCAGATTCCATCAGTTTAATCAGACATAAATCATTCTTCCCAATTCAGCTTGGGAAAAAAACTGAAAAAAGTTTTCATTTCAAAAGTTATTCTTAAAAAAATATTACTTTTTAACTATCTTTCCATTTAGATAATCTCATTCCTTGTTTAATCAGTTCTCAAAACCAAAACATGTTTCTGGCCTAAAAAAAATTTGCTGTCTTTTAATCATAAGACTTCACTATGACAATAAGGGTTTGCATTAAACATGAAAATAAATTTTTATTCAAAGTCTTTATTTTTCTAAGCAACTTAAAGATTACCATTTAAATTACTGTGAAACATTACAAGTGTGAAAACTCGCTTGTATTTTCTATTGAAGAACAAAGGGTAGCAATGTTGTTTATTGTCAGGCATTTGACTTGAAACAGAATGCAAAAGCCACCAAAGGGATGTACTTTCTGCTGCCACAATTTACTTTGAACAAAAAAATAATTATAGGTATTGAAACCAGAGAGAGGAAATTTCTGAAGAAATTGTTTGATCAGTACATCCATTATGCTAATCAGTCATCCTTGTTTGCATCATTATAGTTTAGCTTTCATAGTTATAAATAGAAGAAACTGCTGGAACCAAACAGAAAGGTATACAACTGTATTATTATAGCAACCAATTTATAAAATTTAGCTCATGAATAAAACATCAAATAAATATTTTCATAATTAGTTTTTCTTTTCATGAATAAATAAAAACAATCACAAACACATTTGCTTGTTTCTCTATTTTGAGGTGTATTACTGAAGTCCTAAATTGAATGTTGGAATCTCTTCAGAGAAAATAAGTAAGAATGTTCCATCTTCATCATTTTTTCAATAAGCAAATGAACAAGTGCTGAATTAGGAGAATAACACCAAAACAGTATCTTTAACTCTTTCAATTTGCTTTCAGTCATGCTCAGCACACTTCTGTATTCATCCCCCATTCACTTAAAGAATGTTCATAAGTAAGTTTTTTTCACAAGAACTATCATCAGAAAGAAAAAAAAAGAGAAAGTCAAAGTCAGATTTTTATCTGTTCTTTGCTCTTTTATTCCTCTTAAGCAATGTATGAATGAGCGAAAATAACAGCAATGGACCAAGTGTAACTCCTTCTAATTCCTCTGCTAAACTACAGTATCATTACAAGCCGGAAAACAGACATGCAGTGGGTGCTCTCCTCTCAGTATTCTTTAGTGGTATCTACTCCAAACTGAAGCTACCAGGCACAACTGAGAGAGGCTTGGAGGCTACTCATATTTACTGTGGGTACAGAGTGATTGCAATCATTCACATGAAGCAGAGACTTGCTACTGGATCCCAGAAACTCCAGCCTCTTGGTGAAAAAAAAAAAAAAATCAGGCTAAAGTTCATGTTTCACTCTGCACTTTCTTTTCATTCACATTAGTGGTAGCATATATGTTCACAGACAAACCAAAGACAAGGTTTCCTCCAAAGATCATATCTATTGAAGTAACTAAATAAGCCAGGCAAGAATGTGAGCATGCATTTTGCAGCTCAGACCAAGCAGAAGCATGTTGTTGTTTTATGTCAACAGTTAGTGCAGTTGGTGGACACTGCTCTCAATCTTGGAGACTCAGGTATGGAACCAGTTTGCAAAGGCTGCTGCACAAGTTGAAGCTAGCCCTCTTTAAAAATAAAAATAAAGTAATAAAAAGCTGTTGAACTGCCTACTCTTACTTAAAAAGTATTTTTTTTGTTTCACATTAGAAGAGATTTCTACTCGTGATCAGTTGGGACAGCACTGTCCACGCCTTTAGAAAGTGCAAGACAAAACAATCTGGGGAGAATAAGAGAAATAAAAAAACATGTATTTTACAAACATGTGTAGCATAGAACACTTTTTCTTTTCAAAACCTCTCACCAGAGTCCTAACACAAAGGCATTTGATGACTCAGATGTGGTTTGCAGCTCTTTGCAACAGATTCTGTGCATGCTCACACAATTACACACATGAATACGATAAAATACAATTTAACCTAAAATCATCACTCAGTCATTAAGTGTTTCAGTAGTTTAATATATTCAGGAATGATGCTGTGGGCTAAGCTGATGTAGCCAAGACTCAAAGCATTAAAACTATTATAAAATTCCATGGTTTTTTTTTCCCCCAACTACTACCACTTCTTGAGAGACTCAGGGAGCTTGTGATTGTTTTGTACATGTCCAAAGCCTAATTTGACCAATCGTAATTACTTCATGCAGATCAGGTGTTCAGTATAAAATGCTGTTCATAGTCAAGTCACAAAAGAAACTTTTGTAAGAGTAAGTGTTAGTAATGATAATTGAGTCCTCTGTGGACTTGTGGCAAATGGAAAATCATAAGACAAACTTTATTTTAGAATATTTGATGTATTAATGAGAGGAATATCATCATTATTCTAAAAGATTATATAGGACTTAAAATATTATCATTAATTTGTAAGGAAATAGATCCTCTCTTTTCCCCTTGAGTCTTGAGTTCTTTGCTGTAACTGCCAAAGCAGGTAATGGGGTATATTCTGCACATAGACATAAACTTTAAAACGTGTTCTACCTTTAATTAACATTAAATACCTGTTCTTATTGTGGTTGGAGCACTGTATCCCTTTTTTAACAGTCATTAACATTTGACTTTAAAATAATTGAGAGAATGGATAACTGTTTCTGATAATATAGAAAGATAAAACATCATAAGGGTGGCAAATCAGAATTTTTTAAAAACCCACCTTATACTGTCAGAATTCAGTATTTAAGGGTTTTAAAATTGCTGTAAGTTGTTCGTTCATTCCAAAATTTGAATGATTGCTTTTAGAATTATGAAGCTTACAAAAGTTGTTTGTGGTACAAATAATTTAGGGCACAACAGGAGAAAATATGAAATGATAATGTTTCAAATGAGAATCAGTACATTCGTTTCCTAATACCTAATGATTTTCTATTGAAACATTTGATGATCATTTAGAAGTTGGTTTCTTTTAATTCATGAGGTGAGTTTTAAGAGAAAAGGTGACAAAAAGTCAAATAACTGTTAAATGATATTTTTATTTGAATATAATTAAAACAGGGAGTTTTGCCAGTGCACATATGTAGAAAATGCTAGATTTCTAATCTTACTTATTTTATGACCTTGTGAAATTTAAAGAAGCTGATTCCACTTCTCCAGAAAAACAGAGGAAACTAGTCCAGAAGCATATTGAAAGTACATTTAACTACTTTGCAAGCTGATTAGTGTTATAATATAATTTTCTAGATTATTGTTATTTTGCAATGTAGCACATGAATCCATACACTCTTACAATGATATGTGTTTTGTTCCAAAATACATTATTTTCAGGACTTGTTCATAAGGTCAAGACTTTTTCTGAAATCCTCACAATTTTTTTTTTTTCTGAGCAGAAATAATGATTCTATGGGATAGGAAATGTAAGGAAATCTGCCTTACAACAATCCTGCCATAGAAAAATAAATCTTCCAAACCCAAATTCTTTTACTATGAAGGGCTTTAATCTAAATTCCTCTTTTTCTCTCTTTCCAATTATACTCCTCACCAACTTGCTTTAAACATGAATAATGCAATAATGTAAAAACATACCCCCTGGTCAGAAACTTACATCATTTCCAGCATAGACAGTTACAGGCAATTATAATACCAAGGTAATTACATACAGAATCATGTGAACTCTGACAACCCACTGAATGGTATTCCCCTGTATGTTACAGATTAAAAAAGTCAAAGTGTTTACTAGAAAAAAAACTTTCTTCTGGTAGCTGAATACATCTTCCTCTGACTGTACACACCTCCTAAAAATCCAGAAACATTGAGGCATTTTACAAAAGCAGTTTGTGTAAAATGCCCTAACGAGTCCCAAGAACAAGAGCATGGTGGGAAAACCAAGACAATCACAAATCCAGAACCTTTATATAGTCCAGCATCACATTCTTCTTCCTCAGTCACAAAGCTTAAAGCATTTTCCAATTAAACTGATCAGGGTAGCTGCCAAGATAAAATATGACTTTGGAATCCTGAAAGTTATTTTTGTCTAATTATCAAAAGGTTTCTCATTGTAGGCTCCTCATTTTGGTCAAGGTTCTCACCAAGGGACATTGGTCACTTTTCAGTGACAGAAGGTGAATAGTGTTCTTGATGGAAAACAAAAAAATCATCAAATATTTTAAAAATAGTGAAAATTCACTTTTCAATATACCATGTTTTCCTTAAGAATTATATTTTAAAAAGTGTGGTAATGAGAAAAAAAGTGCTTAAAAGCCATCAGTGTTCCATACAGAGATGTATTTACTATGATGATAATAATGGATAAGCAAATAACTACTTTTTTTAATCAATATTTAATGCTTCCAAATCAAAATGACAAGGTAGAGCCCATCGATATTCTGCATCTGCTGCCAAATTCAGCCAAATTAGACATCAAGACATAAAATTATCTAATTGACAGAGAGGACTAGAAAAAAGGTAAAAAAACAGCAGGAAAAAAGGACACTAACTAGTAGACATAGCAATTGTCAGGTTTTTTATATTTAATCTTACATTTCATTTACATTTTATTAATGTTTCGATATTTGCTATCACCTATTATGACCCATGCACTTGTAGATCACATTCATTTGCAGGCATGCATAATCCCTTTGAATTTATACAGTTTATAGTTTCATTGCATATAGCTTCAAATCTTGAAAATCACTTTGGTATTTAGTCAGTCATGTCACATGTCAAATGACCAGTGCTTACCCTCAGTGGGGATGTGACAGGCAATGATACTGAGAAAATTTGTGCAAGTTATGACTTAGAATAACTTGCAGCTACTGATGTTAGATTTAAAAAAAAAAAACAAAAACCAAAAAAAACCACATGTTGTGCCCTGGACAAGTTGCTCCACGGGATCTTATTCCTGCTTCTACAGACATAACAAAGCAATGACAGTCTTTAGACAGGGAAACCAACTTGTAGAGGTAGAAAAGCCCCTCCTGGTATACAGTAGGTAAGCCAATGGAAAATGGCAATGCAGAACAGCTGGGATCTAAGAATGTTCAACTGATTTGATTCTGTATAAAGCACAGGCCATAGAAACGTGTTCCTAAGCTCAATGAACTGCCTTAAACAGGAGAATATTTTGTTCATGATGATTAAGTAAAAAGCAGCTTTTATGAATATAATTGTCTATACAAGTGAATTCTTGTACAAAACTTTGGTTTAATACACTAGCAAGATTTTGACATGGTATTTTCATGATTGATGAGACATTCTAAGTTACTTTTGTATTCAATCTATCAACTTTTGTCCAAACTTTATGGAGATATATTACATGCACATCTCAATACAAAATTAAGTTGGAGAAATACTCTAACATATTTCAAAATTTCACACTTAATTAGGCTTTGTGAGCAATTATAGCCCTTTTTAAGTCTCATGGGGTGAAAGATCACATTTTTTAGTAACTGCCATATTAACAGACAGGAAGTCAGAACAACTGACTGAGAAAGACCTGATTTCTTATGAAAACAAGTATAAAAAAGTCACTGGATTTTGACTTCCAATTTCAAATTTTTTTCTCTGGGTAGAAATGACTGAAACCATTAAAGATACTAAAAGAAAATAGTATTCTTCAACACACTTTTCAATAAATTGCTATATCAACTGCCTGTAGATCAGATGTCAAATGTGTGATTCCTCTTCAATCCATTGTGATAATTAGTTTACTACTTTACTGGTTTCTTTTTCGTCCTTAGTAGCAAAGAGTTGTCTGAATGGCCTTCACATACAGACAAGTTAACACTTACTAAGTTATCTTTTAAACATTTCCACATACAGCCCCTACTAATTAGCATAGATTTGTCTATTTCTATTCATGTAAATAAAATTATCTAGCTTTTTACATCAGTCCCAAAAGCATTGCCTTTACTTCAGCTTCCCGCTGATCAAAGAATACATGATGAGTGGGATAAGCAGAGACCTTGAAAACAGAGTATTTACTGAGCTCTTGTTTGTCTACAAAAAAAAATTTAAATGTTCAGCATTAAAGGTAAGGCCACGGGAGATTTGCCTACACAGTGCTAAATAAATATAAGGCATGTTTGGGTTTGTTCCCTTGTGCCCTAAACTCTTTCCTCCCACCCCCTAAAGTAGTTCCCTGCAGCAAATTGGCTCCATTAACATGTTTCTCTCTCTTGTGACTTACATGGCAACACTCCAATATTTACTTGGTCATTCTCCAGTGAAGTACAACATCTTTTGGTACTAAAGACTCTGAAGACTATTAATTGATTTCAAACAACACTACCACACATACACTAAATTTGCAAGGATCTTCCAAGAAAGTTTGAAACTTAGTGGGGGAGCCTGGTTTGTTCAAGGCAGCACTGAAGAATGAAGTTCATTAAGTTACAATCTATTTGAACTTCAATTAAACTTGAATCTATGGATATCCTTGGATCAGGACTAGTACATGGTGGAGCAATTGCTATCTTTTCCCATCAGGAGGGAAGTAATGATTGCAGTTGGTCATTTCTGCTGGTGACTTCTTAAAATTTCAATATGAATATGAATCTAATTAGGGACCCAACATTATATTCTCCCATGTTAACATATATACACATTGCTCTGACATTGTTATATTAAAAAAAAAAAGTTAAAATGAGTGATGCAAGAACTTAAAAGCCTTGGGGTTTGGAAAAGCTTCAAAAACCAGCAAAGACATACACAGTTAAAGAAAGAAACAAAGAGAATCCCACGATATCCTATGATCTTCCCTCCCATCCCAGATGCTTACCACCACCAGAGAGCTTCTTATCTCTACCATCCTCCACATGGGGACGATCCAAAGCTGTTTCTTTGTAGAAAGAAAAGAAGTTCCAACATAGAAGCTTTTTGTGCATCTATTGGCTGCCTAACCTCTCCTCTTTCTCCCAGTTACTGCTCCTTGCTGTGTAGCAGTTTTGTGTTGACCTACTGGCAAATTTGATAATAACAGACTATTCTTTGAAAACCTTTATCATTTTCCCTGTCACTTAAAGTGGGATGCTGTACAGCATCTTCTAGCTCCATTAATTTCATCTCAAATGATTGTTTCAGTATTTGTCAGTCTCTGTCAATTCAACCTTCCATTTTGCTGGGCACACAAAAGATGGCTACAAAATGTCAATTCTCTCTACTCATGTTTGAGAGATACAAAATAAAAACAGTGCAGAGATTTAAGATGAATTTTCATTTGAAGGCTTTTTTAAATTCGACAGCAAGGGGGGTTTTTTTGTACGTGTGTGTGTGTGTGTGTGCGCGCGTGTGTACAAAAGTAAAAGCAGATTCTTAGATACTGTGGGGCAAATAGACCTCCTGTACCCAGGAGTTCTCTTATATAAATCTTATATATACATATATATATATATAAAGAAGCTCTACTATGTTTGGCTGCACATCGTCAGAAACTAAAACAAGTGAGCAAATGTGAGAGAAATATTGGACTGTTGAGAAACTGTCAAAACCGTCTCATTTTCATCTCTACCTAACGGCAATACTTGCAGTGTGGCACGTTCTGTCAAACATCTTTGTTTGGGTGCAGAAACACACAAAAATGTCCATGAAAACTCTTCCACAGGAGAGAGTCTGAGATTATGTATGTAGCTGTAACCAAAGTTAGTCACTTTTCAAAATTGTAATTGTATATAAGAGGGCTGTTGCACTGAGTGTATCATTAAAAACAGACTAAAATAGTAACAGAACAGCTACCATGAAAAATTCATGTTGCAAAATTAACCTACCCATTTTAACAATATGTAATCACGCATAAGAGAAGGTTTCTTTGAGGAATGTAGAATGACTCAATGTTAAATTATATGATGGCTGAAAGCATTTAGGACCGTTCAGAATCTAAAACATTAAAACAAGGTCTGAAAAAACCAGCTCTGGAACTTTATATATACAGAGTTATATATATATATTCTTACTGAGAATGCTTATATGGGAAGCTTTTATTCTACTCTTAGTAGCAGGAAATAAGGAAAGATATTCTCAGCTTTTGAATTTCAACTTGAAAATTCCAGTATGAGAAAATCATGGGAAAATATCCCAAAGGACATGGTTAGTGTACTTGCTTTGCTTTAAGCAGCCTGCCCAGTGTTTTCCTTACTTTTATGGTTAACTAAACACTAGAGATTTACTGTTGGCTATTTTAAGAGTCCTTCAGTTTTTGAGAGCTGCAGAACCAATTGATTTTGGAAGAGTAATAGGATATCAGTGCCAAAGAGAGTGACATCAAGCAAATGTCACTGTTGTACAAAAATGATAAGAAAAAATTGTCTATACGTTTTCTTCTTAAATCAAGAGGAAAAGGAAGGAAGGAAGGAAGGAAGGAAGGAAGGAAGGAAGGAAGGAAGGAAGGAAGGAAGGAAGGAAGGAAGGAAGGAAGGAAGGAAGGAAGGAAGGAAGGAAGGAAGGAAGGAAGGAAGGAAGGAAGGAAGGAAGGAAGGAAGGAAGGAAGGAGAAAAAGTAAAAGAAAAAACTAAAAGCAGCAATAAAGAGGGGTCTGTATGGTACCCACACCTAAATATAACAAGAATGAGAATTGCTGAATTTAGTTGCCCTGAGAGGGTGATAATTTCTGTCACACTGTAAAATTAATAGCTTTTTCCCCCCAAGAATATAAGAACTGAAATCTGGCACAAATGCAGAATGTACAACAAAATATTAATGAGCAGATAATTCAGCCACTTCTATGACTTTTAGAAAATATTTTTAATTACTGTTTGCATATGATAAAAATGGAATGATCTACCAAGAAAAGTAATGAACTTATCAGGGAAGTGAGTCTCTGCTAAAAAATATATTGACGTCACAGAACAAGGAGCTTGCAGATTTCTCAGCACCAACTATTTCAGTTCTCAACGCAGCCATGACTTCCAGAAGAACACAGATTCTCTTTTGTCAAGATGTAGCCAGAGTATATTGGCAGATTCTCCACTGACTTCAATAGTTACTGGATGAAAACTAATGAGCAGATACTGAGAGGACCCCAAACAAATTCTATTATATACTTGGAGTCTTGGCCTGAGCTTGCCCTGGTACTACTGACTACAACCAGAATGAATCTGCTAGCAAACAGAATAATTTTGTTTAAAGAAGAAAAGCACCACAGTAATAAAAATGCCAGAAATATAAAAAAACTGTATGTCACCACTCATGTATTTAAAGAGGACAGCTGTTGTTCTTAAGATATTTAACCCATCGCTACCAAAGAAGAAAACCTTGGAAGTAATTCTGCACACTTTTTAAAAACAGCAGTACTATATGTTACATTTGAAAATATCCTCTGTTCCTTTCTAAGTGGATAATTTTCAAACTATTAAATTAAAAAAATTATCATAAATAGTTTTTTTTTTTTGCCCGCTCAAAAATTCTGGAAAACTTAACAACTGAGTATTTTCTCTTTAAGAAACCTTAGGTTGTATCTTGCTTGCAAGTTCATTATGAAACTTAGACTTTCAGAATTAAATTAATTTTGAATGGAGGGCAAAATTTTCATGTGACAGCTTGTTTCCATGGTTTATCCCTTCCAACTGAGTATCATCTGTGTTCTGGTTTATCCACATATGTGGAATTCATTTTTCTAAGACATGAATGGAACTTTAGAGTAATACACTACTTTCAAGTATATTTCAAGTATATTTCTCATCTCCGTAAGTATACATTTTTTAAATAATGAGAAAAAGCATAGGCCTAAGTATTTTATTGAGTCTAGAAAATGTATTTTATATACAAAAGCTTGCAAAATGAAACCATTTTTTTCCACACATATTCTCAAATAGTCATGCTAATATTTGTCTATTTTTATAAATGTTTCTTCTTGAAAAAAAATGTTACTGGAGTACTCTTGGAAACAGGCTACAATAAAAATGTGATCACAGCTAGGGTACTTAAAAAAAAAAGTATGAATATACTTGGGGTTTTTTATGGTATTTATCCTGCTCTATAAATCATCAAGCAGTATGAATTTAGTGAAAAGACTTACTGTCTTAATTCAATAGCTACATTTTAAATTCTGGATTACAGACGAACTTTGCTTCCATACAGAGCAATACAAACAATTACTGGCATCTCCTCTTTAATTTTTAAAACAAAGCATCATCTCCTTTTCTTCTTGAAGACAAGAGAAAAAGGGACAGTAAGTATCTTACATTAAAAATTAATATAGTTTGACAACTGTTATGTGCTCAAATTAACAAAGATAATTTCTCTGATAATGTGCTGTTCATTTTTATTTGTGTGGTCTTTCAAGGCTGTGGGAAATATGAAAAAAAGCTATAAAAAATAAGAAGAGAAGGAATCTTTTGAGGATATTTAACCACAAACATACTATACTTTCCTACAAAAAAAGAATAGTGAAGCAGTGCATCTTGAATGGATCTACTCTTTGAAACATGAATATGAGTAATGAAACATGTTCTGATCTTTCGTATTTATATTTATATATAGTCACAAATACTAAATTCTCCAATATGGTTCACAGGGATCAATTCTCAGAAAAGAGACTTACCAACCAGCCTGAGGAAAAAGAAAAATCAGATTGCTCTTATATCAAAACTTTATAATGAGAAAAGCAATCTGCACACTGAAAACAACCTTGCAATACCTTTGACCCAAATCCTAAAGAGATTCTCAAAGTCAAAAATAAAATTATTTTACCAGTCTATTCATTTTTAGATTTAATTAGACAAGGGAAGTCAGGCACACTATGGGAAACCTTCTGTCCTCACTGTCAGACTCTGAAGAACAAAATAGCTGACAGGATTCAGTGAGTGTGTGTGTGTTCATAGTCATTAGACTTACCTTGACTTTGTGACGTTTAGATGGCAAGAAAGTTGTTTGCAAGAAATTCTGAGAAGCTGATCCCTTATATCACAATATTTTTTGCTGCTTCCTTTCAGTGCACTAAAAGATGCTCAGTTTGGAGAAATTTTTTTGAGACCTCTGTCTGCATATGAAAATCTAATCAGGGTACAAATAGAGTGTGTGGCTGTCTGTATAGTTATGTCTGCACATGTATTAGTTCATACATTACTGGCAACCAAAGTAGAAAGCTTTCCCTGTTTCAGACAGCTCCCTTGTTAAGGGTCTTTCTTCATCTTTTGAGCTCTTTCCTGTATTTGACACTCACCACTGCCTAGTCCTTAGCCAGAATATCTGTTCAGAATAGACTCCTCATGTCTTGCATCTAACACTAGACTCCCTAACATTGATGTCTTTAATTATACTAAAACTCAAGTCAGGAGATGATAACTTGTGGGCAGCTCTGTATGGTGAAACACCTTACTTGAGCATAAGCCATCAAAAGCTATATCCTAGACAATGTCAATTTATTTAGAATTAGGAGAGACTTAACTAAAATTAAGAACTTCCGTTCACAAATGTTAGATGCCATACTTATTTCCAGGGCCCTGCCAATAAAAGTTTCTAAAAGTGGAGGAAGCTCCAGCCCGATTTGGGCACATGCTGCACTCCCAGAGTACAATAGAAGAATGGTCATGCTTATGGGCTTGAGGTTTCTTCTAAGCTAACCACAATGCTTTCCTGGAAACCAGCGAACCAAAGAGTTTATTTTCCTTTTTTTCCCCCCCAGTTTCTCCTCTACTCACAGCTATTTTAAAAACTCTAGAAATTTCAAAATATTAATGGAACACAATTCAGTCAAAGTTTTCATGGCTTTATTCCTTTCATACTCTGTTCAATTGAATTGTTTCCAACTTTAAGACTATTAACAAGGATTATTTCAGATGTTTCATTTTACATTAAGAATGATTCACAATATGGATAGCCTTTACTTTTAGCATTACTCCCAGCTTCTTAATAAGTGGAGTTACTGCTTGCCTTGAAACCCATTCATCCCCTGCTTGGCTTGGAATGCAATTATGTGTATTTCTGGCATCATGACACTGCTTTCAGATTGAATTGTTACATCAACCATCATACAGTAGGACCAGTTATTGCTGCAAATTCAGGATGTAGAACTATCAATGACATACATGGGAGCAGAGTGGAACTGAGCTTCATTCATTAGAAAGGAGAAGAGCAGAAATATTTTATGAATTTGTATCCAAATCAAGAGACCTCAACATGAGATAAAAAATGTCAATCACGTCCCTATTTCTGAAAAGACATCATCTATTCATTATTAAAACATTTCAAATAAAAGACATATTAGTGTGTATAAAAAGGTGTTTGACTTGCAAATAAAAGAGAATTTTTTATTTTAGATGGAAAAAGAGAATTTGTGTAACCTTCATCTTCACCAAGAAAATAAAAAATTAGTCTTTTATTGACAAAAAAGAACCTTCTGGTTTTGTTTGTTTTTTTTTCTTTTTAGCCAGGGAATCACAGAGAAATTAATCAGTTTTTCACATAGCTCCACATGGAAGACTCCCTACTGCTGTTTGTAAGCCTCAAAAGCTTAGTTCTTACCCCCTTTTGTAAAACATTTTGGGCTCCTCAGCTCAAAGGCATTGCATAATTGCAAAGCATTACTGTGTTTATGCTGTTACCCTCAGGATATAAAACATAAGAAATTTTTGTGGCCTATGATTTCACTCTATATACTAGTCTGCCTTAACTACTCCTAATGTTGTTTGCAGCTGTAGGAACTGGAGAACAGTTGTATTTTTTTAAAGAAGCAAATGGCTAAATATTTTATTTTGAGGGACCTTTCTCAGTTTGAGACAGCCATTTTCCTTTACAGTCTTCTAGAGGTTTGTATATTGGAGCTTCTGGACAATTGGCTCAAGTTATGCTCTATGAATATTCAACAAATTTCCCCCCTCCAGTAAAACCACGTTGATGATCTGCTTTCATGAGTTGTTAATCACATTCCACCCCTGCTGTGAGGGCTTGAATCAGCCATTCAGTACAAATACAGTTAGTTTACAGATCTGGGGGTGGAGGCTGGTGAGCAGAAGGGTCAACAAGGGGAGTTTATCCAGCAGTGGAATAGCCAACACGAATTGCATTATTCTGCAAAGTAAGGAGAGGAAAGCTGCATGAACTTTGCAAGCAGTCTTTCACTGAAGACAGGCACTAATCATCTAAACTCCAAAGACTACCTTTGCTTTGTCCTTTCACTAAAGAGCATGTGCATAGAAAGCAAAAGGTCTGGATTTATTAAGAAAATTTTAACGCTTTTCTCTGTATTTCAGGTGAAGAAGCAAGACTCACTGGTTTCTCTGGGATCTGATATTGTTTTCACCTAGCCCTTCACATAGTTTTAGTTCATGGTTAAAGAAATAAAAAATGAAAGTGAATATCATGGCCACGAAAGGGCTGATGGAGTAGGGTCAGTCTGCACACTGAATAATTTCCACTCGAGTCGGTTTACATGTATACTGTCCTTCAGCATCACATTAAGTTTCAAGCAAACCTTGAACAGGCGGACGACAAAGCCCGTCTTTCCAACCTGCTGAGGTTTCTCATCTTCTTTCTTGAAAACCTTTTCTTATATTTCTGAAGTGTTGCTCTCCATTTTCCTCTAATCTGAAGAATTGCTTCACTAGGAAATTCCTTTGCTGAGGAATTATCTGATAGATTACCTACCATTCTCTGTTTCAGTCTTCATAGAGAGCATTAGTGAGTCACTTTTAATTTCTTCCTTGCCAAGCAGGAGCAAAGCAATAAAAGCAATAATTTCCTTCATTCTTTACGTTTGGGGTGTTTTCCCCCCTCATCAGGTGTATTGAAAAATATGTTTCTTTGCTCTGTGTGAAACAACAATCCTACTACTCTTCCAAGCACACTGCTGCTCCTTCCAGGCTATAGTAGTAGTCTCCAAACACTGTGATGCTATCTAGCGTTTGGATAAAGGATCTGTCAAATATAGTCAGCCATTTTCCAGGTAGTATCTCAAAGAATTTTGTGCCACCCATTTCATTCAGGCACAAGACTCGGACCCATGTAACTCTAGATCAGGGTGAAAACACTCGGTGCTTTTCATTGTGTATTGTGACTTGTAATGGAATTACCAGTTATTACACCTACTTTTGTTGCTTTGCCTAACTAACAAAATTGATCTTCCTGATTGACAGCACTATTGTATGTATACTGAGACTCTGTGAGGAATGGATTCCAGAGCCACCCTGAGAGAGACAGACACTCCTTGTGGAACTACATATGAAGGTAACAAGTAGAACTTAATGGTGTCTCTGACCATGAGCTTGTTTTCTCCCTAAACATTCACCAAGGTTCAACTCAAAACCAAAACTCTGTTGTGATTCAGTGAAACCCATGGAGCTCCCTCCATATAAAGGGCTGAGCTTATCTGGGATTTAGCAGCTGCTGCAGGCTGTACAACAATATTTAAGTGTCTACTCTAGGACTATGAGAAATGAGTGTCAGCCATTCAGCCAGTGAAACAAATACCTGCATTGGTTTAGATTAACGCATTCAAACCAGTTGATTAATTTGTGAAAAATAATGTTAGGCGTTTTTTCTAATTGAATTTTCTGAATATTTAGTGAAGTAATTATTTATCTAAAATGGGATGCGTGTGTGTGCGTGTTTTAAAAGTATTTACTGACTATTTTTCAGCACAACTGCAGAAGCTTTGTTTCTAATCTCTGATAGAAGAAAACACTACTAAATAGAAACCTTTAGATATTACAAACATAATTCACCATTAATTTTCCAGAAGTATTTTGCAATCTTTGCTTAAAAAAAATCCCAAAGCAGTATTTTAATAGTTATTGGATCCAGCAAAGAATTTGAGAAAAGTGGTACAAAAGAAATATAAATAAAGTAAAAACAAAACACAAACTCGAACAGTTTGCAGTTTTCCATTATTCAATGATAGTGTTTTACAAACTGTACATTCCAAACCTATATTTGTTCAAATGCTTAATCAGTTGGAAGTATTTTCCTTTGACAATGATTTAAGCAAATTAATCTATTTCTTTATGTTGAACCCAATTTATCAAATCATAGTTCCTACTCAATTAATTCACTGACAGCAAAAATTCCCACTTTAAATAATGTGATCCCCTTCTGAATTCATAGCAATTCATGTTGCCTTACAGAAACCCCTCTCAACCTTGCCAAATGCAACCAACAGTAACAGAGACAGCAGGCTATAATTTCTGCATTCAGACACAAATGTACTATTTTATTTAGGATTTAAGGATTTGTTTGTTTTAGTTAGCTGAATTTCCTTGTTTGTGGGGTATCTTTGCTTCCCTGTTCTGTCTGAAGCACCAGGCTAGGCACCAAAATGGAATGCCCCTTTAAATGCTCCTCAGCCTGACTGAGAGCATGAGCTGCATTTTCACTGCCGTGGGCTTCTACGGAAGCAGGCCATTCAGTGAAATACTCCTGTGTTCACTGTCCTTTACTGCATTCCCTCTGGGCCTTCAAAGGCAAGACACCTTCTCCCAGCAGGGCTCAGACTTGTGTTGAACACAGCAAAGCAAAAGATACCAAAATACAGAAAAAAATATATGATCTAAAATATATGGAACAAAGGTTACGATCCCCAAAGTCCCAGCAACCCATAAGGCCCAGGTCACTCAGATGAGGAGAGAGGAGCTCAAGAGTAGCTTCCAACCGTTGCTTTCTTCCTGGGGGCTAACCCATGTGTTGAGTCTCCTGGTTGACTCTGCAGCAGTCACGCCAACAAATATTTCTTTTAAATCACTGAATTGAGTAACTTTGTAACATGAGAGTCAGCAGGTCTGGTGCATTAGTTTTAAAATACCCAGCCTGGGCAAATAGCAATGAAAAACAGATGTGTAGAAAGAGGAAAAGGTGCTCATTTCAGGTTTTGTGAGGTTTTCCAGATAATCTGAATTACACATTTTTTGAGTGTGAATGGTTCTATCTGTTTCTGCAAGGGCTTACTCTTCATAAAATTAGTGATCTGTAAAGAATTTCAGCTGCAAGCACACCTGAATCAGATTTGGTCCTCAGTTGCCCTTCTGTCTTACACCAAACAGGAGTAAGCACTGGCATGAAATAGACTTCTTTCTAAGATTTCATCTTGGTGTGCCATTGTCTTCCACCAAAAAAAACCCAAGCGGAAAATGAGATACCCCAGCACCTACCAGGAAGCTTTAATTGTCTTTTTCTGATTGCATGAGACAGGTACTTATACCTGTTGCTCAGCCTGCCATTTATTCTGCTTTTATTTGAAAAGTTTCTGTTAGTTATACCTTGGCCAAATATGCAGGTGGGAATGTTTGCAAAACCATGCAGAGAAAAAGTGACTATAGTACAGTATAAAAGCTCTGCTGTTAAAATGATAGTACTATACTCCCTGGCAAGATAGTGATTGTATTATAAAATCTGCATAATGAATTTCAGCCTACATCAAGAATGCAGAATGTGACAACATTATAAGAAGTGAGAGAAACTGGAATTTTCATTATAGCTCACAACATTCTTTCCAAGTCCTAACTTAGCTGCTGGAAGTGTTTGCAAATTGCCCTGCCTTTAAATGCTGCTATTTAAATCAATAACTTTAACATTGTCAACTTCCACAGAAAGTGAATAGCATGCAACTAAAACAAGTAAGATCACTTTTGTAACTTAAAAAGAAGTATAAGCTTGGGTTCAGTTTTAGCACTTGAAATGCTAAAAAGAATACCAACACTATGCAAAAACTAAGCACAAAAAGGAGTTTCTGAAGCTTTTCCTTGTGTTATCTTTGCTATATACTACATAAAGACAGCAATGCTTTTAAGAGAACTCCTGTCCTCTTTGATATCCACTACATTTGTGTTTGTAGAGGGATTTTGGTATACATTATCAACCTACTTTGTATTTAAGAGAAGCCCTTTGACCTCAATTCTACCTAATAATATCTTTCAAGAGATTTTATTTGAGGGATGATTGTGCCTTGTATACATAGAGATGAAATCTTCTAATAGCTATTTGAATTAAATAAAATTGACATTTAATTTCTAAAATCCCCCATTTATTTATACGTGGGATAGTTTTTGTTTCTTGCACTAAAAAAGGTTGTTGTTTTATATGTTTCAGTCACTAAAGCCGTCAGTGTGGTGAAAACTGCACTGTGTTGGAGCTTCACTGAGCATCTTTTTATCTGTTTTCATTTCTCTCAGCTAAAATATGAGGCTGTGAGTATTCTTCAGCTTGGAAAAATATACAATATTTCATTCAACACTCATTCATTTGGGCTAAACATTTTTTAGTTTTGGATATTTAGATTATTGCAACTCAGTAATATTGTATGTCTAAGGAGTGACTTATTTTTCTAAACTGTGTTTTTTTCCAGTATTTATGAAATATTTCTGAGATTCCTGCAGTTGCATTGAAAAAGAAAAGCTATCACATTCCTTGCACTTTATCTTGTCTGGACCTCTAAAAATCCTTGCCTCTTTTTACAGCATGTGAACTTCTTCATATGTGATGAATTACAAAGAAATATTTCTATTTGTTGACTATCATTGTGGAAGTTCTTGACATCATAGAAAGGGGTTATAGATATGAGCAATGAAAACAGATTTTTTTCTTCTTCCTTGTTTCTATGCAGCCACTTTCAGTGGCTCTTAAAATATTCATGATTCCCACACAAAATGCAAACTGTAAGAGGGGTGATTTTCTTATTGCTTAATCACATGAACTAGACAAACACTTAGCTTGTATTGATTCTTCAAGCGAGACATCATTATAATTAAAATAGCAGCCCTCTTTTTTTAGGATTTTAAGTCTTCTTGTAGATTACCATTTGAAAACTATCATTCTCAAAGGCCAATTAAAATTGCACTATTACTGCATTTCACAGCTAAGATAATACCACAGCTAATGTAAAACTGCTTCTTAAGACCTCAAAAGGTCCCTTTAAAGCAAAGACTCAGTGCCTAAACACATTTCCTCAGAAAAAAACTTCTGCCTTCTGGCAAAGAAATGTGTATCTGTAACAGTAGTGAAGGAATTGCATACATTACATACCAGGTAGCAAGTTATTTTAAGAATAATTTCTTCTTTTAATTTCATTTAAAGTTACATACAACTTAACTTTATGCACACATCTTGATTTTTTTTTAAATTTTTTTTTTCTAAAACTAAAATCACACTGCAGGTTTACCAAAAGGAGAGATTTTTTTATTAAAAAAATTAGAGAACAGCCTTGGAATTCAAGAGTTGGGATATCTGCTTCTCTCTTTAGGCTGCTATTCATAAAACTTAAGGAAATGAAATTTTCATTTTTATTCCTTTTGAAGACTGTGTCATTAAAGAGCTCAAGATTCTTAAGGAGTATAATTGGCTAAGCTTAAGAACAGAAAAGATGGAAGAAAATTTCTCTCTCTGTGATATAATTTCAAAGAGTAGTTCAATTTTGATGATACTAGAATTTTTTCTCATACTACATTTTATCTGCTAGTAGTTTTTTTCGTGAAGTTTTATACTTAGCATAGCTGAATCATACTTAGCATAGCTGAATCAGAGTCTCTGACTTGGGGGAAGTGATCACGATGCTAGAAACGTGTATGAACCTCCATAACACATAACATGCTGCTGTTGGGTGCTACAGACTCATAAAAGACATGTTCCCAGTCAGCTTTCTGAAGCTTGACTCACAAATACCCTAATATCCTATCAAAACTAATGACAGTTTAAAACAATTTATTTTCTAATCCTAGTGTACTGCAAAGCAGTGTTCTAGCCTCAAAGGCTTTCTCTCCCCCTATTTAATCTCTTCCACTTCTACTCTTAGTCCCACACTTTCTTTTATTTTTTAATTGCAAAACATATTTTCTGTGTATTCAATTTATTCCTTTTTTGTGTCTGCTCCAGTTTTCGCCTTCCCTCTATTTCCCCTTCCTCTTCCCATATCCCTTTTAACAGTCACCTTAGTTGGCTATCAGACTACACCACTTCTCCCATCAGCATCACCTCTGCTACACTAAGATTCAGACACTTTCAAAGAAAGCAGTGCTCTTTTTGATAATCCTTGACATGCGTCTGTAAATCTTAACTTTTACCTGTAATGATTTCCTAGAGTTTTGACCAAAAATTTGCATATAAAATATAAATACTAAATAATCAAATAATCCATCATTTAATTACAGCCTGTCTTGAAATCCAGACAAGTTTTCTTTGTCACCTGGAGTTAGCAGGTCAATTTTTTTTCTAGACAAACATTAAAACTACCAGTTCCCACCCTCCCTGTCTCCAAGCTAGTTCCTCTCAAAAGCAGGCTTTCAAAGCAGTGACCTCATGAGTAGGAAATACAGGATATTCTTTTGCAGAAGAAGAGCTGTTCAGTAAGGAAGACTTCAACCTCTTAGCTGTCGAGGGCTGCCCTGACTCCTATCAGATCCTATTGCCAGTCTCAAGAAGTCGCTGTATTTCACCATACAGATATCTACTTCAACACTGGGTTTTCCCAGCTAAAGGAGTTGGCAAAGAGACAAAAATAGAAACCATTTTCACAGAACAAGTGGAAGGTTACAATTTATACAGGGTCTAATCTTATTCCCTGCCTGTTTTATGTTGCAAGTATATCACCCTATATGAGAAGTTGTCCTCTGTCCAGGGAAAGCCAGCAGTCCCAGGTAACTGCACAGGTGTCCCAGTTCCCTCACGAGTGAACTACTCACAGAAAGTTTCTGCATTTTGTAAAAGACAAACGTACATCATTCACCAAAATTTTTTTCTTTGGCTAAATAAGATTGCAAATGATGCTTAGACCTGCAGAGTACATGATGAGTTATGTGTAGAGCACATAAACTGACAGGGCACTCATCAGTAAGTTAGGAAACTGAGATTCATATCACTGCTCAAACTCACTCACCTCAAAATTCTTGAACAGGTTGCGAAGTCTTTCATTTCATACCTGAAAAAGTGATGTCTGTGCTTTATGTGAGAATTCAATGAATGAATACATCAAGCCACTACAATGTGCACACACTGCAGTGCTTTGTAAACATTATCGCTCTCCACGGTGTTTAAGAAAGTTTGTATGCAAGAAACATCTTTGGTAAAATTGACAGTCAACTGGATTTTTATTTTTCTGAAGCATCCTTAATAATAGGTAGATATTACTGTCAGTGGCATTTGACTACTCTTTAGTTGCTTTTCTTCATAAAACAGCATTTTGAAAAGGCTTGGTTTCTATGCAATATTTCAAAGTACATACATTGTACTAAAATATGTATTTTGACAAATACATAATATGCCGTGACTGCCTAAAAATATCTCCCTTTCTGAAAAATCATTAATCTTATTATATTCCTGATAGTTTTTTATTGGCTTATTATTTTAAAATATTACAGCCTTATGTCTTTATCTTTTTCATGCTTTGCTTTTGTTATGTGACTTTGATACTTCTCAAAGCCCAGAATTATTAATTATATTAATCATGGGACACACATTAGATACTGTAATAAATGTAATATATATCTCCAGGAACCATCTTAAAAGTAGTGCTCACCAAAGTGTAAAAACATCATCACAGACAGTCCCTGTTCTCAATAGTTTCCATCTGACTGGTAAGATAAACATGGAGAAAGAAAGTATGACAGACAAACAGACCAGCCATCACACTATTAATTTCAACTTGGTTCATAAAGAATGCAGATACAGATACACAGTCATTTGTAAGAACTGAGGTTTACTCAAGAGAAAATTAACTAAGTAGAAAGAAATGTGAGCATAGGGAAGTGAGCAGAGAAGGCAAAGAGAGAAGTGACAGGTGCAATGAGGGAACGGGTAGGACAAATTACCAGTCACTCGGTCACCACACAAAATAACCAAAAGACCAATCAATAAAGATTCCGAGAGATCTGATACATTTCCTTCATTTCCACACAGTACTATTTCATTTGGAAGATGAAATAGTAGTTTTCTACATGAAATACATTTCTGTGTAGGAAATCCTCATTCAGTCAAAGAGAATCCTTTATGTACATTTCCTTTCCTTCTTGGCTTGATATATTACACAAACCACATGCAAGATGGTAACAGAATACTTAAACAGCAGCTGCCTGGGAGTTAAAACTCTTCTCTAGTACAAACAACTTATTGCCAAGCAAAGCCAAGGAGATGCAGCTCAGTTTTGGGACTTTATTGGACTCTTTGACTCCTGTCTTAAAGATTCTAGCTGCTTGGGTAACACAAAAAAGATGTTGCCCCTGGTATCAATCTGGAGCAGTATGGGAGAGTCTGAGAGATTGGTTCCATCTGCCCCATTCCTCGTCTCAGTGGAGTAGGTTTGCTGGCAGCGAGCCACTACCTGGCCTTTGTCAATCCCTGATAAGACTGTGGCTTAAGGACAGATGCTTTTCCCTTTCTCAAATCCTGCATCAGCTTTTGGCTGTGCCCAAGCAGTTGGCTTTCTGACTTTAATACTACTTAAAAGACATCTGTTTTCTGAGGCTTATCTAGTTCAGTAGCAGTTTTGTTGGGTTTATATTGATAACAAGTAAAACTCCTTGGGACACATCGCATGAATGGTGCTGTGAAATAGCAATTTGTATTTGCAACTGCTGTTTACCTCTGCACAGTGATCAATATCTGCTGTATTTTGCCCTCTTAATTCACAAAATATGAGTTTAGAATGCAATCTTTTATTACCTATTCCTCATAACAAATCAATGTTCCTATGTAATATCAGTCTCCCTTATTCAGACCTAAAATCTGTGACTTTGTAGGCTTTTTTTCCTTCAAGTCAAATAGATAAAACTCTGAAGTTGCTTTATCAGGAGGATGTAACATGGATTGGAACAGCAATCCAGGCTTTTCTTTGGATGTTTTAACTATCTTTTCCTGTAGTAAGCAAATAAATACAATATGTCCAATGGCAAGCTGGGTTTAAATTCCAAAGCAATGACCCTAACTGATCTGATGGAAAATTTGTGTCTCCAAATTTCAGGGGAAAACTAAAGGTGTTATCAAAGCACTAGAAAGTTTAAAAGGCCTTATTAATAACCTAGGGATGTACCAATAAATTGTTCAAGCTTCAGATCATAAACTTTTTACAATATGAAGAAATATCAGATTATCTGTGATTTATGTAGTTTTTACCTTTTTTTTTTAAGGCTGTTGTAACTTAGGTTCTTGGATATTATATTTATTCATGGTATTTCCTGGCTGAGTACCAAAATTGGGTGTGGAAAAAATAAAAGTTTTAGGAAGGATTAAATAAGAGCAAAGGCCACTTGAGGCTGGCTTAGGAAAATGTGTGATAGCTTACTGAAATCCTTGCCACTAGGCCTTTCTCTTGGCCAGTGCATGTACTCCATGGCACTTGACTCATGCAAATATGATAAGAAAGCAAATTAATTGGACACAGACTTCTTTAAAGATGTTTGATAGCACCAATCAGATAAAGTGCTTCTTGTGATCAGTAGGCAACTCCTGAGTCCACATTTCCCAGGCTGTAGATGACTCTGAGGTGATTGTCAGGTAACCATTTTCCCTCACAGCTGCAACAATTCATACCTGTTATTAATGAAATAGAGACATCACAAGCAGATCTTATCACTAATTTTCTCTCTGTTTCTCCTAACTTAGCCTATTATTATCCTAAATGCTGGAATAGGATTTAGCTTCTCCAGCACCTTTCACAGCAAATTTGTTACTCATAAAGTACAGAAGCCAAAAATAGAAATGTGGGTCCATATGCTGAAATTAAACCATCAAGAATTTTTGTTGATAAATAATTCCACTGATAACAGTAAGTCCACGTTACTTTGCTCAGTCTTTCTGGGGCACTTCGGGCAATATTCCTCACACCTAACTTCAGGTATTTAAAATATGTTTGACTAGTTTCGTTCCATGTGGAAATAAGTAGATAAACTGCACTTTGAAGGCACTAGTCCCTCTCCAATGACTAATAGCATGACACTGACTACATGCTGATTCAACCACATGCAATTATTTGAGATTAACTACTAGATCCCAAGTATAGACTACTATAATTGTAACCCACTTGATGGATAGATTAGTTGAGATTGATCTCAGTACTAGAATCTACTAGTGGATTTTACTACAACCAAAAGATCATAAATATAGAATATACATATAAATCTTACCCATTTGATAGAAAGAGTGCCTGTAGGTGCTTTGCCAAAAAATAAAAAAAAAAGGGCCTGCAATAGGACAGCAAAAGAGTCCCTTGATTAAGCCAGTTTTGTCCAAGGAAATTTCTTGCCATAAAATTTATTTGAGGAGAACAATGTGATGCCTTTCCCAGCATTCCTCCTTCCTCTAGCTGACACAGTGAGGCATTTAGTAGAGAGGAAAATATTTCAAGGAATATCAAGAGAACTGTAAAAATATATTCCCTTTGTGCATGTTTGTTTGTTTGGCACATTCTTGCTCTGGGTTTTTTTTCCAAGCAAGCATGGCTTATTGAAAATGACTGCTATTTTCTGACCTTCATGATAAGTAAAATAACTGTATATAATTACATGGCAGAAGCAAAGGAGGGTTTCAATTGATTTAATTTATTTATATCTCTCTTAATCCTATTTCATCCATTCAGTTTTATCACCTTTCAGTCTCTGCTGCTGTCTGTTATCACTCCAGCCCTAAACCTTCCACAGTCTGGCTATAACCACTGTAGTCTTTTTATTTCTGGCACTTAGCTGATTCTAAAAACTTTTATCCCCACTGAATGTAATCTGACCACTTAACTTTTCTATATCTGTTCCTTTACTCCATTGTCTGCTTTTACCAGCATATTGAATCTCTTTTGTTTGCCTCTTTACTTTGACTATATGATATTTGTTTTCTGTGGACTGAAGTAGGTCTCAAGGCAGACAAATAACCAGTAATCTATGTGCCATTTTCAGTGTTTGCTTTGGATATGGTATAATCTGATAACAAATAGAGTGACATTTACTGTGGTTTTTTATTCACAGGCTTTTCTATCATCTCATGGAGATAGCTGTCTTCATGACAGAGTAATAACTTGCCACTATACCATCCCAGGATTCAATATCAAAGCTTTGTAGGAATCAGCTTTCAGAGCAGGCTGAATCTGATGTCATATACGTTTTGATAGGACACAGATTACTTCATTTAACCTAATACGATTATGCTGCTAGTGGCAAGTTCAAAATGAAACTGTACTACAACACCATGAATAGTCATGCTGTGTACACAAAACCTTTCTTCTTTCCACTTACAAACATCAGAATGCCCTGGAAGAAGAAAAAAGCAAGCATAGATAGTGAACTATGTACTGTTAGTATGGTCAGGAAAGAATAGGAAAATAGAGAACTGGCCATTGATCCCGTACAAAAAAATCCACCAGGCAAGAAGTAACAAAGAGTTATTATTTCTTGGTTTGTTATCATTTGGGGAAAATATGATTTACTTTTAAATTTCTAGGATTAGAAATAAGAGTAATTTAGGAAAAAAATGAGACTCCTAATTTCTTATAAAATTTCAGCACAGCTTCAGAAAACACAAGGCAATTTCTATGCAATTATTACAGCATTCCTCAGTGAAATTCTCCCTCAGGAATCTTCATTTTTGGAGGGAACACAGTTAAGATGATATTTGTATAAAGAAAGCAGAACTTTCCAGAGTTATTTTGCAGGAATTATCCAACCATCCTGATGTAACTTAAAATGTTTGGAAAATACTGAAGTAAGTAATTCTATATGTCTTCCTGGAAAGACTTAGAATCAGAAAATTATACACCTCAAGACTTTAACCAGTGAAGTACCCTTTTGCCTGGTCTTAGAGAATTCTTTTAGTCTGTCTTTTCTTCCTTCTGTGTTACCCATAAGGGCAGATTACAATGTCAGGACCAGGACAACAACATTATTCAGAATAGTCAATTAATCCTTAATTGTTAGATGTGATAAAATGAATAATCTGAAAACATAGATGTTTCAAAGTAGGTTAAAATTAAGCTAAAGGAGCATATCATGACTAATGGAGAAAATTAAGGTCAGCTAGGTCCAGGTGGTTCATTTGATAAGCCACTCACAAACATGAAGGTGTTCTTACAGCTCTAAGAGCACAATAAAGCTCATCTGCGTAAATAAAATGAAAAATAAATTGATATGTGCAGTACAAATTTAGGTTCTTATGTTCATTTATATTGTTAACGCTTGGAAAGAAGTTGTTATTGAGGAAAGTCAGCCAGTGAATTATTGTAACCGTATGTAATAAATATGAGCAAAGCTTTTCACACCAGGTATTATTTGTATGAAGTCTCCACACCATAATTTCATCTTTAAGATGTGAAGAGGAGTGTCTTAGGCCATTTAATCAAAGATTTTCACATTTTATACCAATTACCAGTATATTTTAGGCACACACTCAAACACACCACTCACTACTTGATCATTATAATTACTGTGCATTCCATGTATCTGACACATGCCAGATTTGTAATTGGAAGGAAGAAAATTATCTTGAGACGTGCTCTAACAAAACAATGAAAATAACCTAGGAACAATGCCCTTTTTGTTCTGCCTACAGTATTTTCCTGCTGTGTATACAAAAGCACAATAAACATTTAATCTGAATTAGAAGAAAAAACTTCCTGCTACCTAGATACCTTAAAATCTAAAAAGAAAATTTGCCCTGTAAAGTGTCTTTATACACAACTGAATCCACTTCTGTATTTACTCTTAATCCAACATAAGCCTATCATACATCCTTTTGTGCAGTAATCTCTCTGAAAACAATCCTACAAGGATATTTTTTGCCTACAAGGCAAAAGCATGACAAGGGTGAGGTAACTAGTCTGCGATGTAGTTTGGAAATCAAGTCCTAACAGCACACAAAAAAAAAAAAAAAAATCTCACTGTGCTGGCATATGAAATACCAAGCTGAGTCACATTTTAAAACTAAATTCCAGAGATGCCTACAATTGACATAGCTGGGTAGTTCACAATGCTTGGCTCACACCTTGCTTATACAGTGAGATTAGGATCCAAAATTATGTCATTTCTTACATGTGTTCTCCAAGGAATTCGACTTGAGAGACATCGTCAGAGCTTATCTACTGCACATTCAGCTTTCCAGTTCATCTCAGCAAGTAACTGCATCTTTTAGAACATGACCTCTCTTCATCAGGAAGAGCTGTGAAATTCTAACAGTGTTGCTTACGTAGCCAGTTTCAAAGGTGTAGGTTTTTTTTTAAATGAATAAGACTAGAAAATGAATAGGAAATTATGGAAAAATACCTAAACTGGAGCAACTTAGTGTCTAGAACAGTTTCTGAAGGGACCTTCCTCCCTTAGCAGGTTTTAGAAATTTTCCAGTTTTTTAAGGAGTCAGTCAGTGCTGCCTCCAGATCATTCACTTTTAAAGTCTAGCGCCCAGTCTACTGGGTTGCAGCATCATGTTCTGTCTCAGACCCATATTTATGTCTGGAAATTTTTCTAAGTGGTGTAGCATTAAAATCTTTGAGTCAATAAGGAAATATTAAACCAAGATTTCTGTATTTCTAGCCAAATGCTTTGATCATAAAGCCCTTCATAAAACTGAGTTTCTTTAAGACTCAGGCAGTTGTCTTCAGGAGAGGCGTCAGCTTGACTCAGGGACAGGATTAATAACTCAGACAGCTACCCAGTTGTTTAACACTCAGCAGCTACACACACAGCATGTTATTCTAAATGTCACTCTTACTTTACCTGGGAATTGCCTGTGGTCTTAGGTTTCTAATATAGAATTCTTGCTTGGGAAGAAGGCTATAAGAGTAATAGGAACAAGTAGTGCATTTATCTGAATTGATCTTTTAATATTCATTACTTTGATCTTCCATTGTTTGCAAAGCAATTTGCAAATCACTTTCTTTGCTTTTATTAATTAAGTGTTATTTTCTTAGTAACAGGTTAGTTTTCTTGGTGCTGTTCTGCAAAAGCTGCATGCCTGATTTCCTGCAGCAGTAGAAGCTTGCATGGGTCATCCACAATGTGCATAAGTATTTTCAGCATCATTATAATCTTACCAATGAATTTCCTTTTTTTAAAAGGTTGTATATTTTCCCAGTGGTTGTCCTGGAAAGAATGAAATTGTCTTACCTACAGTCACATTCGAAAAATATCATATTCATTGCTCGTTTCAATATAATTTATGTGACTTGTGGAGGCGGATATGTGCTATGCTGAAAATTCTGCAAATACAACTCTCCAATGAAAAACTGGCAAAAAATACCACTGTAGTATAAACTACCTGCATCTAATAAAATTGACAACTGAAATGGATATAGTGCTAACAAAATCAGTGGCTTAAAATCCTTCAAGTCTCTGTTGTGTTATCCCCCAAAGGGGGTACCACAGTCAAGAACATGCAAAACCCATTCCCTCCAGATGAAGCAAAGGGGCTCCAGCCTTGCTGCAAATTGCTTTTTCCTCACTGTTCTAAACTCCAAATACTACTATGTGTATAATAATATTTTGGATCATAATAGTGATTATTTAGTTTATAATATTTTTTTTTTCACTTCTGAAGCAGAATAGAAAAGTTTACCTATGCCAAAAGCTATTTTAGGCCTATTTCTTGTTAGGCTATTTCAGTAATCCAAACACTACCTAATTAGATATATTTTATTATTTCTGTTTCTTATTGTTCAAGTTACTGAGATATCCTTCACTAGAAGTGAAACCTTGAAATATTATTGACTTTGTGGCATTACAACCATAGCAGAGGGACAGTTGTTCCTCTATAGCTGCCCATGCAATGTCTGTTTACTTAATGGCCTAAGGGCAGTTTGTTACTCATCAGCCTTTTCTGCTGGTGAGAACCAGACTGTTTTCATTTCATCCTCTATATCAACCTGTACAGAGTGATTGTTACAAGTTTTGAACATTTTTCATTGCGGTATTTCTGCAGCCTTCAGACTCCCACTTCTGAATTAAAAGGTGACAAAATCAGAAGGTTTCCTCAAAAAAAAAAAAAAAAAGTGTTTCCAACAGTTAAGGGAAGGCACGAAAAAAGGGGACTGGAAATGCTAGAATAAAGGAATGGGAGACACTGGAGTATGGAACCTCCTTTTGCATAGAAGATTTGACTATTTGTTCCACAGGGCTGCAGCTGAAATGGAAGTGAGTCTACATCAAAGCCAAGTCATAAGTCAATTTAATAAAAACTAATGAAAGATGTGATTATACCTTTGTTTTCTGATGTGTATCTGTCCCATGCTCAATTCTGCTGAAAATTTGTATCCGAAAAACTTCATTTTGTAGGAATTAAAATTTTTTGTTTCACAGTTTTGAAAAGCTCTACCCAGATCCATTGGAAATTCTTCTCTGCATGGGATGATCCCTACCACCATCTTGAGTGATTCCATGTTCTGAAGGCACCTATGGCCCCCTGCTCCAGACGTTAATTCTTCAGCTCAGCAAGGCAGAAGAATCTGTTGCAAGATACTAATTGGGGTTTTTTTTCTGCTAGTAATATTTATGACTCCATTCCTTTTTTCTTAAGCTGAACCCAATCCATTCTTCATTTTATTCCCATGTGAATGAGTCAACATTAATTATTCACAGTTGTCCATGGTCTGGGACACACATGAATCGTGGTAGAAGAAAAACCATCCATAGCAAAACTTGGTTCATTTAGATCCCAACATGCAAAGAAGGAGCAATGTATTTGAGTGATCATGATGTAGAAGTTTTCGACAAAACCACCAAGTTATTGTACTCCATAACTAAAACATTATTTCTGCTTTTATTTTTGCCTGAATAGCTGAGTAAAAACATTTTGAATGCACTGTATGAGGTCATTACAAGTGAAAACCTCTTTCTCCTCTTATAAAGAGTGTGGTTCTCAATGGCTCATTTTACACTTCTTATGTGACATAAGCACAAATAATCAAGAACCAGAATATAATTTTAAAAGAAACTGTTTTCCTGTAATTTGTCTTCATTAGTATTTCACTTAATAACAGAGAATTTATTTCTCTTTTGTCTGACTTGCTTTCCATTTGACTTTCTTTTCACAGTTTCATTTTAAATTTTGAAACAACCAGTCCACATATCCTCACAATAAGTAATATTTTTGGATTTATTTCTGTCTATATAATATTTTACAAATATGGAATATATACGGGGAGCCAAGTTTCTCTAGTTTTGCTATGTGCCATTTCACAATGCATACTGCTTTTACAAGAGGTGCTTTGCCAAAACATGTCTTAAAGGACTAAATTATCTTCTCATTGTTCAACAGGTATAACAGGATTCAAATTTCTTTTCAGAAGTAAAAACTGTTCTCCTATAGTACTTCATGTCAGGAACACCAACTGCAAAGCCTTAGAAAAAAAAACTTCTTAATTAAAATTGCCATCTCAGTAATATAATACTATCCCAACATCTCCAATTAAATTTCTAGCAAATTGAAACTGATAAAGTAAACAGATTTTATGACAGTGATTAGCAAAGCACTGAGCAGAATTTAGTCACTGAGTTGAACATATGTGAATCATTGAAGGTAAAACCTCAATTTAATAAAAAAATATTATGTGAAAGGTAAGTATGAACAACATCTCTTCAGTATATTTCGAGCAAGTGTGAAAACAAACAATACTATTCATGTATGGAAACTGTTACTGGAAGCAGTTTAATAGAACATTGTCGCTGGCGCTTTTCTCTGTAAATAATTACATATAAATGTAATTTATTAAAAATAAATATTCTTTTATTTTAAAAAAAGCTACGTTTTCCTTTGGAATGTACATCTAAGTTTCGCTAATAATAAAATTGCAGAATATTGCAAGCTATTGCATCATTAATCCCTGTACAACCATTCAAATATTGTAGTCATAATTGCTTTAATAATGTTTTCCCATATTGTCTTATGATTTTCAATAGTTCCACTTTCCTGGACACTCTAATCTACCGTGCAAGTAAAACAGACAGAAATTTATATAACCAATGCAAGACTGAACCTTGTCAAAAAAACCCAAAATGCATTCACTACATATTAATTGTAGTTTATGCCATCATACTAATTTCTGAATTTTGTTTAGTAGCAGGATTACTGAGCAAACCTCAAGTGCTCCATTTCTAGTCCTACCCTGTGGGCAATTACAGGCATCCTTTCCAGAAATGAGAACAGGCTGAGCCCCCACTTTATACAGTCCAGGAGCTTCTGTGCTCCAGGAAGTATTAGGACTTCCAGCCTGATGTTTCTGTCAAACAATAATCAGAAAGTAAGAGAAAATCCATTGGGCAGTTGCTCTTTTGCTCATTCACCAAGTGTGAAGAAAAATGCTTCTAAAAAGATGTTTTCTCCTGGACACAACTGAAAACCTGTTGGTGCTGAACAACCTAAGGGTTGAGTGGGGAAAAAGATTAATGCAATCATCCTTTAAAGTCTCACTCTCTGCACTAAAATACTGCACACTTTTCAGTTCTTCTCAGGCAGGATGCCATCTGCAGAAAAGTTTGCCACCATTTCTTTTCTACTTTATTTATAATTTCTTCTGTACTGTAAAAACATGGTTTATAGAAAGGGGGAAAATGGATGCCTTTCTTATTTCACGTTATCCTGATAGCTCATGCACCACCGTCTTGAAAACATCTATGGTGTAAGCAGCTCTATAATACATCAGAGGGTTTTTGTTCCTGTGAAACTGAACAACATTTGACCCCAGAGTTAATTTTTCCATATTTCCACTAACGTAACTGACAGTAGATACAGATGAAATTAAAATGAGGCCTGAGATCTGTCATCAGCCATTTCAAGTTTTGTAAATGTTTTTACTTTTCTGCTTTCAGTTTGTGTTTCTCAGTCTGTTTTAAGTAGAAGAGTTCATTTATTTGCTGGGAGAAAAAACAAGACAATAAGAGAAGAAATCATTATCAGTGTCCTGGAAACATTTTATTATGCCTATTATTCTCATTAAATTGAGTGTAAAATTTTCAGGACACATTATATATATGCACATATACATATATGTATATTATTTCTTAAAAATAGAATAGAGCTAAGAAACAAATTAATTCATGGCTAATAATACTGGTAGTACTGTAAAAAAGACTGAGCAAGTGATAAACTGAATTAAAGTGCTACTTGACCAAATGTAGCCTTTTTTACCTCTAAAAACAGTAATTTCAATGTTTGAGGTGTGTTGACCACAAATGCTACAGGCAGTAATATCTAACATAAATTTCTTCATGGCATAGCTGGCTTTAGTGACACTTTCCCTCATTTATAAGTCTTGAGTATAAAATGACAGTTGTAAGTGCCTTGCAGGAATGCATGCTCCTCTTTGCATTGTCACACAGCTTGCTCGGAAAAATCACAAACCTCTGGAACAGGAGCAGTAATGCCAGTTTCAAGGGAAAGTTGTGACAAACATTATGTGATGGCATTGCGGAGCAATCACTGCAAGGTTCTTATAGCCCAAAACTCTTCCTGAGTTTTACACTGGAAACCAGTGTAAAAATTGTTTTAATATCAATGAAAGCCATAAATGCTTGTCTGCTAAAGAGTGAAATACAGACTATTTGTTCAACCAGTTCAAATGAGTCTCCCAAATTCCTGGGAGCACCAGATGAGAAAATATTTGTACATGTGCAGATGGAAGGACTGATTCTCCACTGTCTTCCACAGGCACATTTATAAAAATTTCAGTACAGCTTCTGTTTTGACAAGTCCTTCACTTCAGCTAGGCTTTGGTCTTCTTAATATTTTCAGCCTGATGAAACAACTGGCCATCTGCCAAAGTTGCTCGGAGCACCCCCACCTCTGACATTCACAGATTAACAGAGTTGGTGGAAATGGTAGTGAACTTTTTAGGCTCATTTGTTAAAATTCTTTTGAACAGTTGTATTAATTATTTGCCTATAATATGAAATTAATGTTGTTTATACTAATGGGTTTTTTTTCAAGTAATTGATCCAGAATGTCTTCAGGAATACTGAAGTGAGAACAATGGTAATAAAATTGTCCCAATTACAGATTAATTTATAAACTCCATTCAGAGAGTCGTATCTCCAGTGCAGATTTAGAGCAAAAACCTGAGTTCCAGTTTGCGGCAGGACGCTCCCCTCTCCCCCTTCTCTCTTTCCCTGATCACTGGCTGGAGATAGATGGCTCAGATTAGGTTGATTGTTTAATCCGGGCTATCTAGTACTGGCGCCTGGAAGTCAAGTTGAGACACTGAGAGAATGGGAAGAATTTTTAAGTGACCGCAAATCCACACTCTTTTTCCTATAAAACACCACGAAATCTTAGCAAAAGTAGAAGCTTTCTACATGGACATTGGAGCGTGAAGTAAAGTCTTCTCCCCTGAGCTTGGATGCAGCCCTGTGGTTACTTCTCGCGGGACTGGGGGAGGATCCTGATGCATCCCCAGCTCCAGAAATTGGATTTGGTAAGAGCATTGGTTTCCTAAGTTGTATTCTTCTTTGCTAGCCATAATAATACTAATAGGTACCTTCTTTTCCTTTTAGCGCTATATTGTTTTTAATCTCCCTATTTTGGGCAACATATATATATGTTTGTTTAGCTATGAATAGCTTTTCATGTACTGTGTAGTAAAAATTTGTCCAGTTCTTTGTTCCGTTCTCACCTGTGTCTAATAAACCATAATCTATTTTACATTAGACATAAATCGGCTGTCTTTATAAGGACTTGTGAGTGAGACTGGGTTTTAGGGTGCTGGTCACTCTGAGTAGGTTTGGTCATAGGCCTAAGCAACTGGTAAAATCTAACCACCCTCTGTCTCCACTCGTGACACAGTTTTGCACACAGTCAAAAAAATTTCACATACAAAATAAAGCAAAACAAAATAAGATGGTTGCAGAACTATTCAATGATGCTAAACTTTTTCTAATTCAAAACCAAATTTTAATTTGCCATTTATTTTGAATAGCGAGATCACATCATATTTAGGGCTTTGGCCATTTCCAGTGTCAAAACTCATTTGGCATTCCTGAGTCACAACTGTTGGCCATTTTTTCTGGATTCTGTCTCTTTTGATTACCTGGCACACCAATATAAAGAGCACATTTGAGAGTGTGAAGCAGTGTACTGATACTGGACATTATGGTTTCACAGATGTCAGGTGGCCATATCCTCAATTATATTTCAAAGTTCAATTTAACTTAAGAGGACAAAGTACAACCACCTTTGTAGGACACCTTTTATGAACTGTTCTAGTAGTAGAGTTGACCCTTGAATGCTATTTGGAAGAGTTAGTTATTATATAGCCTGCAAAAAAAAGACCTCCTGGCTACTGAAGTTCGGTAACTTGTTGTGACCTTCCCAGGTAAAATGTCTTTTCTCACAGCTATTTTCCAGCCCAGGCACCATATTTGTAATTTCCCAATATTTTTTCAGGCTCTGAGGAAATACTGTACCAGGCTTGGGAATAGATAAGTATCATTTTGTAATTCCAAACCCGTGACTGAAGTTCTCCCCCTAAGCACAGAGGAACATGTTTTCTGAGTACAACATACAGAGTTAAGATTCACTTCTTTCATATGTATTTTTGTCATACCCATAATGGTGTATATAGTTGATACGAACATGCATATGACTTCATTGAAGAACAGAGATTTTAGCTTTGGTTTCAACAACAATATACTCACATATACAAAAAAGTTTCCATGGAATTACAGATGCTTAGTTCTAGTTAAGGTCTAAACAAGGACATCCATAGAACTCAAAATTGCTGTGAGCTAAGAATATATGGAGGTTAAGATATTGTGTTTCATGGGATGCTTGAAAACATGGTAATTTGTGGAAAAAGGTGCAGTGTGTGACCTCTATGACACTTCGACCATATTATTCCATACCTCAGATCTTGTATCTATTCAGGATTAGACCTTCCTCAGGCACAGCCTCTAGCCTTGCTGCCCTGCTGCTTGTAAGCCATCTAAACTGCCTGTGGGTTGTCTGTGTCGTCCTACTCTGCTCCATCCTGTGTAGCACTCATCCCCAATGATGTCAGAGAGTTGTCTTCTCTTTTTCTCTGCATGTAATTTTTTTTCAAGATGTTATATTTCTCTTGATTCTTTTAAGGAGATTAACACTTTAGTCTCCACAGTGCATTTTCAGTTATTGGTCCTAATGTGTACTAGTTTTGGTTTAAAAAAAAGGCAGTAATTTCTTGTTTGCAGATTTTTTTTAATGAAAGTACATGTCTATTTAAAATAGATTTATATTATTAAATGTTATAAAAGCATATGTATTTAAATAAATATACTTTTTTATTTTAAATAAGAAATATTTGTTTATAAACATTTTGAGAGTAAGGGTACATGAACCCCAAGATAAATCTCTACATGTCTTAGGATATATGATGAATCGATGAAAAATCAATCCCCAAAATTAAAAATTCTTTCTAGGCTCTATCCCCTCTAACATAAGCCTCCATATGCAATTTTCTAATCCCATCTTTTCTATTTACAAACCTGTATATAGGCATGGCAGATAGCCTTAAGACTCATACAAACTCTTGCCAGACCAAATTTAAGTTCTGAATTAAAAATGGCAGAGCCTGGTGGAGAAACCACTCTTGACCTTTGGACTGGGACAGTGGGATTCAGTAGAAGACAGAGAAATGTTTTAAAATGTAACTAATAATTGTACCTAAAATGCCAGTTTCCCCTGGAAATACCTGACTCTTTAGGCTGCCCTGCTGTATTTGGTTTGGGATTTGCCTAAGCGGAGTTTGAGGGCTGTGGGTAGAGGTAGATCAAATCTGCATGAGCCAACAAGCCATGGTTACATTACTGAAACATAAACCATAGCTGTACTGACACACCTGGACATCCTGCAAGTAGCATATGCTCCATTCACAAGCCTTCTTCCTTCAAGTTTTCCCATGAAGACCCAAATGGCCTTTTTGTTTTCTAACTAGCTAATTAAATATTCATATGACTTCAAATCTGGTCATTGGCTCAAATAATAAATTTGTTCACAGAAATCTTATCTATTAATGTTTCATTAAAAAATGATGCTTTACTATCACTGTAAAACATAGTTGGCCTCAAATCCTACTGTTAGAAAGATAAATATTGGGCAAAATATTTAAAACCACTTCGCTGATTTTTCGATGTGCCGTTAAAATCTGAATTCACAGAGCAAGGCGAACTTGATAGCAAAAAGGCAATTTATATTGTTCTCATTGGAGTGGCCATGTAAACGGCAATTGTAATTTTGAGAGCTGCACAATTTAATATTAATAATTTGTTACGTCTTATTCTACAATGAAAGTGACAAAATTACTTGAACACCATTCCCATTAAAAAGAACAGGCTAAGACATCTCTAAGGAATAGTAATTCTGGTTCTTCTCTTTTCTGTTTGGCACACAATTTTTCAGGAAAGCTGTTTAAGTCAGTGGAAGTCTATTAACATACAAGCATTGTGGAGAAAGATGCACACAGTTTCTTTCAAGTTGCATTTCAGTTCTTCACTTTCATTCTTTCAGATCCAGTAGTAAAATTACATAAACAACATCTCTGTTTTGACTAAATTATCATGTCAGGTCAAGAATGGGTGTCTTATACAGTTTATATTTACCTATTCATTTACATTTTCATATCAATGAAAAAAACCCCTGTTTTATTTCCTTGTCTTCCAAATCCTTTTTTCTCCATTATCCAAGAGCAAACTCAGTTATCTTAGCATATTTGCCACCACTGCTCTTCAGTCAAGATTCATGGGTTTTACCTTTCCTTTGCTAATTCAAGAATTTTTCATCATCAAGCACCATTACTAGCTACTCTATGGATAAACACACACGAATATATGATTTAATGCTCTGTGAAGAAGCAAGAAGCAGGAAAAATGGTCTTATTAATAAATGCTTAGCATTCAACTGACAGACTATGTTTATGGAAAGCACATTGTGAAAAAGCAGAAATGGCAAAAAAAGGCTACCAGGTCTTCTGCTGTTTGGATTTTTTTCCCCGACATTGTGTAATCATTTTATTAAGTCCATTCTAGCTAAATCCTTGGCAACCAAGTGTGGCCATGCCTAGCTTTTTGAGATATTCTGCTTAATGAAGAAATATGTGTGTGCCTGTGAACAAAGTTGTGTGAATAACTGAAGAATGACACCCACAGGTATGTTGATCTGGGGAGCCATCCACAACTACTTCTTGAAAAAGGTTGGATAAAATCTTCCCTTTTTTGTAAATATAGTTACATCTGGAGAGACACATCTCTCTTGCACGAACTACCCCTGATGAAATTGGAGTCTGTGCACCAAAATACGCTCTACAGTCTTCACTGTTTTTAATGGATTTGAAGTCAATCTCATAAACTACTGTTGCATGCTGACACCCACAAATTAATATAATTGGGATTTTCTTATTAGAAAACAGTAATTTTTAAGAGAAAAAAGATAAATATTTTGAGGCCATGGAAGAAATCAGAAACTTCTGTATAGGAAACAAAAATGTCATAGACATTTCAGCTAGAAGGTTCACTAAAGGTAAGGTTGGGCACATCTATAATGTTCCTAAGGAAATATCAATTTTGGCATAAGAGCATACCATTGCATTGCCTGAATGTCTTCTGTCCTGAACTCATGACCATCGTCTGAGGTAAGCAGAAGTCCCCTACCTCTTAGGGAAATCCTATGGTGTTATAGAAAAATGCATCTTCAGGAGAATCACCACTTCCTGCAGAAAAGAGCATTTGGTCTGTTTACAAAATCTAAGCAAGACTTACAGGAGGCTATGGGAATCTACAAGGCATTTGTATACAAAAATGCCAGAACATGACTACTGACAGTTGGATCATTTGGATGGTAACAATTCTAGATCTTAATAAAATTGGGTAGGGAGAAAAGGGGGGAGGGGAGTTAGAAGAGGGAGGGAGAGAGAGACAAAAAGTGATGTATTTTCCTTTTTTCTTTTCTTTTTTTTTTTGGTAATGCATGTGTTCTTGGGTATGAAAAAGAATATGTAAAAACAGATGTGGAACTACAAAGCCTCCCCACAGTCTGCTTGAGAAGGAAGATGTACATAAAGAGCAGTCTGTGTGGCCATTAAAGTACAAATTGATTCAGAGAAAGGATATGAAATATGTTATAGCGAGCACATAATTCATCACAAAAGCTGAGATGCATATAACTATCCCAGACTAGTGGGAACTCTGTGTTTCTTTTATGATTTAATACAGCTAGTGTTTGAAAACATGAGGAAACCACTGCATGTCTTATCTGGGGCACACAAAGTTTGTCAGGAAAAGTAGTACATTTCTTAGACAAATCTGATGTAGGTCTAGCAGTGTGAGACAAGCTGGTAGCCTAAGTAGCAGCCATAACTACACCATTGTGACATTGTTGATATATTCGTGAGACCTTCCTTTCATCTGAGAATCTCATTCAATCCTTTAGCACAGAATGATGTGTAGTTCTTAATATTGTCCAAGGCAAATTCCAATGGTAGCTCATCCTCAATGCTGCAATAGCAGTAGCCTCTCTAAATGTCAAGGGCAGTTTCCTACCCCAGTTCTGAATCATCACAAGGAAAATGTCTCCATATTTTCCAATACGGTTTTCAAGCATTATAGAACTTTTCCTTATGAATTTACAGTGTGAACTGGGTATTTTTGTTTCCTTGGGTTTTTCTTCTGTAGCACTATCCTCACTTTCACATTTGCAGTCCAAAGAAATAAAGCCCTAAATATCAAAGGCTTTTACCACTTTGAAATTATCTAGTCGTTTTTCAATTAGTTACTGTTTCTTATACAGTTCTTCTTCTGAATTTCACATTCCATTCCTTTTTACTTTTTATTTTTCTTATATTTTCTAACACTGATGGTGGTTGGATTTTATTAGTGAGAGACACTAAAAATACATACATGAACTTTATGGTAAGTGAAAAACGTGACTTATGTCTTTGTGTTGACTGTTCATTTTTTAACTATTATATCTATCATTGTTTTTAATGCAGTGACTTTTTTAATAAAGTTGGGGTTTTCATGTCTGCTGCTGCTGTGATCTCCTCAGTCCCTATCAGGCTCATAAGCTTCAATTCACTCCAGCCTGTTTCAGTATATGACACAAAATATTTTGGTTATTTTCTGAATTTCACAGACCAGTACTTCGAACTTACTTCTTCTTTACAGCATATATTACCAAAAGCAGCTTCCCACTCACCCTTACCATCCCATAACACATTTTCCCAGTGTCATTATCATACAAGCATGTGCTCTGAAATGCATTTCATGTTAAATTGTTTCATGACTTCTTTCATACATCCATACATTCAGCCCAAGTGGAATGCTGAATTGGGTGGTCGCTACTGCTTGTTGTAGAGGCAAGAGGAAAAACATCA
The DNA here is from genome assembly GCA_013397955.1 of Grantiella picta. Taxonomy (NCBI): domain Eukaryota; kingdom Metazoa; phylum Chordata; class Aves; order Passeriformes; family Meliphagidae; genus Grantiella; species Grantiella picta. Next base: position 369,787 of record VZRM01005013.1, read on the forward strand.
TGTGTGATTTCAACATCTTAAAGCTGTTTATTCATAATTCAGAAGCAATGTGGTTGAATCAGCAATATTTCCTCTGTAGGAGGTTTCTGGTGTTAACTCTTTTGTTGCCTCTGACCATGCACAGAGCAGAGACAGAGCAAATCCTTATTCTGTCAACTCTTCTAAGTGAAAACATCCAAGAAGTCTGTAGAAGCTTTGTATCAAGAATGACAGCAGCATCTGTTCCTCAGGGAATACTTGTCTCTGCTTTCCTCCAGACTTCAATGATATATAATAAAAATACAACAGAAATTATTAAGTGTGAGAGCATTTTTGACTCAGACTGTCTTTATTTTCAGACTAATTATACTACCTCTCTCTCCTACTCAGAATGCCTCCAAGATTCTCCAGCTGGCCATGTTCCTCACGCACAGCATCAGCAATATTACTGTCTCCCAAACTGTTGGTACTGCTAGTCACAGAGCAGCTTCCCAATTCAAACCTAAAACCATGGCAGTCTCCTCATTAATTACAGTAACAGTTTGACCGGAATGCTGTCACACATCACAATAGTACACGTGAATTAAAACATCAACAAAACACAGTTGCATTTAGAGTTTGGTAGCAACAGATGGGTGTTCATGTGCAGCTATTTCATAACAAAAGGCTGAACTGTTTTCTGCTTTATGTAGCAGAATTGCACACTATTTAAACTAGAGCTAAACTTAACCATAATTTCACCCAAGTATCTGAACTGTTTGTGGCAAAGACCCAGAGCTAAATTTCTCACACTTATTCCCAGATAGCTGCGCCAAAGCTAATAGAGTTTCATAGGTTTGACCAGAATTTTACTTCATTTTTCTAAGCACATTTGTTTCTTTCATGACAGACATTTCTTTATGGGTTATGTTAGTTAGAACAGAGCCAGATCTTGATTTCTTTCACAAAGCAACTTATTTTTAGAGTGATCCAACTGACACCAGCACCTTGTTTTCACTAAAGAACAACCAGCCTGTGTGTGACAATGGCTCACCATAAGAAAATTATCTGGTACATTCTGTTTATCTGTTCTTTCCACTCAGCCATCAAACACCTCACTAGGCACAAACAGTGCCACTTGGCACCAGTTAAGTTACTGAATCCTGAGAGAAGGTAGGACACAGTTTACCTCTATGATCAGATGAATCCTGTTTATATTGCTAGATGCTCTTAAGTTATGTGCTGGCAAGATAAGCTTCACCATCTGCCAGGGATTTATGGCAAATCTGGCAGAAATGGACAAATAGAAGATATTCCTAATCAATATACTCCTTTATTTAATTTCTTCCCTTGCTTCACAGACTCATACCCAGTAAGCCAGCACTATCCGCCTCTGCAGGTGACTGCAAAACTTCTGGCTCAGAAGGGGACACAGATGCCTTGAACCACTAACAATGCCTAGGGTATTTTTTATATGTTGAGGGCTCCATGCCTATGCATCTGGTTTAGGATAACACATTTTCATTCAGCTGTTGATGACTTTGAATCCAGCTGAGAAAACAGTTCATTTGAATTCTCCACAGCTTGTTTGATTCTACATCTAATTCATTACCTGATCACTTCTAATTAGAACATTGCAATGGAAGAGTTGTTTTGTTCTTTGCAGTTAGCAATTATTTCCTCCCAGTCAGGACACAGGATCTTTCCTCCTAGGATGATCTGCAAGAAAATACTGAAAAATTTAGGTTTGTTTGCAGGTCAGAAGGAAAAGGTTGAGGTAAAATCTTAGAGGACAATATTCAGATTTTATTTTACAGGAGTTTTCACAGTAGTCAAAAGATTTTAGTTTCATAATATTTTTTTGGTGTTGTTAGCACTCCCCATTCCTAGCATTTATTTTCCAAAATGCATTCTTTACTTTAATGATAATATAGTACTTCTCCTCCTTTCTTTTTTTTTTCCTCTGCTCTTTTTCTGTAATCATAGCCAAATTTGCCCACACATTCAGGAGCTTTGGACCACCAAGAGCTCTCAATGAGAAACTGTTATTTTTGGCTTACAACAAAATTGTAGGAAGATGGATACTATAATTTAACTTAAAAACTGTATGTGGCAAATACTCAGTGTTTGGGCATTATTGTCACTTTCTTAATGCAATGTGTTTTTTGCACAATGGATGTTGCTGGTGTCATGGATGAAAACCAATAGCACAGAAGAGGCTGCTTGTTGAGAAATTACATTGTTTGAAAGCATAAATAGAAATGTGCACACAAGCAGGAGGCAAAATGAAGTACCATTGTACCATTTCTGGTTTAAAAAAAAATAGAATAGTAATAGTAGGTGTTTGAATTCCATTAAGTAATAACAATTACATTTAAAGCACTCTGTAGACTACTGGCTTTGAAGCATGCCGAAAGAAAAGTAATGACTGATAAGTGTTTGAGATTGTTTAATTTTTAATAGTCAGAAGCAATAACAGCTCAGTTTGATACTAATTAAGGAGTTATTAACTCTCAGCTCTGTGTCCAGTTGTACACTAAAATTATTTATTTTGGCATCATTTTTTTTTTGCTACTTGTATCCTTGAGCATAACAAGTGAATGTCACTGTATCACAACAATTTATGTATCATTATACAATTAGAAGTGCTTGCTTGCATAATTGCAAAACAGTTGTGGGGGTCTGAGTTGCATGTTGCACTTGTAACTGAGGTGTAAAATAGCCAAGATGTGAGACAGTGTCTCAGTTCTCTGCTCTTCTCCTATTAGCTCTGAAACAAAATTAGACTTATAAGAAACTGTAGAATGTCATTAGGCCACTTAATTAATCAAACTTACTCAAAGTGTCTGAAGCATTATTCATCTAGGAGATGTATTATGTGAATGAAGATAAATCTAACATCGTAAGTTTCAGTTTGTACCTCATACCTTTCTGTTAGCCTGGCTCAGATTTTAATTGAAAGATACGTATTAAAGATTCAAACTCAAGTCAGGTACAGCACTTTCCCCAAACCAGCTGGTTTGTGGCTGTTCCTGAGCAAGAGGATTCTCTTCTCAGGTTTGCTACTGTGAGACTCCTGTGGCTATGTTTCATCTACCCTTGCAAGTTTAGTCTCAAGTCCAAGAACCCATGGATTGGACCTCTTTCCATGCCCCATTGTACTATTTAGGATATAGCAGGATTTAAAAATTAGCTCCCAACTCATAAATCCAAAAAGCTCCATTGAAGTTAATGGAGCAACACCTCCTTTCTCTAGCTGATGACCTGGGCCTCAGGCTGTTTCTCAGCGCTTGTGTGCTGCTCTTGGTCTGTCTCATGTAGCATTATGTCCCCAGAATCATCACAGGAGGACTCAAGGTCAGCTTTTAGCCTTGCCTGAGACCCCTGAAAGAAGGATCAGTCATATTGAGCTTCCTGCCAAATAGTGGTTCTCTTTATCAGGTGTTAGCAAAAAAGCTCCCCTGTCAGGGACAGCTGTATAACCTGACAGAATATGGGATACACCTGAGTTTCTTGCTCAAAGCACTGAATGAATGTAAGTAGGTACAACTCTTTGTTTGGCCTGTTACAGCTGTTTGATGGGACCTTCACCCACAAAAGCCCCTGGTTCTGTACCCAGAGCACCAACAATGCTAGAAGCTGAGTCAAATGCAAGCAAAGGTGAGAGATGAGGTTTGAAGGTTTAAGGATTGGCATCAAAAGCTCCCAGAGGTCTATCCACATCAACAAGCAGTCCATACTTGGGCAATGGCATTGCACACCGCTAGGGCTTCAGAGACTGCCAGACTAAATGCCAAGTCTTAATAGAAGTGTGGGCAGGTGACTAAATTATCTGTTGGTTATTATCCAACTAGTGTACTGTCCAAAACAGTGGCCAGGTAGCCTACACCACATCTTGCCTCTGCTTTTACTTTTTTGAGAAGAAAAGTATTCTCTATAAATTAGATTAGCTGCCGTGTGCTTTTGATTCATATTAGTTATTTCCAAACCTACCAAGCCAAATATAAAGACAGATCAACATCAGCATATTGCATGATAGCACATTGGATTGCAGGAAAACGCTACCTACATTGAGGTATGGAGCTGCCATGTTTTAAATTGCAGGCTTGAACTGAGAGCAACAAGAATTAGCAACAAGAAAAAAAAAATATATTTTTAGCATATTCATGCTTATATTCCTTATAATGTGACTACTTGACAATATGCTGTTGCTGGATATGTCAGAAAATCATATTACTTTTTCCTGTTACCTTTACTCCTACCTATTTTCTCTTCAATACTACTCTCTCTGCTCCCAAGAGTCCCCTCTTTGTTTCTTTATTTAATGGATGAGGACAAAACCTGTGGTGTGGTAATTCATGGAGGATATTCTCCAAGATGGTGATTTGTACTTCTTTTCTTTTTTTTTTCCCTCACAAGTTTCAAGAGACTTTGCCCTCATGGAGCCTTGCATACAGGAGCTAATATATAATTTTCTTCCTCTCTTCTTTCAAATAATTTTTCCCTGCTATAAATGAAGGGAGAGGCTTTCTGCTAGGGCTGCCAGTATTGAAAATACTTCTAAATATTGATTGGTTCTATTTCTCCCTTTTTGAAATTAAATTCATGAGTAGCTACACATTATTTCTTCCTTAATTTTATCTGTTGCAAATTTCCCATTTAGACATCTTGATTCCTAAATAATAAAACAATAAATTTCAGTTTTGGAAAATGTTGATTCTTTGGGATGAAAATAAGTTGCTTTTGTCTTGAGTTCAGAATAACCTGTGGGTGGCCCTGGATTCTCTCCATGATCTACTGAGGATAAGATAAAACAGCCTGACCACTGTGAAAAGAAGAAAGTAGGTGAGAGGAAAACATAAAAACGTGGGAGTATTTTCAGATATGATCACATCAGAAAAACTAAAGGTAAACTTTACCACTGATCTCCTTTGGCTCAGTTGTCAAAGACAGTAAGTGTTCCAAATTCAGCATTTCTTCTCTGCTATATGTACTTCATTAAATAAAACCTTGAAAACATAATAAAATATTTCTCTTATTATTCAGGTTTTTTAAACTTTCCCTATACAAATAGCTAGAATTATTTAACTTCATTTATGTAACGTTTCTCTCAGAATGGAACAAGACTAGCTTTCATTCTACAGACACTTGATATCTCACATCTAGATATTACAAAATCAAAGTCAGATGTAATCTAAGTCAAACCCTCTTTGTATTTATCCCTTCCACTTTCCAAAGCATGTCCAGAGCAGAAAAATATTCAGATAAATACTTCTCACTTTATTCCATGTCTACATTTGGTGTCCTTACAGAGAGGGGTTTTAAATTTAAAAATGGAACTTTTTCTCTGCAAGCAGGATATTTTGCGAAAAGACTCAAAATATATCTAAACACCATGTTTTCTGCTAAAAAGAAAAATAAAAGAAATCTGACATCAGAAATATTATATCAACAGAAATATTATTATTAATTTTAATGAAGTCAGGATTTCTTCCAAATATGAAAACTTTGAATACATGATTTAATTTTCATGATTCCCCATTTACACATTGGAACCATACAATGTTACAGCTTCCCAAAATTTCAAACTAAATAAAACTGGGTTGTGGCTATCTTAGAACAGGCAACTTCATAATCTTGAGGTGCTGCAACAAGGGATCTATTCACTCAATAGGTCTTATTCAGCATTTTGAATTACCACTGAGGCAAACATATGTCCAATGTCCAGAGTATTTGTGATTTTAAGTCACCCAGATTGTGTTACACAGTTTAGACTTTCTACACTCATCACAACTTTCTGCAGAGAGGCTCATGAAGAAAGAAGTTTCATATGATTGCACAAATCACTGAAAGCCTACAGCCACCAAACTACTTTTATCAGAGCTTGCAAGTAATTTTGAGAGAGACCCTTAGCATTTACTAACCCTTCTGCCACAGCAAGCTGGCTGGCTGATTGTCTCATCAAGAGGTAAAATGACCACTGGGAAAAGGGTCGTGGCAGGACAGAAGGAACACCAACACTTAAAAGCCATGTGGAACTCCATAAAAAACAGGACCCCAGAAATACCTGGAAATGTAAGTTACTTTAGAGCTCTTTACAACACAAACATGATGAGAAGAACAAGCCTAAAACCACTTCTCAATGCTGAATATACTATAATAACTCATTCCTTACCACTGGACACCCAAATCCTGCAGAAATTATGGGCTTGCAGGCAAACCTGGGGCCTTTGAGGAATGCCAAAAGATGACTGAATTAGAAAAAACATGTTTAAAATCTCATGTGGACAGAACTCTCCCAACTGAATGCCTTTAGAATCCTAGGCATAAATTATTCCAACAAACGTCAACTGCTGGAGACCATAGGGGATCTTTTTTCAAGTATTTTTATGAAATATTAAGTGTCATTTTGTGTAACTGTGTGACCTTGGTTGCTTAACTGAATTCAGGGGACTAATTTCTGTTCAAAGATACTCTCTGGGACTGAGGAAAAGGCAGTCAATGGACTAATACGAGGCACAATAGCAGGTCTAGGTTGGAAAGGTGAGCTATCTGGGCTCAATGACATTTGAATAGATTTAACTGTGCAGTTCTGTAGGTCAATCAATCTTATTATGCCTTGTGGGCTAGTAGCCAGCATGTGAGGAAGGAACTTAATTACTTGAATAGGCTGACTAGAGAAACTTAAGACAATGGTATATGTAACAGTTATAAAATAAATTGTCCTTTGCCCTGTGGGTGTTTGGACACAAAAATGAAGAGGTCAAAATCAATGAGTAGACAAAACTCTCTGATTCTATGATTCAGGGAAGAAATTATGTACCAGGCACAAAAGACTCCCAGAAGACTTTGACTCACTTCCTAAAAGCTGACCATTTTCCTAACAGGCTAAACCATGCAGAATGATATGTTTATTACTTTGGCTAGGGCTATTTTCTGTCCTATTTAAAGTAAACGGTAATTGTGGTTAAAGTCTCAGAAAATCCAAATGTCTTCTCTCAACTAACAGAGGCTTTGGAGAGTGCATTGTAAATCCAGCACAGCTAAACACTCATGAAGCACTGCAGCCCAGGTATCATCAGCAGTCTTGGGAATCATGTGAGAAGTGAAATGTTGCAGACAGGGAGCCCATACACTGAGGATTACTGCCTGCTCAAGACAACCTCAATAGCAGAAGTGTGTAATAATCAAGGACCTCTAGAGTATCTAGCCAGTGCTGTGATATACCTAAAAATACCTTTCCTGTTTTATTAAGCACCCCTGTCTTTGATTTATCTGTTCTTATAGCTGAAAGCACCCCCAGAAAATGCATGTGTTCACGTTTTCAAGCTGGAGATCAAAATACTATAAAAGTACTAAAGAAGTTTTTGTTCCCAGCATGTAATGGTTTTACCTATTTTAATTTTATAAGCGTGTAGGAAAGTGTAGCAGTGAGGTTAGCCCAGATGAGCTTGAAAGTTGACCTACCTGACGAAGGCCCCTTGGTCTGAAGAAACCTTCAGGTCAGGGTGACTGAAAATGTTCGCCCGATACACCTTGAGACTAGCCTCCTAAATATGCAACAGGGAACAGAAGTATTAGCCGTTTGTGTCTCTCCTCCTCTTTATCCTTTTAGAGTTAATAGCCAGAATGTTCCTTTACCCGCAGTTTGTTATTGGTTTTTAAAGTTCTGTACCTGCCTCCCTTGTACCCCTATTCCCCAGCTCCCCTGCCAATCCTGTATCCCCAGCGTCCCGCTTGGCTCTGCCACCCAAACCCTTCCCATCCTTCGGTCCCTCTTAACCCCATGTTCGCCTCCGTTCTGCGCTCTGCGCTGTCCGATCCAGACACGTTCCGATTCCCCGCGAGCCTTCCCGACACCCACGGACCCCGCGCCGCCCTGCCGCACCCTAATAAACCCTGGGTTTCTGAGGCACAGTCTGCATCTCCTCACCGCCGTGTCTCCTGCTGTTCTGCCGCGGAATCAACCCGCGCCCGCGAGCTTGCGGCGCCCCGGCTCCGCCGGTCCGGACTGCGTGGGGGTTCACAGCGGCGACCCTTTTCCCGTGGGGTTTCGGGGGTCCTGCCGCTTCCCCACAGCGAGAAACCTCAAGAAATCCCTATGAGCGAAATTTTCCTTAGAGTCGTGCACTGTGAACAAATGGATTTAGTTGAGATAGATCACAGAGGACCTTCATGGGTTGTAAAATTCAGGTGCAGTTTTTTATTCACATCTAGTATTTCTTAAAGCTTTGTAAACATCCAAACTCTATTTTACTTCCACTGAGTGGCCATATTATGCTTTTTATTTGAATACATTGCTCTTGATGACACGTGTCACCAACCAGCATGGTGGTGATAGAACTTGGTAAGAGTTGTTTGTAATAGGAATTCTACTCTTCGTATTGCTCCCTTAACACCCTAATATACACCATAGCTATACTCTACATCCAATATAACACATAATACTGTTGCACTGAAGTCTGACAAAGAATAACGCATTTCATCTTCATAGCATATGTCAAACACATCATACAGTGCAGCACATAACTGACAGGTATATAACTACACTCTCACATACCTCCACTATTAACTAAAAAACTCCTACTTACAGGAAAGAATTGTAGATTTAGTAAAAATTCATCAGAACTCTATTTAGTTTTACCTTTAAACTAACTCACATGCTTTTTTAATTTATTTTTGTATTCATAGCAGTGGTTAAGTTTCATTATATGCAGGTCGGAAGGCTGTTTGATAAATATAGAAATGGTACATTTTGTACTCCTCCACTGCAACGATGCAAAAATCAGGCAATGTTACCAGGCAATTAATTTTTTCATTAAGAAGGCCCTAAATATTTTTCCATTTTCATTATCAAGATACTGTGTTCCATATTAAGAGAAAGTAATTTTTTATTGGTTGTGCAAAAGCAGGCTCGCCTGTTTATATTTACCTTTTCTTTATTATTTTATTTTCAATAATAAAAAGTCACTTTGACCTTATTAGAGGAATAAGGACCATCTACTTAGTGTTGCATAGCAGTAAACACATGCAAACTGAATCCAGAAATGGTTAGTAAGTATAGGAGGAGTCTGTTTCCTTACTCCATGCTCAGCTTGTTCCAAGGCTGTGGAAACTTCCTGCATCTGTACATGGACATGTGCTCATATCTGAACTGTGGAGTGCCATTGCTACATCACCCCACAATTCGCCATAATCCTAAAGGTGAATTCCAAGGATTGGCTTCTATGCACCTCAAGGTCTCAGAGAGGGATGTTAAGGCATGAACAAATTACGATGTGCTACAAACCTTGCCACTTGTGTTAGCCCCAGGAGACAAACCAGGTACCTGAGCCCCCAGAGCACAACATGTGTCCCACAAACACGTCTGTTCTTTGCCATAACAGCCACTACCCCCTGGAGGGGATGACTTGCTGGGGGGATTAGGCCCAGTTAAGCCCCTTCTACTGGGATCCCATCCAGCTTCAGTAGAAAGAAGTAGTTTTCAAAAAAGCTTTGGGTCTATACCATGCTAATGGCAAAACACCAGAACTTCAATTCTGCTCTGACCTTTCTATGCCCCACTTTACAAGGGACTGGCCACTTCTCAGGAAACAATGAAATGCATTTATGTAGCAGATGTCAGAAACAATATTATCACTGATACACCATCATTTCTAGTGAGATCATGAAAGCGTAAATGAGTAAAAGAAAGCATATCCTAAGGTCCACCTCTCTTTCAGACCAAAATGGAAGACTTTTTTGAAGCATGCTGAATTTTAAAGTTACCCTTTGAGAAATTTTGGAGTTTTACATTGTTGGTGATTAATCTTGGTGAAGTCCTAAGCTGCACACATTTTGGCCTGGCTCTCCAACAGGATGAATCTCAGATGACCAGAGTCTTCCATAACTGCAGAGAAGTTTAGTGAGTGTAGATTTGGCCATGCAATGGTTACCCTTTTCATCTCAGTTTCTCTGTTAGCACTGATATTGATATAGTTAATGAAACAAAAAATGTTAGCATTATAAAATAAACTTTTAAAAAATGCCAATACTCGTATTTACTCATGAATCTTTCTGTAAACCAGTGAAAGACTTTCTGATTTTTCTTTATAGCAGGACATAATTTCTTTTAAAACAGGAATTCTCTTTTACTGAAACATTACACTGTATCTTTTTTGTTCTGTGTAAATATGCATTTCAGCAATTTACTTTTTGTAAGTTAGGTTTGCACAAAGAAAGAACAGTGTTCAGGTCTGTTCTGTATTTGCAAGCTAATTTCACGAGAGTCATAGAAAAGCTTTCATTTGACCTGAATCTAATTCACTGGTCAGAGTACATACTTCAGGGGTTTTTTTGCCATATTTCTTCCTAAATGCATACCTTAAAGTCATCATGATTCCTAATTAGATGAAATATAACAAGACATATAATTACTTTCTTTGCATCTGGTCATACATACACATTTCCTCATCAGTGGAGATTCCATTACTTGGCCTTTAAATGTGGAAGTTTTTTAATTAGCAATGAAATGCTGTTTTTACTTCATTTACTTTTAGTTGCTTTTTTAAATATACCACTGTGCCTTTGGTTTCCCATATCCAAGTCCTTTCCTTTGATTTTTGAGGCCTATGGTTTTCTGTGGTGGTTTCTAAGACAAATACTCCCTCAGGAAAAGATGGTAAACATCGAAGCACAGTACAGAAAATGTCAAAACCAGGCATTTCTCTGTATCTGATCTGTTTGGTTTCCTACTTATAATCAATAAGAAGAGCACGTGTTCCACTTCCACTGTCAGTGTGAAATAGGGCAGATCCCAGAGCACATTTTCTTATTTAACCAAAACCTGACATTTTAATAGAGATGGTTCCTAAAGGTTTTATGTACTAGACATGAGGCACTATGTTTTATCTGCCATTCCTGACAACTTTTTTAACTTCCCTTGAAACAGACTTACCCAGGAAACTTTCAATGTTTGTGTGTTTTATTGCCCTCACATTCGTTTGTGTCCAACCACATTAAAAGCTGAAAGAGGCATGAAAATCAACAGCATCCACAAATTTTGTGCCAGTTTGGAGAGCACTTTTGCTCAAGCTGGAGTTCAAATAGCCAACAAATGCCTTCTTTCTCTTTATTCCTCAGTATTCTCTACTAGGAGAGGATTGATTTTCTAGTTTAGTAGTTCTTCTGAAATTTAAAAAAAATTTACTGTCCCAGAACAAAAATGGAATGTCAATTTTAAACTGCAAATTTTAAAAAAAGTAAAGGATTTATTGTTTTGAAATTTAAGTATGGTTTCAAAATAAAAGTGAATTGAATTAGCAGAAAAATAACTCAAACAGAAATTTAAAATATATATTTTAAAAATACCAAAACTAAGCTTTTAAATTTTTTAGCGTTTTAAAAAAAAGGTGTTGCTTACAGCAAGTGCCTTAGGGTTGCCATATATGTAATTTATTTGGACCTTTTTATCCATTTTATGTGACCTAACATATATGACAAGGGTGTTGTGGCCTATTAAGATATTCCAGTTCCCCAGTTGCTTTCTTTCAGAATAAAATGGGTTGCAATATCACAGCTCAGCCAATTTCTACAACTGAAATCTTAATTGAAAGTGTAAGTTAAAACACCTAAGTGCTAATCACTGCAAGGCACCGACTGACTCACAAACTAGTGCAAATGTTTCTGGTTAGGAGCACAAAGATTAACTTTATTGCCACAGTGACAAGGGCTTGGATGCCATTGAGTCAATTCTGTCTTGGAAGATGACAAGGGAAAAGAAGCAGCCAAGAGAGGAAATGTCAAAAAATGAAAGAGCCTGGCTACACACTGCAGCAGCTGATGTTGACAATTCCTCTAGAAGCAAAGGTTTCTGCCATCATCTCCTGACTGTTTAAAGCAGGGCACCATGCCACACCATCACCTGCCTCCAGAGCAGCATCAGCCGCCAGATGCACTTTCCAGGCCAATGCTGCAGACCAAAGTCATTTTGTTGCTGCCAGCCCTCTCCCTTCCCTTCTCAGAAAACCACTTGCCTCATCTTTAGAGTTGGTTTTACCCCCTCTGCTTAGGAACTGGGAATGCATCACTGAGAGGTAGGTAGACAGATAGAAAGCATTCATTTCTTCAAATAAAGCAGCTGCTTTGCTTCAAAGAATCAGGCTCAGTCACCTTATAAACTCAATGCTGTTTAGGGTTTCAAAGGATGTTTGGCTTTGCAGCCCATACCTTCTAAAGCTGATGGCTCCATTGCCAGGATTTCAGTTCTCCATTGCCCAGCAAATGTGCTTGGCTCCGCGTTTCCATCTTCACTTTTCAGTGTACATTTATATTTGTTCCCACCTGTGATGGAACTAGATTTCATTGCAAAGGACAACTACTTCCATAAAATGGAAATATTTCTCAATTTGATTAATTATCTATTCACTCACAGGCTTTTTCCAGATGGTCTCCAATCTGCAAGATCATGAACAAGTTTTCCTTTCAACCTTAAGTATACTACAGCTAAGCAGGCAGTCTCCTTTCCCTGGAAAGATCAGACCCAGATGCCTACTTTTCTCTCACATTTCCTTAAGTATTACATAGTGGTACTTGCTCACACTAATGATGTATGTCAGGTACACAAAGCTGCAAGCTTCAGGGCATTTAATGCAGCAACTCTGAAGTGTGTTTTGCCAACCTCTTATAATTAGATCATGACAATTGCATTTATGTAAAGAGTAAATCACATCTTCAGTCTGTATCACTTTATTACTAACCACTCTGTCTCTGTTTTCTTCTGGTGCAGAAATTTAATTGAGTCATCAGAAATTGTTACATTTTCCTGATGCAGGTCCATTCTATCTGTTTTTTAGGTTCATATGCTCAGACTTATGGATATCTACATTGCTATGACCCATATGAGTTGTGACCCTTAGCATACCATGATGATGTCCTTGGTTTTTTGAAGATGGGATAAAGGGGCAGAGTATATAATCTAGCTGCACAGTCTAGAAGCAGGAAGAAAATAGGCATTTCCCTCTGATTATATCCTCTGACCTAACAGTAGCTGCCAAGTATACCCATCCTTGTAAATATTTTCTATTTCTAGTACTGTTGAACACTTGGATGTATTAGAAATAATAAAGATATGTGTTGGGCCCAGATCCACAGGAAGCGCTTAAGGCATGTAGACAGCTCAGGCTAAATTCTGTTTATACCAACAAAACAAGTATCTTTTATTAAGAACTCTGTCTTTTGTTATTCAGTGCACATTCTTGAATATTTAGTTATACACACGCATACAAAGAGTTTAAAGGAAGCAGAACAACAAAACACCTTTCTACTACTACACATCAACCAGCTGCTTCTCCATCTGGTGCATTCTGTCTGCTTCATCATAGTCCCAACCATACTTACCTGAGACCTGGCTTTACCAAGGTTCCTGAAAACCTGTTTCTTATTGAGGACTTGTGCATGGAGTTACCTCTATCTGCTTACGCTGTACAATTTCTCAGATAAAATATTACTTTGAACATATGTGCTTATTAGCTTAAAAGTATATTATTTTCCCTTTTTTTTCTTACATAGATCAAACTCTAGTACTGTCATTTAAAAAATCCCCCTGACACCCAAACAGTCAGAAATACGCAATGAAAATTGCCTTAACCATTTTTATATATGCCTCCACATAAAAATATTATTTGATGCACATGTTAAAAATGCATCTTGAAAGTTGCAAGAAACCATTAAAAGTCTGTGCAGTATTAGAGGTGCTGAGATGGAGCTAGAGAAATGCTTTCAGAATTATGCTCCTGTGGTGGACACCTGAGAATTAGGTATTCTTTCTTACTCCATTACCTTCATTTATTGCAGGTTTAAATTTACATCTATGTATACATAGTATTTATATTCATACTTCCTTTTCAAAAACTGCCTTATTCTCCAAAGCTTGTTACACTATTTTGAGAAATAAACCCAGAAGATTAAAATAAATATTTACTTTTTAGTGTGGTGATTCTAAAATTCTAATATCTCAAGGATGTAAATCTAGTAAATGGGATATCTGCTCTAAAAAGGTGTATTTACATTGTAATTAGTAAAAGGTAGGAGAAATGTAGAATGAGTAACTGTTAAAAAAATGGCTAATATTTATTCACTTTCATAGAGGAAAATCAATAGACAGACACAGGAAGGGATCCGAAATTTTAAAAAACTGAAATCTTTAGATTGCTGAGTTAATTTTGTCTGAATTTTCAAACTAAAATTTTTTCCAAGAGATGGCTATCTTGTCGTAGCACCAAAGAAACCCACAGGCTTAGTTTTTTTATGGATCTACCTATAACAGACAGGCCATTTTTTCTATGTCAACATAAGACAACAAAATGATCAAATTTCTGGGATTCTTGGGTTAATAAAGGAAGTAATGAGAACTTGCTGTTTCTATCTTTGCATTAGATATCAGACTGTGACTCGCTTCCAAGCTAACAGTCTATTTCTGAAGTTTTTAGATTTTAATTAATACATTTTGTCTCACAGTTAGCATAATTAACATTAGACATAAAGCTCTAACCATCTCCCTCTTTCTAAAAACGTTAAGTCTCTACAATATTAAATTTCAAAGTCATTTCTTAAAATGAGCTCAAAAGATTGGTCTTCAATTATATGAAATCAGAATAAGATCCTCGTGACTTTTTTGGGTTCCCATTACACTGATAGAAAATAGTGAGATGGGAGCAGAGTCAGAGTACATGGCATTTTTCTCTCTGCTTGGGAAATTGTTTCCTGCACTTTTGCACTGCTGACATCCTTGAAAGGACGCCTTGTAACCCAGTGTGCAAAGGTGAAATCCTTTCACAGCAGAAGTACAGTCAGGGAAGTTCATGTGTACTATTCATCAAGGGTGAGTATCGAAAATACTTACTCAGGAGGTGACAGAAAGTAAGTGTGTATCTTAAATAGCAATAACACCTAATAGTGGTTCGTGTTCTGCACCTGATCTTCTCCTCAGTGTAATTAATTGGAAAGTTTTCACTGTCTTGAACAGCAGCAGTGCTGGGCCCTGCAGTCTCTAAATGAACCTGCTGTAAATACTTCCTACTTTCTTTCCCTTTAGTGAGAACATGCAAATATTCGACCTGAACGTTTTACCTGAGTGATTTTGTTCAATTCTAAACACTAAAAATAAAGAGATTATTTATCTATGCAGTCAATCTAAAACTGGATTAGCTCTAGTTCACAATCACTTTTTAAATGTACAAGAGTACCTCATTGTACAAACATAGTTCAACCTTTCAGTATCACACACCAATAGGAGCTAGGTATCATGGGTTCTTGCAAGAGTTTTGTGCTTGTCAGTTTGAAATAATTAGAACTTTTTCTTTTGATAACAGAGATGTATGTGTGTAAAGAAGATTCACAGAACTAAAAAAAAACCCAACCAAAACAAAACAAAGCAAACAAAACCAGCCTCCCACACACAAAAAAAACCCCAAAGGTGTACATGTAAATGCACCCAGTGAGGGTTTCATTCCCAGCATAATACATTATTCTCATTGAAGAGCTGCAGATGCAAAAGTAAAAATTAACGTCTGTCCGGGACTCCTTGTAAAATGGCTGCTACGGGCATAAACCTGATGCAAAATACATTCCATAATCTAGCCTCCATGACTTAGATTATTAGCAGATTTTGTAAACACTAGCTGTAAGCATATTTATGAGGTTCTTTATTATCTTCTACTGTTAAAAAAAAAAGGGGGATTTTATTAATGTATTCCACCAATAAACATTTTTTTAAATGTATGAAAATTCTTTTCAAAAGAAAACACAAGTATTGCAAGAACTTTTGTTAAGTTAGGCAATAACATGCTCTTTACACTGTTTCTTTTACTTAAAGCCAGGACCAAAATACTTGTGGTCCATACAAGTGCTTTCAGTATTTCACACTTAGCAAAATGGGGTGAGAATGTAAACAAGCATATCTAAATGAGTATTGTGAACTTACTAGTTTGTATATTTTGCAAGTTTGTTTGAATTTGTTGCTTTGAACTAGAATGGCATGATTTATATTAAAGAACCCCCTCAAAGATATTCTTTGTGAAGTGCTTCCAATATAGGAAAAAAATACTCCCCTCCTTCTCTCCCATGTCTCACATACATTACAAAATTTTGTACCTTCTCCTCTTTATCCAGCTGATCTGTTATCTTGAGGGGATTTTATTTCTGAAAAGCTGAAAGAAACATTCATACATCACCCATAGATCACAAAGTTCACATTGAACGTATATGAAATGTTTAATTTCTTGCTCTACAAAAGATCACAGCTTCCTTATCACCCTGTTGCACTGTCTATATCCCTGTTTCCTCTCTCACCGAGATATCTGCACAAGGTTACGGAGACAAGGTCAAAAAGAGCTGAACGGTAGACAGACCTCTACCAAACACTTAGAAAACAATCAGTCTTATCCCCAGTTAATTCTGAAATGTGTGCAGGTGGTTAGTCCTGTAAGGGGCTTGATCTGCAGAGAGTGGAAATCAGTGTCGCTTCACTGCAATACAATGAGCCCAGCTTCACACCATCTAAGAATATGCTTTGGGATTTAGTTTAGCTAATGCCAGAGCTCAGAAAAAGCCATCCTTGATTCTTAAAACCAAGGTCAACTTAGGCAAGCAGTAAGTTATTACTTGCTTTCTTTGTTTATCATTCACAGTGTTGTTGTTATTTTATCTTTTATTAAGAAAGGAAAGATAAGTGCTTTAAGGTGTGTCTTTCAATGCTTAAAGCATTTTATAGGCCTGTGTAGACAACTGATGCTATCGCCTAAGTCAATAATAAGAAAATGTACTCTGTAAGTTGTATTTTATCCTTAGAGTGTAAGGATTTTAGTATTTTTTAATGGCTGCAGGGATTCATAATGCAGGTATATGAAAATTAGAATTTCTTCACATTTTGCAAACTTTTTATTATGCATGCTGTAGGCAAGCTAGAAAAGACAGGTATACCAGTGATTAGGAAGGGATATATTATTGCCACATTATAATGCAAAAACAAGTTTTATGTTTTTCTGCATAGTACTAGAAGTTCAAATTTATTGAGTCACAGAATCTTATCATCACTCAGCTTTTAAATTAAGGCAGCATTCATTGATTTATATCAGGTATAAATTCTCTTGTCACAATTCTTTCTGATACACAGGATATGATTCCTATAAAGTATGAGAGTATGCAATAGGGTCATTAAGAATTATTTGCATGCATGTAAAAAGAAAAGCAAAATATGTTCATTTTACTGCTAACCTCTTCAAAGTGACAGCTTCTTATTAGCTTCTATTTCATACTAGAAATATTCCACAAATATGATTGATCAATTTTTGACTTTATACTGTTTACAGATAAAAAGGAAATGCAATATACCTAAAAGTTAGAAATACATCTATGAGAAAGGGATGCAATCATCTCTTTTTTTGTTAAATACAAGAGGGTAGAGAAAATTATGACAGAGACTGCTTTGATAGCTAAAAATTCACTCACTTGTCTGACTAGGAATAAGTAGGCATCTTATCCTATTTTCTAATGGTAGAGAGGAAATGCCCAGGGAGCAAGTTAAAAAATATGTTAAAGTGTATGGTTAATTAATTTTCACTCTTTTTGAGGCTGCAGGTTGCACAGAGGGGCATTCTTGTGAGCTCTATCTGTTCTCATGAAGAAAGCTCACAGATCAGGGTTACTGTGTGTATATAAATATATACACATTCTTGATTATACTTCGTATTTACTGAGAATCTCATATTCATGAAGAATAGTGAACATTTTCAGAGATGTTGTAGTAAAGAGAACCTGTAGAAAAACACCATTGTTTGGTCCTATACTTGCAATCCTCCTTCAACATCGCCTCCCCCAACCCAAAGTAACAACCAAAGCAAAACAATTGCTCATTTGAAACTGTTCAGAAGGTTAGAAAAGACCTAGAGTATAATCAAGTCTCCTATTACTGCTATTGTTTCAAATAACCCAAGTACCGTATATGTAAATGTCGTATTAAATGGACCCCAATTAATTTCTAAGAGTGGCTCTGAAATACTCTCTCTGATTGAAGAAAAGTACATATGAAAAGCAACATATGCATTGGGGATTTTTTCCTAGCAATTTGATTTGACATTGTGCTGGGTGTTTGCTGTTATTTCTTATTTAAGTTTTCCACAGCTTTCAGGAATGAATTATCATCTCTGTCATTTAATACATTGCAATTCCATAAATATGAGTGGGGATAATTTAATGGATATTCTGATACTGGGTGGTGATAATGAGTGAAAAAGAGTAGGAATGAGATAATAAAATTGCAAACATTAAAATAAAGGAAATTGCATGACAGTTACAGTACTAAGCTCTTCTAAGTTATATTTTGGTCTTGTAAAACACTGATTATGGTATTTTAATTAATAAAACTATTATCTACTATTTCATTAAGTGAAATCCATGCATCTATCATTCAGGTTGAGAAATGGTGGAAGTCCCTTAAATAATGGAACAACTTGAACAGAGTTAAAAAAAAATCAGAAATGTTCAATCTGTAATGATTTTATTTGCTCTTCTATTTATTTTCAAAGTTAATTCAGTTAGTTTATCCTGCATGGGAAACAGTATTTAAATTAACTTAGCTGTCTTTGCATGAAAGATGATGTGAAATGGTTGTGTGAGCTTTTCAGCTTTCCAGCAGAATGGCAAAAACAAAACCAGCAACATCATTTATATCTTCGTAATGACGTATATATTTCTGTAATCAATATTCCAGCATTGCTTCATTTCAAAAGAATTCCCTTTTTGTAGGATTTCTTAGAGATAAGCATTGAAGGAGTAAGAGAGGTGCTATATTACACCAAAGGAGAGAAAGAGAGAGAGCAGCACTATATTATACATCAGATTCTTGGTATTTCAGCTAAAATTGTCTTTTATTCTATTTGGTGGAAGTTAAATTGCCATGGTGTATGGTCTTGAGTTACAAATAAGGGTATGAGCAGTCTTGTAGAACATTTTTCTAACACCAAGGTATTTGCATGCCACAATTATCAGAGTCAAGCTGAGTTTTGCCTTTTTTTACTCCTATAATCTGGAAAAAAATTCAAAGGACCACATGAAAAACTGTAAAACTCCAAAGCTGAGTCTAAATAAGAGTTACTGGCAAATGCCATGCTGATTCATCTGACATTAGGAAGAATATATGCAAAAAGATGAGGAGAACAAAAACTTTTTTCATCACTAGGCTAACTCCGCTCTACTAATAGTTCAGGGACTTGACTGCCTTTGCTAATATACAGCATCTGGTTAACTTATTATCTAGGGTATCTTGGACCTGATTTGGCTTTTACTTCACCCCATTAATTTGGAGACACAGTGGAAATCACACCTTTAACTTTGTAGGTGTCTTCCAATGCTTTTTGATAATGGTGTTTATTATTTTCAAATAAACCACTGCTGATCAAATTAGCAACAGATATAATTTTACTTAACACATTTCTGATGTTAAGAGAAAAATTATAGAATAAATCATTATTAAAATACATTATTTGAAGCAAGCACTTTATCACATTGTTCTATGCACCTATTTAGACTCATATATTTTCCAAGTTTTATTGGAATTTCTTTCAAACCAGTTTTAACTCTGTGCTTATGTCTTCACCTAGAGAACATCAGAATGAGGAAGAAACCAAAATGTGCAAAATGCATAAGTGCTTTAAATTGTGATACAATTCAAACACACCTATGCCTGTATTTCCTGTCTCAAAATGTTTTTACCTTCTCTGAACCTTTTACTGACAATTTTAAAGGCAGGATTTAGAGAATTAAGTAAAATACATGCCTTAAAACCCAATTCAATTTCCTAAGCACAGAATACTATCCTACTATTTAATGAAATTTCATATTGTGTTGTCACAGGGAGCAGAAGTGATAGGAGAAATATTTTGCTCCATTTTCAGCACAGATCACATAAATATAATTAGAATAAATATTCTTAAATTGAGTTCATGGCAAGATTTGTCATGGGCCATTAAGAAAATATGTCGACAGTAGGTCTCACAGAAAATATTTGCTGAAACCACTCTAGGTTTTATTTATTTTTGCATAATTTACATATCATTTAGACTATTATTTTGTTCATATATATTGACAGGAATCCAAGTTGTATGAGGGCTTACTCATTAAGTCATTTGTAGTTACTCTTCACGTGGTGTATTCATCTGTCCTCAAGATGAATACATCAATCTCACTCAAGATTCATAGCTGATAAAATATAGATTGGTAATTGATAACCATGACATATCTTTCACATAAATTGGGTGACTCACCCTTGGTAATGTTAGCTAAAAAGGATAACACACTAAAGAACTACCATGGTTTGTGTTTTTGCACAAGAAGTGCAAGTGAGTATAACAGCATAAGTTCTTTCTCGAATTAGTTTTACAACTTTAGGGGTGAACCACTGTATCACTGTAGGTGATTTAGTACACTTATATTTGGAATAAAGAAAAAATTTTATCTATTTTCAGTATGTTAAAAATAATTTTGAGAGGAAACTTGTGTCAATAATAATATAAGATTTTTTATTTATTTTTCTCCTGATGACAGAATTGTCTGTAATGAAATATGGGAAACACTCCAAAAAATCCAAACAATTAAAAAAAAAAAAAACCAAAACAACGTAACCAACTTTTATTTTAATGCCTGCCTAGCAGGTTAGGAGATAAAAATCAGGCATGACTTTTTTTCTCCCTGCTAGATACAATTGCAGATTTACAGAATTGCATACTTTCCTTTTAGAGCCAACATTTCAACCTTGTCAATTCACAGAATTCTGAAAGCAATGAAAGAATTAAATAAAGAAAAAAAGAGAGAGAGAAAGGAAGCTGGACAGCTGTTATTTTTGGTTAAGGATATTATAGTTTATAAAGAAAGCTCCCAGAGAAGAATGCAATGTTTGTGTGCACATTCCTTACAGATGATAGTCATTAAAGAGAGGCTTTGTGGTTAACCCCTGTCAATGGGAATGTATGGATTCTGGTAGGAAAAAGAATTATATGCTACCACAATTTGCAGGAAAGTTTTATTTTTAAAGTATTGACTACATGGCCATGAAAAAGGATGTTTTAGGAGAGTAGTAGTGAAGTGAGGATTTGCTCTTCCTCCTCCTCGAATCAGTAGATGAAATAAGCCCCTCTGATTTAAAAGAAGAAAATCCAGTTTAGGAAATGTTACACCAAAGGTAGAGAGCCCTTTCTACTTTCATATTCAATTTACAGTAAATTTCTATAGCATGAACTTAGGATACTTTTTAAAAAAAATTAAGTTAATTTTAAATGTTTTACAGCAACTTGTCTAGGTCAGAAAGATATTTTGGTAAATATGTTTGACTAGGGTTTACTTTGTGTCAATGGCTTAATAAATTATTCTGCAGTAGAAGCCAAATCAGACACACATAATTATTTAAAATTGTAGAATAATATTCACTAGTGTCTCAAGTAAATAATAATTTTACAGAAAAAATGTTTTCCTCATCTATTTTATGGATTGACTTCCTGAAGAAAAAATAAAGATAAAATCAGAATCACTGAATGAATGAATGAATGAATGAGAGAATCATGGAAAGAATTCCCTTTGGGATTTTCATATAGCCTTTCTGTCATTTCAATTAAGATGAACAAATATAAAACAATATGTACATTATTTCACATTACTTCATGTTGATACACCTCCTCCAGAAGTCAGGACACATACCTAATCTTAATCAGGTGGTAATAAGCTTTAAAGAAAAAGAAGCTGATATATGAAGTTTAATCTCTTCTTATGTCTTAAGAAGGACAATCAGGGCTAAGTTTCAAAAAGACGTTTTAAAAAGCCATGCAATAAACTGTAATGTGGCAGGAACAGTCATTTTTGCAGACAAAAGGAGGAGATACACAAATATATGCATGCACAAGTCCAACAATTTTTTAAGTACAAATAACTTGTCCAGTTTTAATTGCATTTGATATTGTGTAACAGCAGAAATTATGCATGAGCAGAACTGAGATTCCAAAAGCAAAACTGAGATTCTGCTTTTTACAATTACTAGAATATCTCAAAAGAATCATCTAATGTTCTAGAATTCTCATTAACTGGGTAACATTCTGAAATGTTCCTAAGTCCATTGTGCTATTCTCATTGAAATCAATAGCAATCACTGCTGACTCTGAACAAAAGACTCAACCTTATTTAGGCATTTTTTCAGTTTTAGGTGCTTTCTTCACTGAAAGGTTAGTTAAGCATTGGAATGGGCTGCCCAGGGAAGTGGTGGAGTCACCACCCCTGAAATTGTTCAAGAAATGACTGGATGTGGCACTGAGTGCCATGGCCTAGTTGACAAAGTGGTGATTGGTCAAAGGTTGGACTCGGTGATCTGGGAGGTCTTTTCCAGCCTTAACGACTCCATGATTCTATCCTGTGATCTCCAAGTACCTAGTGTAGCATCTTAACCTGACTGTGAGACGCACAGCAGAGGGGGAGGTGACCAGATGCTGGGAATGTCACTGCTGGTGTTCTGGAGCATGTACAGTAGATCTTTTCATTGTTAAAGATCACAGTAAGTTAAACAAACTAAATACATAATGGGTTTCAATCCAGCTAGTGTTATACCTTTGCATATAGGGTTGATACAGGCCCAGATCCTCAGCTGTAACAAGCAGGTATCAGCAGAGCAACATGAACATGGAGTTGCCTTGATTTACACTTGAAGTATGGTTGGTTTGGGTTGATTGCTTATGGGTTTTGGTTCATTTGTGGGGGGGTTTGTGTTGTTGTTTGGGTTGTGTATGTTGGATTTTTGGTTTGGGTTTTTTTTTGGGGGGGAGGGGCAGGGAATTGTCTTTCCCATTTCTTTTCCCATACCCTGTGGTTTTTATATCTTTATTCTCCCCACCTGCCCAAGCCTTTTTTTTACCTATTCACCTTTTTTTTGGGCATTACATGTTGTTGCAGGATGTTAATTAACTTCATATTTAAAGCTCAAAAGGTAATAATCCCATTTTGTAAGATTTTGTTTAGACCTCATCTAAAATCGGCAAGAGCAGGATATGTAAGTCTGGCAAAAAGACCTAATGAGGACAGAGTTAATAATACACAACTACGTGAAAGGTTAGGGGGGGAAGTGAAGATATGAACCAAGAATGAACTTGCTTTCATTGCTGTATTCAAATATAAATTGTATGCATAAGCTAAAATGATGAACACTGACATGAAAGGGGAAGGGAAAGGGAAGAATTTAAAGTTTGTTGAGACAGAAAGAGATGTCTGAAATTTTTGCATACAACACTTATTATTCATATTCTAAACGCAAAATAACTGTATTGTATCAATTCCTCCCTACATTAAATAGGAAAATACTGAGAGATGGGAAGGAAAAGCCTGGTAAAAAACATTCTTCAGTTACAAATGTAACACTGCATTACCTGGTGTTGCTGCTTAAAAGAATTTTTTTAAATGCTTTCTGCAGTTTTTAAAAGGCCTTTAACTCTATTATCACCATCAGACAATCACATTTTTTTTTTGCTAACTGGAAGATGCAACTTTATAACTGAATTAAAAAGCTACTGTGAAACAATGATCCAGAGCATTGTCTAAAAGCGTTTGTTAGGACAGTCTTTCATTCTGAGGTTGTACATGCTCAGGGCAGAGTTTTTGACAGGGACTAATGGAAGATTGCATTTTTATGGCTAAAGATAGCTACAAAAACAAGAGAGAAAAATTGGAAATGTCTTTTTGTTGCAAGAAGTCAGTGCGCAGTGCTTTGCAGTGGGAAAAAAGAGCTTTTAAAATAGATGCAAAACAGTAAGATGCAGATGAGGTTGTGTACTCTTACAATTGACACTCTTAGAAGGGAGAGCAGAACAATAGCAGGAAATTTGAAAACTTGAAAATTAGCTAAGAAATTATGAAGAAAATGTTCTTCCCCAGAGAAAGCAGCTGATGTAAAAGGAGATATCTTTTATTTTACACCTGAGTAGTAATTAACCATCTCTTAGTCCCTACAACATACTTACAGCTTAATCAGACTTGCAAGTCTTGGACTTCTCAGGCTTTGTTAACTTCTTCTATAACCGATTAGTTGCTAACTAAGCACAGACTCCAGTTCTTGGATTGCTTCTCTTGTTTAACTAACCTTGTACTCAATTTTTAGAAAGGTCTCTGTCTGGAAATGTAAAGAACATGCCTTATATCTTTCCATCATGGTGCACTTTATTTACCATAAGGCATTTCAGTAGTGTTTGCTTTCTGAACATAAGGAAATATACAAATATTTGTATATTTATATAGCTCTTTACTTAAATATAAACATAGATGAAGATACAGTTATATAGTAAAAGATATGCATAAAGAATTTCTGGTAATCATATACTAACTAGAAAAGGAGGAGATTAAACTAAAAGTAACAAAGCAGATCACTCCTCGTACTGAGGAATAGCACGGTTTATTAACAGAGAATGGTGGAACCATACTGGAAAAGAAAGACTATAAATTAGACTGGGTGTTTCAAACACAGGCAAGGGACTGAGGAGTAATACAAGTTTTCAAGGACCTGACCCATGCAGCCTCGCTTGGGTCTCAGCAGTGGAAAATGTTCCCATTCAGGACCTGTACAGCTTTTCATCAGCTCAGGTGCTGAAGAATATGAAATAGGATTAAGATGTGCTTCTCCAGTTTTCTTATAGTTCTACTTTTTTTTTTTTTTTTCTTCTGATGTCCCCAGACAATTTAGGACATAAAGAAGCAGGTTCCCACTTATTGTAAAGAGACGTTGTCTCTGAAGTTTTGCTACCACACAATGATCCCTTCTTTACTCACTGCCATTTGAGGAGATCACCACAGCAAATGTGGGAGATCTTGAGCAATGGAAAGAGTGTAGATAAAAAGAATGAAAGACAGACCCAGATGATACACAGCCTTTTCAAAATACCCGTTAAATGAAAAAGTTGTTTCTAAAAACCCCCAAATATAAAGCCATATTATCCCACAAAGTTTAGACATTTGAACCTAATGAAAAAGTGCAGAAAGGTCATCCAAAATCAGTTGAAACTGGGAAACAAAGAAACCAAAACAAATAAACAAACAAAAAAATCCCTTATTCAACCTTCTGTAAAGGAGGTGAGACAAAAAGTCTGTAAACTTTTGATTTTATAAACCTGAGTTACGAAGCAAGGGCCAAGTCATTGGTATGTCACTTCTCTTAGAAATTATTCTGCAGTTCAGCACAATTAAATCTTTGCCTTTAAGACATCACTGGAAAGGAATGGGAGTTATTTGTCTTTTTTTTTCTCCCCCTCAATGACATCTCTTCAGTAGCAGACAGGAATTTGCCCTCTGTTTTCTGTTTGTATAACATCATACTGTGCTTAAATAACCTACAGGGTGAAATTCAACCTGCTGTAGCTTCAGTTCCTTCAGGAAAATACAGCTATATTTTCCTTAGCAAGTTAATCTTCTGAGGTTTGATATAACATCTGAAATATTGCATTTTAAGGATCAAAGGAAATGTCACCCATGGGATACAGTGATGCTAAAAAATACAGAAGCCACAGCTCCTCACAGAGGAACAAAGTTTAAATAAAGATACAACAAACCCAACTTTGCTGGTTCGCAGGACACTGAGAAAAGTCAAGCAAACACAAATGGGTCATGCTCCACTTACAGTCCTACAAACTACACCCAGCAAACATCCTTTGAACAACAATAACTTTAGTCTTCTTTTGCAAATGTTCAATGGATGTATTCTCTTTAGACACAGGCATATAAACAGGGCATGTTTTTTCCCTTGAGAGATGCTTTTTTTTCTTTTCTGTCTATCTATATAATTTCTATGTACTATGAAAGCTCTGTTTCTAAATTAAATTCAAGTAAGGAGGACTAATTAGTCAAATTTCTAAAAGGATTAAGCCAATCCACATAGGTCTCAAGTACAGGCAGATAGGGCAGTCCTAGAATTTAAGGAAGGAAATCAAATTTAAAAATAGTAAAAAATTACAAAAGATAACTTGGGAGTTCTTATCCTAAAACAACTGTGCAAGCAGTACATAATCGCTACGAAAGGTTGTTTTTTTCACAGCAAAGGATGTATCCAATGAATATATCGTTGCTTTGCTTTTGTGTTATCCAGTAACAAATCTAACTTCTGCAATTGTGTTTCTTATTCAGAGGAACAGTGTGTGGATCTGTAGCCTGAAAACAGCTGACATAAGCAGAATGTTGTTTGCAAGTCTGCTTGGTCAGTCTTCTCACATTATTCACAATATGCACTTAGGTCACATAGTCTTGGATGATTTGATTTTATTTCAAACTGCAGGAAAATAATTACAGGCAATAATTAAGACCAAATGTTGTTGTATCTACTAGTTCTTTTAAATATGAAAATCACATATGTTTGAATTAATTTGTATTTTGAAGACCTAGTAAGTTACTGGGATTCCAACTACACCTTTTCACCTGAGGAGAATGAATATATTGTCTAGTGTTTGGGAAATATTTATTCCTACTTGGAATTAAACAATAGATAGAAAGTCTACAGATCTTAGTATTTGTACAAGAGAGGCACGACTAACATTCATTTTTCCCTTCAGAAATCCTGTACTTGGTATAATCATGCTCTCAAGATACTGTGAAGTTTGTGGTTCTCAGTGAGACTCCTCACCCTTAAAGATCTTCCTTCTAATTAAACTTTATATTAACAACTGAATGCAGACAGGCTTTCCTGTTTTCAATTACATGAAGTTAGTAATTCACTGACTCTATGCACATTAATTTACCTAGAACTTAATGGAATTTGCCTACCCAGTTTCAACTGATACATTCGCAGAGCTGTGCTGAAACTCCATTCACATTCCATATATTCTTGCCTGGTGAAAAAATAGTTGCACATGCATGTGATTGCCTCTTTGGATCCATTTCAAAGCCTTCTTTAGGAATCTGAATACGCCCTTCTGTGGGAAAAACTGCAGAAACAAAAAAACGAATGAAAAACTCTTTAAGACCATCCTTCCTCCCAGAAGTTTCTCAGAACCTGATTGAGGGCTTCAGATATAAGGGATCCTAGAAGTGCAGGAAGGATCAAAGCCTCCAGCATCAAAACATTTTGGTTTCACCTTTCACTGCACCTCCTACTTACAACCATTGGTACAGAAAGAGCAAAACACAGAGACAGAGGAGATGCAGCTCTGGGAAAGATGTTTGAATGAGTATGCCACCCTGGAGGAAGCCTGGAAGAAAGGTTATCTAAGTTGTACTATTTTTCTGCTTTGATCCCAGCTGGGAAAATACACACCTTTCACTTTCTCAATGTTTGCCATCCTGAGAAATTGCAAAGTATCTGCAGCTACAAAATAATTGCATGTTCTATATATACATGCACACAAACATACTCAAACATACTGAGAGCATAAGTCAGTGAATACTTAAAGTGATTCATTCACTGTGAAATCATACTCTGCCAAATCGATGAGTTTCTGCTGTACAACTGATGGTAAATTTCACTCATTGTGGATTAATATTTATTGTGTTTGGCAGGATTATGTCAAAGAGTAATTGAAAAAAATCCTGTATATTGTGCATGACTGGTATTGTAAACATCACAGACTATATTGAGAAGGGTATCTTTAAAAACTTAGTTCTGAACCACTAAATTTTTGGAACAGTGAAAGAAGTCGAAGCATTTGTTGCTTACGAGAAAATTTTCATTAGAGAAGTAGGTTTATTGTATTCTTCCTTTTATACCTAGATCAAAGAAGCATGTGATGTGCCTCATAATTATAAATAATATTATGTTTGTCCCCAAGGTGTTCACATGTCCCAAGGGAAGTGGCAATATAAATCAATAGCTGTAGAGGTGTGAAATATAATAAATGGATCTTGGTGTACCAACTATTCCAAATTATCTCTCTGCATGTTTTACTGCTTGGTATGAGAGCATCTGTACTGACTTATACAGATTGCTCAGGGAAGTGCATATATGTTCTACCTGCTTATGAGCTGAATTACTGAAAAGCCTTTGGAAGAAGACTGTTTCTCAGACCTTACATAGCATAAATACCTATGTAGAAGTCAGACATTTAACCTCTTTCCTGATGCGTTAACTGTAGGTGTCTGTAGTTTTGCATTTGGAAGGAATGAAGAAAAAACAAACAACTGTTCATCCATTGTTATTAATCATTTACAGTGAAGTAACTATCCCACATTTGTATGAGCTAAATCTAGCCAATGTGCAATTAATTAGATGTGAGGATCAAAGCTGCTTGCTCCTTCTGATGTATTATTTTTAAAATATATTTTTTAATGTCCTGTCTTGTCTTTTTATTACATCAAAGAATCATAGAATGGCATGTGACGTGATCATAGATATTCACACTGAGCCAATACAACACATGCAGAGGTTGAAGCTAAATAAGAAATTTTGTACTAATTTATTCCGTATGTAATTTACAGAAAATTCTCGTAAAGAAGGTCATTCAGAAGGACATGCATTTATTTCTATGAATTTAGCTCATGGATTAGGGTTGTCAAGGACATCTAAGGGACAGAAATGCTCAGCATAAAAATTAAATAAACAATTGTATATTCATGAAATTGGGTTGGGTTTTGGGATGGTTTTTGTTTTTGTTTTTTTTTTTTTTTAATATAGAGGAGGGTTTATTTTGGTTTTACCTTGTTTGGGATTTGTTGGGTTTTTTTGCCAGGGAATCCAGAACATCAGAACTTTATTACTTTCCCATCTTTTTAATATCAAAGAAAGGACACATAAGTGCAATTGGTTCTCATTATGTGCTTGGAATGTGATTACAGAAAATCTCTTCATGGCAGTTCTTGCTTTGCAGGCCTTGTGGGGATGTTTGGGAGGGCAGATGATCCTGGGACTATCTGACTTAAGAGCCATCTCTTTCTACCTTAGTTACTAACAGAATATAAGGATGTTCTTAATGGATCCGTCTGGCCCAGTATTCTGTGGTCTAACTGCGAACAATCGAGATGCCAAGGGAAGAATTAATTAGAAGTAATTAAAAGAATTAATATCAGGTAACAGCAGAGCAGGTGGGTCCAGAGGGCTGTGAACAGTGGCACAAAGTCCAGCTGGAGGCCAGTCAGAGGCTGATACCTCCAGACGCTGATGCTGGGGCCGTTGCTCTTTAACACATTCGTTAATGACCCAGACACTCCTCACGTGAGGAGAGGCTGAGAGTCGGTACTGCTCTGCCTGGAGAAGAGAAGGCTCAGGGGGGATCTTATCAATGTGCATAAGTATCATATGAGAGGGAAAGAAGATGAGGGAGTCTAACTCCTCTCAGTGGTGCCTAGTGACAGGACAAAAAACATTGGGCACAGAGTAAACCCTGAAGTGCCCTCTGCACATAAGTAAAGCTTTTTTACTGTGAGAATTGTCAAACACTGGCATAGGTAGCCCAGAGAGGTAATGGAATCTCCATTGTTGCAGATATTCAAAACTCAACTGCACACAGTCCTGGACAAGCAGCTGTAGCTGACCCTGCCTGACCAGGAGGGTTAGAAGGGGTGATTTCACATCCCCTTCAAGTACTCAGAGACTTTGTGTGATCCTATGACCACAGAAATGTCTTGGGAAGAATATTAATATAAGGTAAGCACACCAAGATATTTCTCCTGGCACTGTCTTGGGAATTTCTTTCAGGCAGAAGTGGTGTTTTGATATTTAATAGAACAGTCATAAATTTCATGTTTTCCCAGAAAGTTGTTCTCTCTTTCTTCTGCCAATGATTAAATATTTAACAGTCTGAAAAAGCACTAATTTCAACCTGTCTTCATACTCGTAAGAACCACTAATTTCAGTCTAATATTTTTAATACTATCCCTGTAATCTGTAAGTGATTTTACAGTATAATATAATTTACACATGTGTATGGGTCAGTTCAGGGTCAACTCACCATTTGCATTAACCCTTTGAACAAGGTAAATGCTTAACTTGCTGTGGTACCTTGGACACCAATTCCTAATATCTTAGATAAGAGCATGCTGGAAAGCAACACATAGGAAATCACGCTTGCTGATGTAGCCTGGTTTATTTACTACACATATTTGTGTTAAGAACACTTAATCTACTAAATGTCTTCAAGGTCTTTTATAGTAAAGTCAAGCTTTATCAACCTGCAAAATTGCAAATCTCTTTCATGTTTCTAATTTGAGAAAATTCCCTAGGGATTAATAAATCTTGAATAGCCATATCTGGGGATACAGGTGCTGAGATGGCAGAAGAGGTTTGATTTTTGCTCTTCATTCTTTGCTTTTTTGAATTTTGTCACCCTTTAAGACTTCAGCCCCCAAACCATAAACTATCAGCATGTAATTACAATATTATTATTATTATAATTATTATTGCAATAGCACATTACCCTCCTAAAAGATGGTTGAATGCTTTTCCAAGGCAGGAGAGAGAACATTTTGATTAGAAGACATTCACCAACTTCACTCTTACATAGAAGAGTATAGAAATATGCAGTTGGTTCTAATGTTGTCTCCTATAAATGTCAGTTATTGTTGCTCTGACTTCCCTGACTTAGTTTTGGTGTCCCAATATTTCACAACTAATAATTTAGGATATGGCCCTTAGGTGCTTGAATATCAATAGCATTCAGTGAGATTTAGGCACAAAAGTAATTGAAAAATAGGACCTGGGCATGTTAATAAAAGGTCTTCTTTGTGTTTCTCTTCCTCACAAAATTAATATACTAAAACCTTCTAACCACAAAGTGTTATTACAAAAATAAACACATTGAAGTTTTGGAGTAAACAATGGTTACATGACATGTAAGACGGTAGTTATATAGACTTGTAGTACTGGATTTTGAGAGGGATCAATGATGTATGACAGTCCCATTCTAAAATTACTTATACTAGAAGGGTAGTTTTGCTACATTTTTTACTTTTCTTCTGCAAAGGAAATTAAATTGAAATGCCAATAGCACCCAATAGTATGCTACTGAACTGCATTTATTTTATCTAATTATCCAATCTATTAAAAATTTCCATTCTTAAATCTTGCAATTTTAGTCAGATAAAGAAAACACCTAACTTGTGAGTTTCCCTTGCCCAGGTAACCTTCTATCCTACATGTTCCCTAAAAGCATTCAGAGTCTTGTATGATGCTCAGACCATTGCTTCATCTGGGTTCTGGGAACTAGGAAAAACAGTGTCATGAGAGAGAATTACATAAAGCAGTTCGAACTGAGCTTCTCAAGAAATTGAGGGTCTTCTCATTCAGATTGGTAGCATCCAAAAAATATCTTGTCAAAGCAAAAAAACTATATCAACCCAGACGGGATTAGAAGAGCCAAATGAAAACTGCTTACACAGAGCAAAACATTTATTTCTTAAGCCAATAGACACACTCAGACTGACCATTTAACACTTATCAATAACTGCTTTTCCTATGAGGCCACTGAGCATTACAGTGGTAGCAGTGAATCCTTGTCCTTGTTTCCTGCATGTTCCCTGGCATGAACAAAAACCATTCATATTCTGGAATCAGTTGCTAAGCTTTCCTCAGTGGTGTTGTCTTCCTCTCAGTTCCTCTCCTTTAAGTCATTTCTTCACCTTGATGACAGAAAGGTGGAAGAAATCATGGAGGGATCCATTTTTAGCCCTGTAGGGTAGAGGATCAATTGCAAATTCTATTGAATATATTGTTGCTTTTACAAACACTCTCATGTTGTCATCTGGAAATGCAATGTAGCATAAGACAATGAAAACTATTTCAAAGGACAGGCATCCCCTATGTAGTTTCTGGGGTGGAGGAGAAATAATCAACAAAAGCAAGGGTTTGATTTTCTTTTAAAAAAAATGCATCCCTGACACTTTAACTGCAAGGAGGAGTGTACTTGTGTCTGTCTTTCTACTGTTGTGTCTGTTTCAGGATATATATTGACTAGTGAAAGGGTCATCATAGTATTAAGAAGTCAAACAAAATTTGTCTTTAATAACAGAATGAAATGCATACATAAATAAACTATGGTGGTCTCACTTAGACTAGACCATATTACACAGACCAGCTTAATGAAATATTTCAAAATCTTAACCAAACAGAAAAGGAAGTTAAAAAAAGCTCTGTCATTGGCTGTGTTCATTTTTAATAATTCACAGCTGGAAATCTGATAGATGTCTTCTTAACAAATAAATCATGAGAAAATTTTCCGTGGGCTTGTATGTGACATTTTTCCTGAATTTACTTAGATCAAAAAACCCTATTGATTCTTCTATGGTTTATAATTATGGTAAAGATTTTTTGATCTTGAATTTTGTTTAGGGTCCAATTCTGCAACTGGATGTTGCTTATGGAAGGATCATTGTCCAGCAATAATTACAAATTTCTCCTTACATTAAACCAGGTAACTTTAAGAAAGAATTATTGCCTAATTATTGTAGTAATGTGTGAATAGTCTGAAAAACTCAAGTCCTCGGTGTCCAGAGCAACACGGAGGCAGGGCCATACAGGCTTCACTCTATTGCTATTACCCACTTATTTGCATTTTCAGCAAAAATGTTAGTCTTTGCTAAAGTGTCTAGAAGTATCCTTTTTCATATTCTGAAATTTCAAGTATATATCAAGTCTTTTCCAGCATCCTAAACTCACATCTACACAAAACTAGAAATTTGTGTAGAAATTCACAAATTTCCTACAGCCAGCTGTAGGAATGACTTGTTACATAGCTTACTGACGAGCTATCAAAAGGTGAGTATATTCAGTAGCCACTGAAACAGGCCACATTCAAGCCAGTGACCTGGCTGTAAAAACTCCATTCTCGCTCCCTGGAGTATCCATCATCTCAGATGCTTTGTAATTATTTATTTCCACTAAACTCTAAAGTAATGTATGATGATTGGGAATATACAGACAATTTAACGGCTATATTTGATATTTCATCAAAATGTAGAAAACTCTTTCATGATCAGAGTGTTTATTCTTCTGTGCAGTGATGTTTGCAATTAGATCACAATTGAAATAAACACAAAATAAGAAATGCAGTCCACTGTGTGTGAAAATACTCTAGCAAAATATTTTAATCAAAACTGAAGACAGAAGTCAATGTTGCCAAATATTAAAAAAGCACAGAATCTTCCTAACACATTTTACAAATACAGTTAACATAATACAGTCAAGTAGTGCTCTAACCACTGAAATTTAATTATGTACAATCTTTTTTCAGTGAGCCTGCCTGATTGGAAACACTCATTTTCATCAGAAAGAAGGACAGAACTAAACAAAATTTTAATAAATACTTTTATTTATGCAGTTAGATAGTTGTACAGTCCTTGTCACCATACAAACTAAGCACTTTAACAATGTGTTTTACAGTTTAAATCATGCAAGGTGAATAGACTTGTATGCAGCAATACAGTTTCACATAATGTAGTTTCTGCCTGCTCCCTCCAGTAATGAAATAAGAAGATAACCAGAATATTTCAAGTAGTTCAGTAAAAATTTATCTCCTGCCAGCACAAACATAGTTACTTACTGAATAAACAAACTTATTCCATTGCTGTGAAAGTAGCAAGTTTTTTTTTTTTCCAGACTGCATTTTACTTTCATTTTGCAAAGGACTATGAGGGCATTGTGGTAGTGATTTCATGACAAATAATCACTCAGCTGCTTTTGATTCCCTGATATAGCTCAACCCCAAGAGGAAAGTACAGGTGATGAAAAATTCTTGCATTTTTTTAATACGTTTTTCTTTGTGTCACCAATTAAAAGGGCTACTGCAAAAAATACTTCTAGATCAACACATGCATTCCTTAGAATTGTTTCATTTGAACAGTGCCTTGATAATGTAAAAAATATAAAAATGGAAGTGATGGGCTTTACAGCACAAAAATGCTAAAAAAATAATCTGAATTCAGTGCATTTGCAGGAAGTTTCAAAACCAACACCTCCTGAAACAGAGAGGCCTCTTATTTATATTGAGGAAACACTTGATACTTTTCTGATCTCAGATTTTCAGTAAAAGTTCAAATGAGAGTGCAATGGAGTGCCTTATTCCTGAACACTTATGGTGGTAACAGTAATAGGAGAGAAAACTAAGCAGGAAGAAAAAGTCAATAACTTGAGAGCAGAGAAGGAGCTACCATCAAAGCCAGCCTTCCGTTGTGTACTCAGATTTCTGTAACAGTTATGAAATGATAAGTACACAGAAAAGTTGAGACAGACAGCATTAGGAGAAATGTCCTTAAAACCAGTTAAAATGAAAGACGGGAGGGGAAGGGAAGCGAGAGAATACAATGCCAAGCAATGAAAAACGTTTAGGTAAGACTTTTCTTCAAAACCATTTAATTTGATAGAATGCCATGAAAATGCCAAACATGAAATTTAAAGTAATCTTTTTCCTTAATACCTTCTTCTACTAGACTACTCTTGATTAACTGAAATACATTTTCTTATGATTATTAATTAATCAGTTTCTTTTAGATTAAGTATATGTTGAAGTACTCTTTATTCCAGATTTAGGGCAGCACGGCAGCACTGTGATTTATTTTGAATATTGTAATAGTCTGGTAGAGTATTTGACTCATCAGCCTTGAATAATATATCTAACATTTCTTCCATAGGTTTGAAAAATTCCATCTGTGCAAGATGTATATAGATGAATTAATCACCACAAGAATTTATTACTGGTTACATCTGCTTTCAAGGCACAAATAGATCTAACTACATTGGCTAGTTAAAAATCTGCATGAAACCTGCCAAAATTCCCTGGTACCGTGGTAAGTTCAAACATCTTAAATTAATGCCAGCTCTGTAGCTCACATAGTACCTTTTTTGAAAGTGGAAATATTTCCTTCTTTCTCTTTTATGAAACTCATCTGTTGAACTCTACCCAGTCTACCTCACCAATCTAGTTTCTACTTTCTGCTCCCTATGTAAGACCCTCTGAGTAGATACATCTTTCTATGTAGTTTGAACTAAAAGAAGGGTAATTTTTTCTGAATTTAAAGAATCTTCTTAGGACCTGTGTTTATGTGGCGTGCAAGTTTTATTACTCAGCTTCAGCTTCCGAGACACTAGCTTTATAAAGATTGTCAATAAAAAATAATAGTACAGTAGATTTTTATTTTAAGGGCAATTCATGCCTGAAGGCATGCTCTATAACTCGCTGTAGGTAAGCAATGATGTTGCAATTACAAACAGAAAAGGACACAATATATTTCTTGTGACTGACACACTTATATATGTTTATGATGTGAAAATGGGATACATTGATATTGATTCTTACTTAGATCCTATTTTGATATATGCTTTTAATTAACAGACATTGACCTTTATGTGATCCCACTTAAATGAAGAATTTTTTTCATGCATTCAGTGTTGCAATATTGGGCTGAATGAACACTTCTACAGCGTTCATTATTTGGCTAATTTAAATAGTAATAACCTATCTGATGTGCCATAACAGTACCAAAGGTGGTATAGAGTACTAGAGATACTACAGACACTAGAACTTAAATATAACATAGCTTTATTATGGAAGATGATGAGTTAAATTGATCTTGGACATTCTGTGAGGCTTTTAATGATTTAGCTATTTAAAATACAAAACTTTGCAAAAAAAAAGAGTAAAGAAGGCAGCAAATCATATTCTCTTTGTTTATAATGAGGTAGAAGTTTAATGTGTGCTGAAAAATAAGAGAAAAAATGGGTTGTCAAGTCCTATTCAGTAATACAGAACATATGAGAAAATAGATATGTTTTATACTGAATATATAGATTAATCCTTTTATTTTTAAATTTTGTTTTGGCA
The DNA here is from genome assembly GCA_013397955.1 of Grantiella picta. Lineage (NCBI taxonomy): Eukaryota > Metazoa > Chordata > Aves > Passeriformes > Meliphagidae > Grantiella > Grantiella picta. Next base: position 405,531 of record VZRM01005013.1, read on the forward strand.
ACACAATTCATTTGCATATACCAGAAAAAAAAATTACACTGTTTTATGACAAGAATTGCGGTGGAAAGTCATAGCAGGTAGAGTGGTTACAGCAAGACCTTTTTCTTGCACAGAGCTGCCAAAAAAAGGATAGTGAATTACCTTCAAAAACAGGAAAAGTAGATTTTATTAGCTTTTAAAGTAGAAAACTTGACTAAACAGTGCCTAGGCAAGACAGCAAACAAGTTAAAAGAGTTCATAAAAGATTCTTTCTCTGCCCACTGTGCCCTTGCAGAAGAGGTTCTGGTTTCGCATGCTGGATTACTTTCAGCTGAATGAGCAATGTTTTGAGAAGTGATGAACTGCCCCCTAGTACTCATGTAACCCTTATTCTTTCCATGGCTCCTGACAGATAACTGTGTATCCTTTTGATAAAGCGTCCTTAAAGCAGAGATTCTAATTTCCTTGCTATGACACTGTGCTTGAACTAGACAGCTAAAAGGAAAGGGGGCTTGTCATGCTGAGCACCTTCTGTTCCTTGAATATTCAAGCACTTTCAAGACCCAATAGCCATTCATTGAACTCAGATTATTTTCATTGATTGAGGTTTGATTTTGATTAATAACATAGCTGTAAGCAAAGGAGGAAAGGGTTTTTCCCCATATACAATCTTTCCGGATCAGACAACTCAGTTTACAGTAGATAAGATGCCATGTGGGATGGGCATGTCTAGTCAGGAGAGTTCTCTCTTGTATTGGATGAAATAATATTCCCAAATACATTGAACTCTAAAAGCTGGATATATGTACACAAGGCTTAATCAGAAATTAATCCTAGTATTAGTAAAATAGGATAAAAACTACCAGTAAAGGCCAGGAATCTTCATCTTGATGAAATCTAAGGGCTCTTAGCGGTAAGTTGAGATTAATTGCAGCACAAGAACTGCTATATTCTGTTCTATGGAAGAAACATTGAGCCTTAGCTTTCCAAAACGCTGAAGTCATCTAGGTTTTTAACTATTTGGATTTGTATATACTAAACCAAACCATAACCTAAGATGAATTAAATCTGGAGGAATAAGCTATCTAGTCTTAAACAAACACGAAGTTTATGACATGGCAGATGCCTGCACAATTAAAATCTCTTTGAGACATACAACAAACTGAAGTCCATTGGGTTCTAGATTTGGTCTCAGTAGAGGCCTATGCCTTTCCTTTTTATTACAGCCTGAAGAATTTTGAAGACATTCAGAGTATTACATTCCACAATTAATCATCCTACGCTAATTAGAACAATCCTACGAACCCAGGAACATTAGGTAAATGCATTGCTTATGCAGAGTCCAAATTTATTTCAGATGTTTATGAGTACCACAGTCACTTGGTCCCTCTACTTTTCTCTATAGTTCTTCAAACCCTAATTTTACATTTAGGACCAATTTTAGAATCAAAAAGACCATTACCTTAGTACAAAACAGAACATAGCACTTGCATAACAGTCTTTCTTTTATTTCATTCAATTCTATGTAATACTAATATCACCTGAACTGTTAAACTTCAGTTTTGCAATCTCACACTAACTGGGCTTAATGGAATCTGGACAACTAATTCCAACTATTCAATACCAAGGAAGTCAAATTATTACTATTTTTTAGCACTACGTCATATAAACACCATCTGGACTCCAACATTTTTTTAGGTTTGAAAACTCTTGAAAGCTCTAAAAGAGCTGAAGAACCAGCTCAAGAAAACAGGATGTTTAAGATCTAGTGGAACCCAGATTTATTTCATCTCTTTTTGTCCTAGAGAGTGCCAGTCATGTTGGCTCTGGACTGGTGAGTCTGAAAATCCCTTTCCTTACTCTGGTGTAAAGCCTGTGCTTGATAAAAAATACCAGCCTACATAGCTTAAAAAATAATTTAAAAATTAATAAATGTTATAGCATAACTCTTTTCTGATTTTTTCAAACGCTTTAATTGTTCTATAATTATTTAAACATAAACTGAATAGTTACTTGTGTTGTGGGCATGAAACTGTGAACCTATGCATTTCTGCCTTGAGCTCTGTGGATTCGAACTCTACAGAGCAGTCCAAGCACCACTCAGTAGGAAGATAACATCTGATGGAGAAAGACACTTAGCCTGCCTTGCTGAGCCAGACAACACAAACATCTCTGCAGATCTCTATCATCTTTCTACCCTAGAGAATGTTGAAGAAAAGTGAGTGTCTCAGTTTAGAGACAAGTTTTGGGAGAAAACACTCTGGAATTAATGTTTTCTCTAAGAAAAGGGGTTTCAGCAATCCCTTCCGGTTGATATGAAATAAATATTGGTTGGTGAAAGTGAAAAAATAAAAGTTTATATGACAAAGTGCCCACACAACACAAAAGAAATTAATAACTGTTAGATATTGAACCTTCAGAACCTTACACACACCCACACCTCACCACCCACAGCAGAACAAACAAACCCAAAAATGTCAGGGGAAGGGGAAAAAACTCCACCGGCCACATATTAGGGAACAACAAGATGACCGGCGGCTTTGTCTCTGCTGAGGGAATAAGAGTCCACCCAGCAGGTCGGGGATGAGAACAAACAGATAGGAAGCTGGTGAACACTGATGTTGTTGGTCTCCTCTTTGCTGCAGATGAAACTGGTGGATTTTCTTTCACAGGCTCAGCTTTTTCCAAGGTCTGGCCGAGATGGGATGTCCCTGCAGCTTCTCTGCCCGTAGGCACCGAGTGGCTCCCGCCGATGGTAAGATCTCAGACAAGAGCTAAGCCGAAGGGTTCCGGAAGAAACCACAGAAGCTGCCAGAGGATACTGTTGCAGTCCAGGGAAAAACTTCTTCCCTCAGCTAGCAAGAACCAAGCTAGCTAAGAGCAACAATGTAGCACACCCAGCATGCAGGAAGTGAATGCTCGGAAAAATCCAGCCCTGAGTTCCCCTGGCGCCCGCACCGCCCCCAGACGCAGCTTGAAGCGACAGGACCCATTTCTGGGCATAAAGCAGACGATCAGGAATAGATTCTCATCCTAAAACCACCCCAAGACAGTGGGATGTTTGCTTTTGTTTGGGATGCACTGGCACAAACCATTACCTCAACTTCAATCCTGACCTTTAATCAAAATACCAGTACTGTCCGCAACGGAGCAGCTGGTTCTGTTCCAGTTGCCAGTGTAGCCTAGAGTAGAATAAATGTCATAAAATAAAAAGCAAACTCACATTATGTGACTTTTTAAAATTATTTATGAAGATGGATTGGTGAAAAAAGTGTGATGTAGAAAAGTGTCTTGTTTCTAAAGTGATGTTAAAATGTTTCTCAAAAGTTGACATACACAGAGATAATCTGTAAGACCAAAATGTTGTAAATATGAGGCTGCATTGCTTGCTTTTGTTTAGACAATATATTTCTCCTTCCTTCTGCTAAAAAAACAAAAATGAAAAATCATTCTATAACAGATCAGCTGTCTCTGCCAATTCAAAGGCTCAGAAAATTACTATTGAAATATTTGAGTGTGTCCACCCTAATAGTACCTGAAGAACTAGAACCTAGAAACATAAAAAAATCTTTTAAATAGGTTTTAATTTTTTTCCTCTGTAGCATTGCTCCAGGTTTTATTATTACACATGTGTGTATTTAACACATATCCACAAATAGTTGTAGCTTGTAGTTTTAATGATTGAGTTGCCTCAGTAAACTCCACTTTAAGTTCACAGGGCACACAATAGATTGTCAAGTAGCTGAGATTGTTTAGCATTTCATTATACCAAAGCTGATATATGACTATTATTTTGACATTGCTGCCTTGGAAGTCTTGAATAGCACTGTGAAAGAATACCTAATCAAATAGTCAGTGATATTTTATGCAGTAATAATTCTCTAGGGTAAAAGAAAGTCAATAAAAATAATTAAAATATGAAAAGTTAAATACCCTTGCTCAAATTCTGTCAGATAAAGAGATGTATGCTAAAGTAATCCTAAAGATTTTCAGGGGTTTAGCAAAAGTTTGGTTTAGGTAAGAAAATGTCAGCACTCTCTCAAATGTGTATTTCATAGAACTTGCCCCCTTTTCCCCCTTTAAATGGCAGAGGGGGGAAGGGGAGGGAAATGGACATTCGTGGTTCAACCCAGGTTTTCAAAGAGTAGGCAAGAAAGACAGAATTGTTTTTTTATTGCCCAGGTCTGCATTTACTAGACAGGAAACAAACGAGAGTGGTAAAGGCGTATACACCCTTGACTGTAGGCCAGGGAAAGGATAATTAAAAAGTTTTGGGGAGTTGTTTTGTTTTGCTTTCCAAAGGCTACAACTAATTGAGGTCCAGGGAGCTCTTCCTGAGACCAGATGAGGAAAAGGAGAGCGACCAGAGCAGAGCTGTTACCGAACAACCTCCTTCTCCCTGTGTAAATGCAGGTCAGATAGAGTACAGGTTTTGTGCTGGCTTTTTTGTACTGTACAGAATTCAGTTCTTACTGTAAAACCAATCAGGTCAGTTCATATTTAACTGACAGAGAACTCACTTGAAACTGTGTCTGACCCCATTACTGAAAAGATGTATTTGCCCTCTGCCACAGACGCTCAATGTTTATGGCCCCTTTATTGCCCCTGAGTCACAGGCTGCTATTGTGTTCAAAAGTGCTTTTTTTGAAGCTGCACTTCGTGTAGCAATTGCAACTGGTTTACCCTCACAGAGACCAAGACAGAGTTATCCTCATCTTTGCCATCTCTGAGCCAGTGCAATGCAAAGTGCCAGTTTTGATCTTCAAAGTCTTATGCAGCTGAAGTCACAACTTGAAATTGTCTTCTCTTTAACAAAATGGGAGCTGAGAAATCAGTCCAAAGTACTTCAGATATCATTCCCCAAGTGCATACCTTGGGCTGTGAGCAGGGAAATTTCTCTGGAGTACACTTGACTTCGATATTTACTTCCGATCTTACCCAGTTAACTATCCAATCCACTTTGTTAAATATGTAGCAAACAAGAGCTGGAATTTTTGAGGCGAGATTTTGAGATAAATTAGTGAGAAGAGTGCTAATGCCATAATGTCTTAAAAGAAGATGATAAAGAAGGGGATGATGACTATGTGGAAATATTATTTCTATTTCAGGTTTTGGAAAATTTCAAAGTTGAAGGATTCTTGTTTCTCTTGAAAGAAAACAGTCTAGTCCAGATAATTTTTTTTTTAATTGACAGCTGAGCTGGAACTTGTTTCTTCTTAGGCAATTTGATAAGGATAGAAATATGTTAATAGATGACAGGAAGAACCAAACATATTTTGCTACAATGGTTGTAAGACTGAAAGATTTTTAGCAATGTGGGTGTTGCCCTAGACACCCAAGTGTGATTTCAAGTATTCTCTTTTGTACTTTTCCTATAGGTTAGCAAAATGTAACAGAATATATGAATTTTCTTCAGGATAAAAAATCACAAAGATACCCTGGGAAGATAAATCTTTAAATGTGAAAATAAATAATGATTATAACAGCTTTATTGACACTATTTAAAAAAAAAAGAGAGAAAACACAAAATGAAAATGGGATATTCAGTAAGTATCAAAATGACTTTGTCAATATTACTAAAGATGTTAGAAACCTGCTTTAGAAGGTAAACCTATCTATATTAAGCAGACTTATGAATACATTTGCCTGGACAGGATGGCTCCAAAACTTTATCTGAAGTGCTAAGCACCATTACCCACTGTTGGAGAATGATGGTATAGCCCTCTGTTCTTCATCTTAAGTACTTGCTGTCAGCCTAGCATGTGTATAGCAGGAAATCCAAATCAGAAGCCTCTAATGTTTTATTATCTTTACCAGGTACTTCTGAGAGATGCTTCTGTCCAGCTTGTGGGAGGTTATTGCAATTAACTATCCCTGCACTTCTCCAGGCATTAAGAATTACAGTTTAGACAAAAGTTTACAAAATCTGTGGCCCTGACCTTTTGTTAATTAATTCAGCAATCAACCACAATATGACCATGAATCTGAAAGTTAGGAAATTTCATACTCCAAAATTACAAATTATTTTCAACTGTATGGTGTCGAAGTGTGGTTTACATTTGTTTCTAGCCCTTAGCTATAATGGCCTAAAGTGTTTCCCTTTTAGCCCTTTTCTGGAATGCTATTTTCAATGCAGTTTATTTTATGCAACTCACTTTGAAGCAGTTTTCACAGAAGAAAAGGTCATTTGGCCCAGTGGCACTTGGATAAGGACTCAGTATAATTCCATTTTGGGTCTTTAGAAAGAAGATGAGATGCTAAATAAATCAGTCAGCTGTGTCTGTTGTGGAAACCTATAAGGACAAGGATTTTTGGCATTAAACTTTCCAGAGGTTTGATCAAAGTGAACATTCCTAGACTAAAATGGCATGTAGGCACTATTTGGAAATGTACTTAGTATTTATATACTGCAGTTTGTATCTGCTCTTCCTAACCTAGAATCCTGCATGCTCGTTTGGCTGATAGATTTTAGTGGTATATCTTACAGGAAATAATGATCCAGTGTCTTCAGAAGTCAATTTGACTTTTGGAAGAAGGCCATGACTTTAAGGTCCTTAGGGATAAATTGTTTAGTAGAAGAATATTTTACCTTCTGAGAATCTCAGAGTGTTTTACAAATTTACTGTTACACTATGTCTCTCAGGCAAATTACTTTTAAAGCATTTTCTGTAGTTTTCCCAAAATTTTATAAACCACATCATTCAGGGACTACTCAGGCCACTTCTTTCAGCTGATCCCTGTCACTATGCAGTGTGACATCTCCTGAACTTTGTTCAGTAAGAGTAATTAGTTGGGGCTGACTTTGAATGAGGGAGAATCACATTATAAATACATCTTGTTTGGTTATGACATTATTTTGGAGAAGGAGCTGACCTTTTACCTTTTTTTTGCTGTGCTTTGAGAAATACACCTCCCTTGAAGAAAAGAGAAAGTAAGGAAAAAGAAGTGGGAGAAGAAAAAGAAGGGGGAAAAGAAAAAAAGAAGGGGAAAAAAAAAGAAAAGAGAAAAAGGAAAAAAAAGAAAAGAGAAGCGGATGGGAGAGAAGAACTACTCTTGTCTTAAGGTGGCCGGGAGAGAGTGGGAGATTCCCGTGCTCAGCCCACTTGGAGCCTCCCGGTTAAGCTCGCGGCTGTGCCCTGCCGAGAAGGAGCCGCCAGGCGCTGCTGCGGGNGGTAAGCGCTGCTCCCGCCGCCGCGCTCGACCGCAGCGGCGAGGGCACGGAGGGGGTGGTGCTGCCGTGAGCAGGGTCCGAGGGGGACGGACAGAGTGCGAAAGAAGACGGAGGGAGAGGGAGGGAATGAGGGAGGGAGGAAGGCGGGGGAAGGAGAGAGGGAGGGAAGGAATCGGCGAGCCGGCGCAGCGTCCCCACTCTCACTCTCTCCGCTGCTGTAACTCAACTCTGCCCGTTCTTTGCCTGGACATGTCTTAAGAAAGTTGGATCTCTCCCTCCCTTTCGCCTTTTTTCTTCTTCTTCTTCTTCTTTTTTTTTTTTCTTCTTCTTCTTCCACTCCCCATCCATTTTTGCTTCTCCCCTCGCTCAAGTTTCAAGCAGCGGATGGGTCGGAGCCGACATGCCGCGCTGTGGCGGTGGGGCCGGGCGCCGCGCTGGCTGCGCGCCGGGGCCGCGCTGAGCGCCAGGGCCGCCGCGGGGTTCACGCTCTAGAGGCGTGTGGGCACCGGGGCATTGCTCGCGCCTTCTCCAAAGGACAAAAAAGAAAGCGGGGGGAGGAAGCGTGCGGAGATGAACTGAGCTGGAGCGGACTTTGTGAGAAGAGTGCCGAGTCCAGCTGGTCTGGTGAGTTCTTTGTTTAATGAGTTTATTATCAGCAGGGTGCTGAGAGGGATGAATCCCTTGAGAGTTCTAGTGCCCTAATTTGTTGCGTTACTGAAAACAGTGGGGTCTTCGAGTCAACCTGTAGTTTGTAACTGTAAAGAGTGTGTATGTTTATGATGTGTATGTATGTATGTTTATCAATATGTGTATATATACCCGCACATCGACAGTATGCAAAGCTACGCGTACCTGAA